>WOXC01007644.1:0-147080 GCA_011680675.1 Gymnobelideus leadbeateri
TGTCAAGGGATTATTTTCAAGTTGAATCCCACTAAAACACTGGAGAGTTACATTTTGCTCAGTAAAAAAAAAATGGTTATTTTGACATTTAAAATTTTTTTTTCTTTTTCCCATTTTTAAATAAAAATTTGAGTTCCAAATTTTATCCCCCGCTCCGTTCCCTGCCCCTTCTCTAAGACAGTTAGCAATTTGATCTAATTTATTTCCAATCATGTAAAACATATTCCCATAATAGTAATGTTGTAAAAGAAGAAAGAGTTTGCAAAAAACTACAATATGCAAATATAGAAAACCATGAAAAAATAAAGTGAAAATAATATACTTCATTCTGCATTCAGTTCTTTCTCTGGATATGGATAGCATTTTCCATCATGAGTCCCTGGGAATTGTCTTGGATCAATGCATTGCTGAGAAGAGCTAAGTCAATCATAACTGATCATCACACAAGGTGACTGTTACTGTATAGAATATTCTCCTGGTTCTGCTCACTTCACTTTGCATCAGTATATCTAAGTCTTTTCAGGTTTTTCTGAAGTCTGCCTGCTTATCATTTCTTATAGCACAATAGTATTCCATTACATCCATATACCACAAATTGTTCAACTATTCCCCAATTTATGGGGATCCCTTCAATTTCCACTTCAAAATGTCATTAAGAGCACAATAAATATTCAAAATCTTGTTTAAAGGGTAACCAACCATGACTGAAAAAGACAGACGCAATGAGATTCAGAACAACAATAAAATGCTAAAGTACACTTTAAAAATGCCAGTGTCCGGTGGAATATCAGACACTCAAGCTCTAGGATCACTCACCCTATACTGCCTAATGGGGTGCTTTGCTGTGAAGGAACAACCTTGGCTCACTATTTCCTCCTTGACACTTCTCGTTTTACAAATTAGCTAACTGTTAATTTTGAACTTCCCCAAAGCCAGACAGATGGTCAGTAGCAAAGGTTCAGTTTGGAACCAGGTCCTCTAGCTCTGAATTCAGTACTTTTTCTCCCTCCCACGATGCCTTCCTCACTTGAACTTGGTTTCCTTTTCCAGA
The DNA here is from genome assembly GCA_011680675.1 of Gymnobelideus leadbeateri. Taxonomy (NCBI): domain Eukaryota; kingdom Metazoa; phylum Chordata; class Mammalia; order Diprotodontia; family Petauridae; genus Gymnobelideus; species Gymnobelideus leadbeateri. The sequence continues at coordinate 1,052 of WOXC01007644.1, forward strand.
CATGTTTGTAGAGTAATCTGCATTTTGTTACTCTACCCTTAGACCATAAGAGATAATTGTACTTGAAGGCTGAAGTGACCCAATCACCAAAAAGTGTCTAGAGGCACAGGAAAATGCACCAAGCTCTTATCCATGGTAAGATATCCTAGTGTCTTCTCTGGCATACTGTTACAATATGCAAAGCTAATGTCAAGGCAGGGACTTGGAGTCAGGAAGCCTGGACTTGAGCTCCAACTCTGACTCCAACTGTCTGCTTTTCCTCATCTGTAAAACGGTGAGTCTTAATCCTTGTGTACCTACTTCATTGATAAGAACAATGAGAGTGCTTTGTAAACTCCAAGGTGTTATGTAAAGATGAGTTGGTATTATTATGTGCGATGATAATAATAAAAAAATTCATGTCCTGAATAGAAGATTTTCATCAGATTGCTCCAAATGTGAGAATTCATTTAGATAATAAATGGCAATAATAATAATGCCAACAATAAATGCCAACAATAAGCACCAATAAAGTCTGTTCTTTATAAAACCTTTGCTGAGCCAGCATTTGGGGTTCTTAGAACTTGAATTGAATCCAGAAATATTCACTGTTTCACGTTAGCCAGCACTGGAGCTTGTTTATTATAAGGGAAATATAAGCATCTGAACTTCCACACAGACACTGCAGAAGCATAGATCCCTCTGTGAGTTTTAGAAGGTGGTGGTATTGGCCAAGATGGCGGAGTAGAAACAGCTCATCCAAGCCTCTCTGCCCCCAGATTCTCCACAAACTATGTAAAAAAGGACTCTGAAAATCTTCTGGAGCCCCAGCACCCACAGAACGACACAGAGAAGCTAACCTCCCGCTGAGGACAGCCCAGCACCCTGCAGGAAGGACCAGCTCAGTGGTCTGGGAGCCGGCAGCGCGCAGAGCGCAGGAGCTGAGCCGAGCCCAGGTCCACGTGAGCCGAGGTTTTAGCCCCAGGGCGGCAGGGCCAGCAGCCAGCTGGAGGAACCCCAGAACACCAGGAGCTGTGGAGACTCCAGAATTATCAGCATAGACTTGCCTAGGACAAAGTAAGAGGTTAGTGTCCTATGGACTTTGGGACTGTATTTGGGGAATGCGTCAGCTCCCTCCCCTGGGGGCTAGAAGCTGCTGAGGAGACACGCCACTGTGTAGTTTTCAGAGGCATTTCCGGCTCCCAGCCTACAAATCGTGGGGAGATCCAGCGATCAGTCTTGGGGGGTAATCGCTCTTGCTTTAACCTCCCTGGATCTGGATTGTGATCTAGGGTGGAAGTTGTGGGTGGGTTTACAGCTTGCCAGAAACGGAAGTTGCCCCCCACACGTTCGGGACGAAAATTCCTCTATCTGGCCTTAAAGCCATAGTGTGGCAACAAGCCCAAAAGTCAAGCAATTAAGGGGCAACATGCCAAGGCAAAGGAAACAGAAAAATGCAACCCTAGACTCCTATTTTGGGGGCATAGAGCGGAAAAGGACTGTGAGGTCAGAAGTCCTGCTCCAAAAGCCCCAGGGGAAAACATGAGCGGGTTGCAGGCCATAGAGGACCTTAAGAAGGACTTTAAAAATCAAATAAGAGAAGTGGAGGAAAAATTGGAAAGAGAAATGAGAAGGATGCAGGAAAAGTATGAAATGAGGGTCAACAGCCTGACTGAGGAAAACAACACCTTAAAAAATAGACTAACTCAAATGGCAAAGGAGTCCCAAAAGGGCAATGAGGAGAAGAATGCCTTAAAAAGTTGAATTTGCCAGATGGAAAAGAATCTCAAAAGTTCACTGAGGAGATTCATTCCTTCAGAGTTAGACTGGAGCAAATGGAAGCTAATGACTTTATGAGAAATCAAGATGCTGTTAAGCAGATCCAAACAAACGAAAGATTAGAAGGCAATGTGAAATATCTCATGGGAAAAACCACTGACCTGGAAAATAGATCCAGGAGAGACAATTTAAAAATTATCGGACTACCTGAAAGCCATGATCAAAGAAAGAACCTAGAAATCACCCTTCAAGAAATTCTCAAGGAAAATTGCCCTGATGTTTTAGATCCAGAGGGCAAAATAGAGGTTAAAAGAATCCACCGATCACCTCCTGAAAAAGATCCCAAAAAGAAAACTCCCAGGAATATTATAGCCAGGTTCCAGAATCCCCAGATCAAGGAGAAAATACTACAAGCAGCCAGGAAGAAACAATTTCAATATTGTGGAAACACAATCAGAATAGCCCAGGACCTGGCAGCTTCTACACTGAGGGATCGAAGGGCATGGAATATGATATTCCAGAGGGCAAAAGACCTGGGAATGAACCCAAGGGTTACCTACCCAGCAAAACTGAGTATTTTGTTTCAGGGGAAAATATGGTCATTCAGTGGAATAGAGGACTTTCAAGCATTATTGAGGAAAAAACCAGAGTTGAATAGAAAATTTGACATCCAGACGCAAGAAGGAAGAGATGCCTGAGAAGGTAATCAGGGAAAAGAAATCAAAAGGAACTTATCAAAGTTGAACTATTTACATTCCTATATGGAAAAGCAATATCTGTGACTGATGATATCTATCCCACTATGAAAATAATGGAAGAAGGAGGTGTGGTCATACGAATAATACATATGTGAATGTGTGTGTATATGGTTACAGTTATATATGGATAGAGGGCATAGGTTGATTTTGTTGGGAAGGGAGAGTACTCAAGGGATGAAATTATGAGGTGAGAGAGGAAAGTGGCAAGAGGAGATGGGGAGAGACAGGGTAGGGTAAACTATCCCATGTAGGGGAAGTGGTTGCAAAGGAGGGGGAGAATAAGGAAGGCTAAAAAGGCAAAACCACATTCACATTGAATTTGGTTCAGGGAGAAAATGACATACATACTAAATGGGATATCTCAACCTGCAGCAGGATAGGGGGAAGGGGGATGAGAGGAGGGATGATGGATGGGAGGGCATCCTTGGGGTGAGGGGAGGTTGGAAGTACCCACTATAGAAGAGGGACAGGATCATGTAGGGAATGGACCAGGTGGGGGGTGGGATGAGTGGGAGGGAATTATAAGCAGCCTTGAACAATATATCTACTATGATAATGTTTTGCAGAGCTAGACATGTACAACATATACTGAATTACTTATATCCCAAGAAGGAATGGGTGACAAGGGAGGAAGGAAATGGATCTGAAATTCGAGGTCGTAACATTAAATGTTTCAAATATATATATAAATACTATTATTAATTACTCTTTTGCCTATAATTGGGAGGTAAGATGTGCAGGCATTGGGACACAAAGATTCATCTTCCTCTAATGGAAAAGTCGATGGGGGTATGGGAGAGAGCAGATTGGAGGAAGCGATATCTTGTGGGACTGCTATTCTGGGAGGTTGGGTAGGGGAATAATGGGGGGAAAATGATTGTAACTCAAAATCTGGTGGAAATGAATGATGTAAAACAGAAGTTAATAAAGTATTTGTTTAAAGAATAAAAAAAAAAAAGAAGGTGGTGGTATTGTCAAAGGTGAATCTATGATTTCCCAAAATTCCTAAAAGTTAAGTATTCTGCTGAGATACGGCTGTGCTGTAAGTGTAGTTTCAGCTGAATCTCACCATGTCTTATTAATGTGATTCTGAACTTGTAAGACACCACTTCATCAGGCACCATGGCCAACAACTGTATTAAGTCTGGCAGACCTTTGTGTAGCTGTATATGGTATATGCTTGGCACAATACCACAGGTGATTAGTATATTTAGGAACTGATTTGACTGACTTTTGCAGAGGGATTTGGAAGTAATATCAATGTATATTTATGATATTGGCCTCCTTGCTATTCTATCAACAAGACACTGCATATCTCAACCCTAGGTATTTTCTGTGGCTGTCCACCATGCTTAGAATTCTCTCCTTACTCTTCTCTGCCTACTGGCATCCACATCTTTCTTCAGGTCTTAACTAAAATGCTGTCTTCTACAGGAACCATTTCCCAATCCCCCTCAATTGATATGCTTTCCCTCCATTGGTTATTTCTTACTTATCCTGCACATAGCTTGTTTGTACATTTTTGTATGCTTGCTGTCTTCTCAGACATTGAATTCCTGAAGAGCCGGGACTGATTTTTGCTTTTCTTTGTATTCTCAGCACTTAGTTCCTGGCATATAGTAGGTGCTTAATAAATACTGCTGGACTGAGCGATTATTGTCATGGGAAAGGAAAAGCTCTCTGAATGGAAAACGTTGAAGCTTTTCTGTTACCACACACTTTACTTCCGTGCCAGTCACTGGCTATCCTTAGAAGCACAAAAAGAAGCCCCCACTTGGTAATAATAATTCTCCCCTCATCTTCATTTCCCATCATTCCACCTTCTGCCACTCTCTCCTCCTTCATTCCTGTCTCCCATGATGAAGCAGACTTACTCCTTTCCAAGGCTAAACTCTTTACTTATTCCAGCAATATCATTTCATTGCATCTCCCCTGCCAGATTGCTTTCTCTTTTATCCCCACTCTTTTACTTATTTTCTTTATCACCCTGTCTACTGGCTCCTTCCCTATTGTCTACAAATGTAGATTTTTCTCCTCCATCCTGAAGAACTCCCCTCTCACTCAATCCTTCCTTCCCTGCTGTTGTTCCATATCTCGTCTCAGCTTTCTAGCTAAACTCCTCAAAAAGGCTACCTATAATAGATGCCTCCACTTTCTTTCCTCCCTCTCTCTTCTTAATATCTTAGGATTCACCTTCTGACTTTATCACCACACAAAAATGGCTTTCCAAGATTACTAAAGATCTTTTAGTTGCCGAGTTCATTGGATTTTTCTTTATCCTCATTCTCCTTGACCTATCAGCAGCTACTGATACTGTTAACTATTCTGCTCTCCTTGATACTTTCTTCTCTCTAGGCTTTTGGGACACTATTTCACCCCAATTTTTATGCTGACTGTTCCTTTTCCATCTCCTTTGCTGGATCCTCTTCCAGGTCACACCCTCTGTCCTGAGATCTTTTCTTATCTCCCTCCACCTACTTCATTTGGTGAGCTCACAAGCTCCCATGGATTCTCTATGCTGATGATTCTCAAATCTACCCATCTTGCCCTAAATTTTCTGTTGCCCTATCTCATGCCTCCAGCTGCCTTGCAGACATCTCAAACCGAATGTCCAATAATCCTATTGCATTCAATAATATGTCCCAAAGTGACCTCACTCTTACCGCCTCTAATCTACTCCCTCCCTACCCCCCATAGCTTCCCACACTAAAGAGGGCAACACCATTTTACCTGTGCCTCAGTCTCAAAACCCAGGAGTCCTCCTGCAGTTCTGCCCACCTTTCACCCACTCACCCAAGTCTACGCTGTTGTCAAGACCTGTTGTTTTTAACTTTGTAGACTCTCTTGAATATCACATATTCTTTCCTCTGCCACTGCCACCACTCTGGAGCAGGCCCTCATCACCTCATACCCGAATTAGGCAATGGTCTGCTGGTGGGTCTGCCTACCCCTCTCCCCACTGCAATCACAAAGTCCCTATTGTCTTTAGGAACAACACAATATCCTCTATTTGGCATTCAAAGCCTTTCATAACCTAGCCCCCTCCCAACTTTCCAGTCTTCTTACACCTTATTTTCTACTATGTACTGGATGTTCCACAAATAAGACATATATTTCTGAGCTCTGGACTTTTCTCTGGCTGTCCTCCAAACCTGGAATACTCTCCTTCCTCATTCCCACCTACCAACCTTCCTGGCTTCCTTTAAGTGCCAACTAAAGTACTTTCTTTTACTGGAAGCCTTTCCCATCCCCTCTTAATTCCAGTATCTTCTGTCTGTTAACAATTGTTATTGACCCTGTATATAGATCACCTTGTGTATATTTATTTACACATTATCTTGCCATTTCTGTTATAAGCTCCCTGAGTGCAGTGACTATCTTTTGCCTCTTTTTGTAGCCCCAGTGCTTAGCACAAAATGCCAGACACATAGTAGGCATTTAATAAATGTTTCTTTGTTGATTGCCTGACTTTGCATAACCTTTTAGGATTTTCATGGATTTGTAGCATTGTCATATGCTCAAAATACCTGCAAGTGAACAGGCAGAATCTTTTACTTTTCTGAAGGGGAGCTAGATCTTGGAAAACTTCACAAGGCCACAAATGTAACTTAAAGGGTATAGCTTCTATACCATATCCTGGGACTAGGAAAGAGCCCATTTTCTGAAACTTCACTAGGAAACCATGATCAGACTATATATAGGAATGCCCACATGACAAGTAGCAAGTGAAAGTAGAAGGGAGAGAGTGATACCAGATACTTTCTAAGGGGCCATCCAACTCAGGGATCCTAGGATTATTTAATGCATGTACAGTATGATATTAGAAAAGAGCATTGAATTAGGGGCCAGGACACCAGGATGGTATTCTCAGGGTCACCAGTGTATAAGGATGACACTGGAATACACTGCTCTGGGTATTATTTGATCTGTCAAATGAGGGTGTCGTCTTTTACTGATATTCCTTGTGGTGCTAAAATTCCTGGATTATAACATTTTTGGTTGTTATTTAGTCATTTTCAGTCATGTCAAGCTCTTCCTGACCCTTTCCAGGATTTTCTTGGCTAAGAAGCTGGAGTGGCTTGCCATTCCCTTCACCAGATCATTTAACAGATGAGGGAACTGAAACAAACAGGGTTAAGTGACTTGCTCAGGGTCACACATCTAGTAAGTATCTGAGGCCAGATTTGTACCCAGGAAAGTCTTCCAGACTCTAGGCCTGGCACTCTTTGCACCATGGTGCCACCTAGCTGCTCCTGAGGAATAGCTAATAAAAAATTGTATTGAGTCATTTATAATGAAAGGATAGGGACAAGGACTGAACCTAGAATTTCTTTGACACTGGGAATTCTTAAATGAAGAAATTCTCTCTCCCAATGTAGGTTGGTATATTCTCTGTAATTTATGAATTTAGAAGATCATCTGGGGCATTGAGAGGTTAAGTGACTTTCCCTGGGTCAAAGAGCCAGTATGTGTCACAAACTAGACTTAAAGTATTAGGAAATACTTAAAAGTAAGGAAATGAGGTGATCCAAGTTGTCACTGAAGTTAATTTTCTCAACCATTTCTCCTCTGTCCAGGACTGGTTGGGTGAGATGGTGTAAATAAAAAATTGACTTGTGGAAGCCGCAGCAAGATTTCATGTAAAGGGGATCCAAGTCCTCTCGCCTTTTGGAAGCATAATGTCAGAATCAAAAATCATTGAAGAATGATATTATCAGTGTCCTGATCTCAAATCTTCTGTCTAACTTGAATCAAAGACCTTATTCTAGCCTGAAGTACCTCTTTTCGCTTGTATCAAAGACTAGATCAATTATCTTTGAATTTAAAAAAATCTAGTTCAAGAATGAATTTTGATTCTTTAAACTAAGCTTATTGGGAAGAGAATTTATCTTTCCCTGTGGTGACTAAGAGGAGGAATGTCATCTGATTAATCCTATTGAGAGAGGTTATCTATTTGGTCATCTTTCACTAAACTGAAAGTCGAGGATTATCTGGAATTATGCAGGATTTAAACAAGTAAGAGGAGGCAGGTAGCTGGCACAGTGGATGGGGTACTGGGCCTGGAGTATGGAAAGTCTGAGCTTGAAAAAAAAGTTCTTATGCATTGTATACTCAGTCATTACCAAACACAAACATTACCATAGAGAAAGAGAAACCAAAAAGAATGTCACAATTGAAACCTAATACATATTACTTAACCTGTGTTTGCCTCAGTCTCCTCCACTGAAAAATTGGGATAATAATCATTGTGCCTATGTCCCAGGGCTTTTAGGAGGAATGAGATAATATTCATAGCTTAGGGCCTGGCACATAGTAATTGCTATATAAGTGCTGGCTGCTATTGTTATTACTATGTGAACCACTTTGCACATGTTAAGAATTTTCTTTCTGGGGGCTCTGAGCTGTTATGATTTTGTTAATACATTTTATCCTGTAACTCACTAACCTAACAGAGAAAGTATTCAACATGAACCTCAGGGTCATCCTGCTTTAGTTTAAAATGAACTCAATTTTCATAGCTTAGGAGTGGGTGCTCAATGCCTAAGGGTGTATGGGTGGTAACCAAAGGGAAAATTATTCACCTAAATTGGCCCAGCTAGGGGGGAAAGGAAGTCCCTTCTTTCCTGTTGGAAGAGGAAGTTAAAGAATGAATGCTCAACTACCTTCACTCCACATGAAAAACTGTGGGTTGATCTTTTGATTAAGGTAAACAAGAGAGGTATCAATTTGTTCATCTTTGATCTAATTGAAGGTAGAATGAACTTTTTTCTCTGACATCTTAGATTGCAGGCAGCAGCATCAGCAGTTCCTGAAGCCTCACCATGCCACTTAAGGATGATAAGAAGAAAGATTCTGGCAAGTCAGCCAAGAAGGACAAAGATCCCATGAGTAAGTCTGTGGGCAAAGTTAAGAAAAAGAAGTGGTCCAAGGGAAAAGTTTGAAACAAGCTCAACAATTTGGTTCTGCTTGACAAAGCGATGTACAACAATCTCTGCAAAGATGTCCCCAGGTAAACTTATCACCTCTGTAGTAGTCTTAGAGAGACTGAAGAGCCAGGGTTCTCTAGCCCAAGCAACTCTCCAGGAACTGCTTAATAAAGGTCTGATTAAGCTGGTTTCCAAACCCAGAGCAATAGTGATATATACCAGGAACACCAAGGGTGGAGATGCTCCAAATGCTGAAGATGCATGAAATGCTTCAACATTTTTGTGTACATTGTCAAAAATAAACTTATTGGGCTAAAAAAAAGATCCAACATTTAACTACATGCCTATTTTTTTACTTTACCATGGGATTTTGCCTTTGGTTTCATGATTCCTGTAAAATGTAGGAATAAATGGTTTGGGTTCAGGAGAATTTCAGTTAACAGGGGGAGCTCTGTTCATCTGTACCTCTTTGGAAATAGAAATGCTTGAATAGTAAGGATCATCTGACAGAGACTTTAAAATTTCAAAGTACAGAATACAGAGAGGGGGGCGGAGCCAAGATGGCAGAAAGGAAGCAGTAACCTCGCTGAGCTCCTCTGTCACTAAGTCCAAAAGGGTGAATCTGAGCAGATTCCGGAGTGACAAAGCCCAGTGGAAGACAGAGTGTGGCAGAATCCAGCCCAGGAGGTTGCCCAGAGTGTCCGCACGGGTCGAGCGCAGAGCGTGTGGGGTCTGCACAGCTCAGACCTAGGAGCAGGCAAGCAGACTACACCAGAGAGAGAGAAGGCCCCAGCCTGCAGACTTACCAAGGACGAATCGCAGTCATCTCGCAGAGGGAACGGATCATTGGAGCCAGGTAGGAGAGTCGGGCCCCCAGTGGAGAGAGTGGCTTCTCAGGCTGCATTCAGCCCCCAGCCTGGAAATTTAGAAACTGCCTGCCTGTATGATACAGGGGCTGGAATGGCAAAGTAAATTCTAGCTGCTCCGATCCTCCCATCCCTCCTTCATGAAGCAGAAAACCCAAAGATAAGTCTCCCACCCAGATTGAAATCCCAAGTTAATGGAAATAGCCTCAGGCTTGAGAATCTCCAAGAAAGGGTGTAACTGAGACAGCCAGGAATCTGAAGAGAAGAGAGGGAGGGGACCCAACTAGCCCCACCTCACCTCACCAACAAAAGCCTACTTATAGCCCAGGGGTATAGAGGCAGAAATCTGAAGTGGTCAGACTCAACCCCACCTACACATCTACATTCCTCACTGACTTCCCTGACTTAGCCATAAACTAGCCACCCAGAGGTATTCAAAGTCAAGGATCAGGCCCCAAACTCATAGCCTGAGACACTAAGAAACAGGAAGTCACAATGGGAAGGAAGGAAGCTGAAAAGGAGAAGGGGAAGGCAAGAAAGTCTATTTGAGCATACTATGCAGGGCAAGAACAACAAAACACACAGGACAATATAGACTCTCTGCCCACACCAGAGACCACAGAAGGAAACATGATCTGGTCTCAAGCCCAAATAGCATTCCTGGAGGAGCTTAAGAAAAATTTTAAAGACCAAATCAGGGAGGCAATGACCAACTTGGAAAAAGAAAATACCTCCCTAAAAAAGGAACTTCAAAAACTTACTGAAGACCATAATTCACTAAAAATTAGATACAACCAAACTGAAACTCAGAACTCTATGATGCAGCAGGAGTCAATCGAAAAAAACAAGATGATCGAAAAATTGCAAGAAAATGTAAAATATCTCACTGGAAAAATAACTGACCTAGAGAACAGATCCAGGAGAGACAACCTAAGAATTATTGGTCTACCAGAAAGCCACTATGAGAAAAGCAGTCTAGACAACATCCTCCAAGAGGTTGTCAAAGAAAACTGTCCTGAGGTCCTGGAATCAGAAGATAAAATAGCTATTGATAGAATTCACCGGACTCCTCCTGAAAGAGATCCCAAACTGAAAACTCCAAGAAATATAGTAGCCAAATTCCAGAATTATAAGATTAAAGAAAAAATTCTACAAGCAGCCAAAAAGAAACAATTCAAATATCGAGGAACTACAGTTAGGATCACACAGGACCTAGCAGCTTCTACATTAAAAGAGCAGAGGGACTGGAATTTGATATTTCGTAGGGCAAGAGAGCTAGGACTACAACCAAGGATTAACTACCCGGCAAAACTGAGCATAATCTTTCAGGCAAGGAGATGGACGTTTAATGAAGTAAGGGACTTCCAGACTTTCCTAATGAAAAAGCCAGAGCTCAATGGAAAATTTGATCTCCAATTACAAGACTCCAGAAGAACATAAAAAGGTAAACAAGGGTAACATAGACTCACACATGCAGAAGTGCACACACCCACACCCACAAACACAAGCTCATTACCTGGGATGCAACAAGAGCAAAATGTTCACATCCCTATATGTGGAGCTGATAACTGTCAATATTTGAAATCTCTATGATTATCATGACCTGCAAAAGGGTTATACTTAGAGGGTGTGGGTATGAATGCACTAACATGGAGTCTAAAAAAAAAAAAGACTATTAAGGGGATCAATGGTACTGTAATGGGAAAAAGGAAAGGATGAGCTAGGAAAAGGTAAAATATGCCATCTGAAGAGGCATCAAAACACACTATAGAAGAAGGGAAAGTAAGAGGGAGAGGAACATCATTTAAACACTATTCTCACTGGTTCTGGTTCAAAGAAGGATTAAATTAATCAGTGAAGTTTAAGAATCTAACGTGAATAGACACATAAATTCATTAAATAGAGGAATTGGAGGGAGGGAGAGGAGCATTGTTTGAAATTTACTCTCATTGGTTTGGAATCAAACAGGGAGTAATTTACTCTGATAAGTATAAAAATTTGTTGTGTCCTATAGATAGTGGGAGGGTAAGGGGGGGGGTGAAAAGGAGGAGACTAAAGGGAGGGATTATAAGGGAGGGAAATAGTAGTAAGGGGAGAGGGTAGGTTAAGAAGGGGGGTCACTGGGTGGGAACACTGAGGGAGGGGGCGGTCAAAAGGGAAAACTTCAAGGAGGGGAAGGGAGAAGGAATAAACAAAAACATAAACAGGGGAGGGAATAGGATGGAAGGGAAGAGACAGATAGTCATCATTACTGTGAATGTGAATGGGATGAACTCTCCCATAAAACAGAGGCGGATAGCAGAATGGATTAAAAACTATAATCCTACAATATGCTGTCTTCAAGAAACACATTTGAAACAAAGGGATACCCACAGGGTAAAGGTAAAAGGTTGGAGTAAAATTTATTATGCCTCAGCTAAAGTAAAAAAAGCAGGGGTAGCAATACTTATCTCAGATAAAGCAAAAGCAAAAATAGATCTAATTAAAAGAGATAAGGAAGGAAACTATATCCTACTAAAAGGCACCATTGAGAATGAAGCAATATCACTACTTAATATATATGCACCAAGTGGTATAGCATCCAAATTCCTAGAGGAGAAGTTAAAGGAATTAGAGGAAGAAATAGATAGCAAAACTATGCTAGTGGGGGACCTTAATCTCCCCCTCTCTGAACTCGATAAATCTAACCTCAAAATAAACAAGAAAGAAGTTAAGGAGGTGAATAGAATCTTAGAGAGACTAGATATGATGGATCTCTGGAGAAAACTGAATGGGGATAAAAAGGAATTTACTTTCTTCTCAGCAGTGCATGGTACATACTCAAAAATAGACCATGTACTAGGGCATAAAAACCTCACAATCCAGTGCAGAAAGGCAGAAATAGTAAGCGCATCATTCTCAGATCATGATGCAATAAAAATTATATGCAATAAAGGGCCATGGAAAGATAGACTAAAAACTAATTGGAAACTAAACAATTTAATCCTAAAAAATTGGTGGGTCAAAGAAGAAATTATAGAAACAATCAATAATTTCATTCAAGAGAATGATAATAATGAAACAACATACCAAAATTTGTGGGATGCACTAAAGGCAGTTCTCAGGGGAAGTTTTATATCCCTGAGTGCATACTTAATTAAAGCAGAGAGAAGGGAGGTCAGTGAATTGGACATGCAATTGAAAAAGCTAGAAAAAGAACAAATTGAAAATCCCCAATTTAGTACTAAATTAGAAATACTGAAAACCAAAGGTGAGATTAATAAAATTGAAATTAAGAAAACCATTGAATTAATAAATAAAACCAAGAGCTGGTTTTATGAAAAAATCAACAAAATTGATAGACCCTTAGTCAATATGATAAAAAAAAAGAAAGAAGAAAACCAAATTATGAGTATCAAAAATAAAAAGGGTGAATCTACCTCCAATGAAGAGGAAATCAAAAAAATAATGAGGAATTATTTTTCCCAATTGTATGCACATAAATATGACAATCTTAGTGAAATGGATGAATATTTACAAAATCACAAATTGCCCAGATTATGAAGAAGTGAATTACCTAAATAACCCCATCTCAGAAAAAGAAATCAAACAAGCCATCGATGAACTCCCTAGGAAAAAATCTCCAGGGCCAGATGGGTTCACTAGTGAATTCTATCAAACATTTAAAGAACAATTGATTCCAATACTCTACAAACTATTTGGGAAAATTAGTGAAGAAGGAGTCCTACCAAACTCTTTCTATGACACAAATATGGTACTGATTCCTAAATCAGGAAGAGATAAAACAGAGAAAGAAAATTATAGACCAATCTCCCTCATGAATTTAGACGCAAAAATTCTAAATAAAATATTAGCCAAAAGACTCCAACAACTTATCACAAAAATAATACACCCTGATCAGGTAGGATTCATTCCAGGAATGCAAGGATGGTTTAATATTAGGAAAACCATCAATATAATTGAGCATATCAACAACAAAACTAGCAAAAACCACATGATCATCTCAATAGATGCAGAAAAGGCTTTTGACAAAGTACAACATCCATTCCTATTAAAAACACTAGAAAGTATAGGAATAAATGGAGCCTTCCTTAAAATAGTTGCTAGCATCTATCTAAAACCATCAGCAAGTATTATATGCAATGGGGATAAACTAGAAGCCTTTCCAATAAGATCAGGAGTGAAACAAGGGTGTCCACTATCACCCCTCTTATTCAATCTGGTACTTGAAACATTAGCAGTAGCAATTAGAGAAGAAAAAGAAATCAAAGGAATCAAATTAGGCAAAGAAGTGACCAAGCTGTCACTCTTTGCAGATGATATGATGATATACTTAGAGAATCCTAGAGAATCAAGTAAAAAATTACTTGAGACAATAAATAAATTTGGCAAAGTTGCAGGATATAAAATAAACCCACATAAATCCTCAGCATTCCTGTACATCTCTAATAAAACTCAACAGCAAGAGATAGAAAGAGAAATCCCATTTAAAGTCACTGTAGACATTATAAAATATTTGGGAATCTACTTGCCAAAACAAACCCAGAATCTATATGATCACAACTACAAAACACTTCTCACAGAAATAAAATCAGATCTAAATAGTTGGAAAAATATCAATTGCTCGTGGCTGGGTCGAGCTAATATAATAAAAATGACAATTTTACCCAAACTAAATTATATATTTAGTGCCATTCCAATCAATTTACCAAAAAACTACTTTGTAGAGTTAGACAAAATAATAACAAAATTTATTTGGAAAAACAAAAGGTCTAGAATATCAAGGGAATTAATGAAAAGAAATGCTAGGGAAGGTGGACTAGCTATGCCAGATCTTCATCTGTATTATACAGCAGCAGTCATCAAAACTGCTTGGTACTGGCAGAGGTGTAGAGTAGTGGATCAATGGAATAGATTAGGTGCAGGAGACCCAGCAGTTAATGAATATAGCAATCTATTGTTTGATAAACCCAAAGACCCCAGTTTTTGGGATAAGAATGCACTATTTGACAAAAACTGCTGGGAAAACTGGAATACAGTATGGCAGAAACTGGGCATAGATCACTATCTAACACCATATACCAAAATCAAGTCTAAATGGGTGCATGATCTAGGTGTAAAGGATGATACTGTAAGCAATTTGGGAAAGCAAGGAATAGTTTACCTGACAGATCTGTGGAGAGGGGAAGACTTTAGGACCAAACAAGAATTAGAGAGCATTATAAAATGCAAAATGGATAATTTTGATTACATTAAATTGAAAAGCTTCTGTACAAACAAAGCCAATGTAACCAAGATCAAGAGGGAGGTGGGAAATTGGGAAAGAATTTTTACAACCTGTGTCTCTGATAAAGGACTCATTTCTAAAATTTATAGAGAATTGAGCCAAATCTATATGAATACAAGTCATTCCCCAATTGAGAAATGGTCAAAGGATATGAATAGGAAGTTTTCAGAGAAAGAAATTAAAGATATCTATAAGCATATGAAGAAATGCTCTAAATCACTATTAATTAGAGAAATGCAAATCAAAACAACTCTGAGATACCACATCTCTCCAGTCAGATTGGCTAAGATGACAAAACAAGAAAGTGACAAATGCTGGAGAGGATGTGGGCAAATTGGAACACTAATACATTGCTGGTGGAGTTGTGAACTTATCCAACCATTCTGGAGAGCAATCTGGAATTATGCCCAAAGGATTATAAATAATTTCATACCCTTTGACCCAGCCATACCACTCCTAGGGTTATATCCCAAAGAGATCATAGTAGTGGGAGGAAGAACCATATGTACAAAAATATTTTTAGCAGCCCTTTTTGTGGTTGCAAAGAATTGGAAACTAAAGGAGTGCCCATCAATTGGGGAATGGCTAAACAAGTTGTGGTATATGAATGTAATGGAATTTTATTGTGCTATAAGAAACGAGGAGGTGACGGATTTCATAATTACCTGGAGAGACTTATACAAACTGATGTTGAGCGAGAAGAGTAGAATCAGAAGAAATTTGTATACATTCACAGACATACCATATCTGTGACAACCAACTATGACAGACTGGACTCTTTTCAGCAATGCAGTGATATAAGTTAATCCCGAATGACTCAAGAAAGTGAGAAATGTGCCATCCAGAGATATAACTAGAAAGAACTGAGCCTGAATCCTGATGGAAGCAAACTAAATGATCTTGTTCTTCTCATTGTTTGGTTGTACTTCTTCCTTACCATCTTTCATCCCACCTAGTACAATATGCCTTTGTAATTGGAATAATGTTTAATATGAATGCATTTGCAGACCCTATACTGTACTATATGATGTCATGAGGGGAGAGGGGAGGGAAGTAAAGGAAATTTGAAAATCAAGGAACTATGGAATTGAATCTTGTCAACTGAAACTAAACTAATAAATTAATTAAAAAAAAAAAAAGAAATTAAGAAAACCATTGAATTAATAAATAAAACCAAGAGCTGGTTTTATGAAAAAATCAACAAAATTGATAGACCCTTAGTCAATATGATAAAAAAAAAGAAAGAAGAAAACCAAATTATGAGTATCAAAAATAAAAAGGATGAATCTACCTCCAATGAAGAGGAAATCAAAAAAATAATGAGGAATTATTTTTCCCAATTGTATTCACATAAATATGACAATCTTAGTGAAATGGATGAATATTTACAAAATCACAAGTTGCCCAGATTAACTGAAGAGGAAGTGAATTACCTAAATAACCCCATCTCAGAAAAAGAAATCAAACAAGGCTTCAATGAACTCCCTAGGAAAAAATCTCCAGGGCCAGATGGGTTCACTAGTGAATTCTATCAAACATTTAAAGAACAATTGATTCCAATACTCTACAAACTATTTGGGAAAATTAGTGAAGAAGGAGTCCTACCAAACTCTTTCTATGACACAAATATGGTACTGATTCCTAAATCAGGAAGAGATAAAACAGAGAAAGAAAATTATAGACCAATCTCCCTCATGAATTTAGACGCAAAAATTCTAAATAAAATATTAGCCAAAAGACTCCAACAACTTATCACAAAAATAATACACCCTGATCAGGTAGGATTCATTCCAGGAATGCAAGGATGGTTTAATATTAGGAAAACCATCAATATAATTGAGCATATCAACAACAAAACTAGCAAAAACCACATGATCATCTCAATAGATGCAGAAAAGGCTTTTGACAAAGTACAACATCCATTCCTATTAAAAACACTAGAAAGTATAGGAATAAATGGAGCCTTCCTTAAAATAGTTGCTAGCATCTATCTAAAACCATCAGCAAGTATTATATGCAATGGGGATAAACTAGAAGCCTTTCCAATAAGATCAGGAGTGAAACAAGGGTGTCCACTATCACCCCTCTTATTCAATCTGGTACTAGAAACACTAGCAGTAGCAATTAGAGAAGAAGAAGAAATCAAAGGAATCAAATTAGGCAAAGAAGTGACCAAGCTGTCACTCTTTGCAGATGATATGATGATATACTTAGAGAATCCTAGAGAATCAAGTAAAAAATTACTTGAGACAATAAATAAATTTGGCAAAGTTGCAGGATATAAAATAAACCCACATAAATCCTCAGCATTCCTGTACATCTCTAATAAAACTCAACAGCAAGAGATAGAAAGAGAAATCCCATTTAAAGTCACTGTAGACATTATAAAATATTTGGGAATCTACTTGCCAAAACAAACCCAGAATCTATATGATCAAAACTACAAAACACTTCTCACACAAATAAAACAGATCTAAATAGTTGGAAAAATATCAATTGCTCGTGGCTGGGTCGAGCTAATATAATAAAAATGACAATTTTACCCAAACTAAATTATATATTTAGTGCCATTCCAATCAATTTACCAAAAAAATACTTTGTAGAGTTAGACAAAATAATAACAAAATTTATTTGGAAAAACAAATGGTCTAGAATATCAAGGGAATTAATGAAAAGAAATGCTAGGGAAGGTGGACTAGCTATGCCAGATCTTAATCTGTATTATACAGCAGCAGTCATCAAAACTGCTTGGTACTGGCAGAGGTGTAGAGTAGTGGATCAATGGAATAGATTAGGTGCAGGAGACCCAGCAGTTAATGAATATAGCAATCTATTGTTCGATAAACCCAAAGACCCCAGTTTTTGGGATAAGAATGCACTATTTGACAAAAACTGCTGGGAAAACTGGAATACAGTATGGCAGAAACTGGGCATAGACCATTATCTAACACCATATACCAAAATCAAGTCCAAATGGGTGCATGATCTAGGTGTAAAGGATGATACTGTAAGCAATTTGGGAAAGCAAGGAATAGTTTACTTGACAGATCTGTGGAGAGGGGAAGATTTTAGGACCAAACAAGAATTAGAGAGCATTATAAAATGCAAAATGGATAATTTTGATTACATTAAATTGAAAAGCTTCTGCACAAACAAAGCCAATGTAACCAAGATCAAGAGGGAGGTGGGAAATTGGGAAAGAATTTTTACAACCTGTGTCTCTGATAAAGGACTCATTTCTAAAATTTATAGAGAATTGAGCCAAATCTATATGAATACAAGTCATTCCCCAATTGAGAAATGGTCAAAGGATATGAATAGGAAGTTTTCAGAGAAAGAAATTAAAGATATCTATAAGCATATGAAGAAATGCTCTAAATCACTATTAATTAGAGAAATGCAAATCAAAACAACTCTGAGATACCACATCTCTCCAGTCAGATTGGCTAAGATGACAAAACAAGAAAGTGACAAATGCTGGAGAGGATGTGGGCAAATTGGAACGCTAATACATTGCTGGTGGAGTTGTGAACTTATCCAACCATTCTGGAGAGCAATCTGGAATTATGCCCAAAGGATTATAAATAATTTCATACCCTTTGACCCAGCCATACCACTTCTAGGGTTATATCCCAAAGAGATCATAGTAGTGGGAGGAAGAACCATATGTACAAAAATATTTTTAGCAGCCCTTTTTGTGGTTGCAAAGAATTGGAAACTAAAGGGGTGCCCATCAATTGGGGAATGGCTAAACAAGTTGTGGTATATGAATGTAATGGAATTTTATTGTGCTATAAGAAACGAGGAGGTGACGGATTTCATAATTACCTGGAGAGACTTATACAAACTGATGCTGAGCGAGAAGAGTAGAATCAGAAGAAATTTGTATACAATCACAGACATACCATATCTGTGATGACCAACTATGACAGACTGGACTCTTTTCAGCAATGCAGTGATATAAGTTAATCCCGAATGACTCAAGAAAGTGAGAAATGCGCCATCCAGAGATATAACTAGAAAGAACTGAGCCTGAATCCTGATGGAAGCAAACTAAATGATCTTGTTCTTCTCATTGTTTGGTTTTACTTCTTCCTTACCATCTTTCATCCCACCTAGTACAATATGCCTTTGTAATTGGAATAATGTTTAATATGAATGCATTTGCAGACCCTATACTGTACTATATGATGTCATGAGAGGAGGGAAGTAAAGGAAATTTGAAAATCAAGGAACTATGGAATTGAATCTTGTTAACTGAAACTAAACTAATAAATTAATTAAAAAAAAAAAGAAAGAGAACTTGTGAACCCCACAACCTGTGAACCCTAGAACTTGTGAACTCCTGGGGAGGAACTAATTACTATATAAGGAGATACCTAGGGCTAGAGACAGGGAGAACTAAGAATAGGACTATTGTAGTGGCAGAGTCAAGAAGGAAAAAACTTGTGGTATCCTGGTAGTCTGTTTGTCTGCTCTGTCTGTGTTGATGTTTGTTTGTGATACTTTGTACAGAAGCCCTGGGACCTTACTGGAAGCCTTGAAAGAGGATTTTCTGGTTGTCTGTTTACAGAAGTCCTGGAGGATGGTTTTGGAGGTCCTGGAACTTTACTGATGATTTGTGCTGACCTCTTGGACCTTGTTTATGGGTCTGTTGATTTCTATGTTGATGATTTGTGTTGAGTTCTCAGACCTTATTGGTGGATCTGAGTTGATTTCTCAGGCAGATAGTGAATTGATGATAATACTGTCAATGTGAATGAATGTTCTTGTGCTTTTGTTAAGCCTTGTCTTCCCAGAAATAGGAGCTGTGAAGGACTTGAAGTGAACTGGACACTGTTAACTTCAATATGGAATGGGAACTGGATGAAGAACTGGACAAGGAGCTGGACAAGGAACTGGGAGCTGCCTGCCTTTGAACCCAGGTGACAGTTGGAGCTGGAACCATGAAAGAGGAACCATGGAAGCTGAGCACCAGCCTTGAGTCAAGCTGAAAGAAGACTTTACTTGGGCACTGTGTACTGACTGAGAAGATTATGATTTACTGTGGCCTAGGGGTGGAGAACTTTGACTTTTGTACTTTGAGATTGAATTAAGGACTTTGTGATTGACTAAAATGATTGTACTTTGTTGAAAATTATTGTGACCACTTTGGTAAAAGCTATATGGCCATTTTAGTGATAAGTCATTGTGAATGCTGTATTTTGATTTTCTGTGAATGCTTTGCTCTGATTTGTTACTGAATAAAGAGTTCACTATACTGTGAAAAAAAAAAAAGAATACAGAGAGATTTCTTCCATGTGCTGTAAGTTCTTGTCCTGTATGTCTGGAGCTCTTTGACAGAGGAAGGTTTGATGGCTATAGCAGTGGTCTAGTAGTCAGAAGACTTGGATTCAAATTCCACCTTGGGTTTTAACTAGTTCTATTACCATGGGCAATCACTTTACATTGCAGAGGCTCTCTGTTTTTATCTGTAAAAATGATAATAATTTGAACTGCTTAAAGAGATATTAGAAGAAAAGCACTTCAGGAACTGTAAGGTCCTTCCCAAATCTGACTTCCTATTAGGGGACTCATGTGTTATCTTAATGTAAGGAGTGCAAAGGGAATTATTAGGGAAAAACAGAAATGCAGATTACCCTGAATTCTCTAGAGACAACACCCAACATCTTTCTTCTCTCAAAATATATGGTAGTCTTTCTGCTGTTGACTGACAATAGGCAGAGGAAATCCCATCATTAAAAAGTGGTTTATACATTCCCTATATTAGCAAAGAGATCACATATAGAGTAGGGGAGAGACAACTTCAGAGGCTGGAAGACTGGGTCCAGATACCACAACTGGAGATGTGACCTTAGGCAAGTCATTAAACCAGTAATTGCTAGGAAATCCCCGAAGACTTATAAATTGCAAAGCAATTGTCAATATACATTGGGAAGAATTTCTTCTGCAAAAATTATTTATGTCAATGATATCACAGGTCTAGACCCTCTCCCTGCTACCCCCAAAATATCAGCATAACACCAGGAGAAAAGAATAAGAGAATGGAAAACAGAAATCTGTTGTCTGATATGCTGTGGCTCCATAGAGACAGTATTTCAAGACATCCATTTAAGTCTTGCCTTATTCCAAGTAGAAAGCTAAGCTTTCCTGATGTCTCCCCATAAAAGCCCTTTTCATCAAGCTTCCTCCTCCTCAGTTTAGATAGCTTAACTCTAAGCACAGCTGCTGAGCTGACTTTTCTGTGTAGTGAGTCAAATACAAGACTTGATCCTCTGATATGTGCTACTTATGTGACCATGGGCAAGTCATTCAGACTCTTTTGTTCTCAGTTGTCCCATCTGAGAAATGAGCATAATGCCCCTAAGCACACCTTAGTGGATAGAGGGTTAGCCTTGAAGTCAGAGCTGGATTCAGATCCTGCCTTTGGACACTATACAGTTATGGGAAAATTAAACTCTATGAACCTGTTTCTTCATCTGTAAAAGAATTATGGTACAAATCTGAAAAGCTTGCTGTGAGGCTCAGATAAAGTACCAAAAGTGCTTTGCAAACTTTAAAGCATTATATAAATTGTTACAATCAAATGGATGCCAATGGATTCAGAAACAAAACAGGATTAAGTGAGCAGTAGATATTATTACCTTGGCAATCAGAAAACTCAATCAGAGCTGAATTGTCCTTTGGGAAACACTGGACTTTGTTTATTGGTCCCCCTCCATTGTTGGGGTTCTCAAAGAAAAGAGTGATGTAAATTTCATTAACATCATGAGGCAGGTTTTCCACCAGGATGGTTCTTGTCTCTTCCAGAGGCACTATCAAAATTTTTTTCTCTTGGATTATTCGGTTTTGAGAGCAATGATCAACAAAGGTCTTGGTATCTATAAAGAAAAACAAAGTGATCATTAGTGTATTATTGAACCTTTCATTGAGGAAGAAAACTAATTTAAAATGTGCTTCATGTAGAGTGGCCAAAGTGAAGATGCCTAGGTGAGAATTCACAGTCCTAACAGATCCGGAAGGATACAGTCCCAGGTCTGGAAGGAGCTCACTTCTATGCCAGAGCTGTACTTGGAAGCTCCATCTGGGTAAGCAGAGTGGGATTCTTCTGACACCATTGACCCTCTGGCTGTTACCATCCAGTTCAACCATGACTAGTTACTGAATGTTAACAAACAGTTACTATTCAATTCATCAAATTAAATAAAAATACTCATTATGGTGTAGTACTGTGCTGGGTGCTGGAAGCATACAATGATAGAAAGGACATAGATACTGATTTCAAGGCAGGGAATAATACTTATCATATAAATAAAAATAGACAATTATATACTACACAAGAAGCTATACAACGTCAGAGTGGCTTAAGTATAAGAAGTAGCAAGAGGAAGAGAAGCTTTTCAGTTAAGTGAATCAGGCAAAGCTTCATGGAGAAAGTAGCCCCTGAGAAAGGTCGTAAGGAAAGGGAGAGAGTTCAAAAAACAGCTGGAAGGAAAGTATCCGTGCCAAGATGAGGAAGACCAGGGCAGAGATACGGAGGTAGAAGTGGCTGGGATGAGGACAGGATAGAGAATGGTCTGCTTTGGCTAGAAGATGTAGTATGCAAAGTGAAGGGATGAGCTAAAGCTGTAAAGATAAACTGAGAAAAATGGAGTTTAAAGAGGGACAAAAACAGGATGGTTTTGTTTTGCTATTTTTGTCATTCAGTTATTTCAGTAGTGGCCTCTTCATAAACCCATTTGGTTTTCTTTTGGGGGGCTTGGGGTGGGGAAGACACTGGAGTGATTCAACACTTCATTCTGCTTATTTTTTATAGATGAGGAAACTGAGGCAAACAAAGTTAAGTGACTTGCCCAAGGTCACACACCTAGTAAGTGTCTGAAGCCAGAGTTGAACTCAGGAACCTAAGTCTTCCTAGTTCCAGGCCTGGCACTCTATCCACTGCACCACCTAGCTGCCTCTAGCTATCTATACTAGAGCCCTCCAATTTAGAGAGATTGATAATTTACATTGGATTTTTTTGCCTCCAACTAGTTTGGATGGGATGGGATCCTCAGGTTCTGGGCTCAGGGGTTACTTACTCTATAATAAGCTTCTAAAAGTGGTTTCTTTCACCTTCATTGCACTTTGCACAGAACTCTCCGTTATATCATGGCAAAGTAAGTAGAATGTTAGACTTGCACTCAAGATCTAAGTTCAAGTGCATCCTTGGACACTAACCATTTGACTCTGGCCAACTTAAGTCTCTTTGAAAGCCTCAATTTCCTCATCTGTTAAATGGGAATAAAAATAAATGCAGAATTTTCTTCACAGTGTGAGGTTCAAGTGAGCTAATGTAAATAAAGTTCTTTTCAAATCTTCAGGTGTTATATACATGTCAGCTACTATCATTCCACACATACTTATAGAGCTCATAATGATAGTCTCATTTCCTATTAAGACACCTGAACTTTGGAGTCAAAACAATGTACCTTTCTTCCATGATGATAAATGCAATAACATTTCTTAGGATAGTAGATTTAGAGTTTGAACAGGCCTTTGATGCCATTATGCTCAACCCTCACATTTTACAAATGAAGAAACTAAGTCTCAAAGACATTCAGTGATGTGCCCAGGATTGCAAAGTCAGCCTCTGAGATAGGGTTTGAACTCAGCTCTTCCTGGGTCTGGATCCCCCATTCTGTCCACTATTACCACTTAGTTACCTAAGTCTTCAAAGTTTTATTGAGAGACAGAAAGAATTCTAGAAGTGGGCAGAAAGGACATTTTAAGGATGGCCCACTTCTTTGCTAATCAGAATTTCAAGGAATGACACAGAGACTATTTGCAGATGAATGTTTTCTCATTTTCACTCAGTCTTACCAATGTGTTTCAGAAAGGTAAACACAGCAGTTTGCAATTCTGGTATGACTTCTACTTCAAAATCTCCTTCAGTTTTTGACAGACCACTTATGTTCTCCACCAGCAAAATTAGGAGATACTCATTCTCCAGATCTTGGAGATTTTTGAGGGCAACCAAAGAGGGAACATTTTCAGAGCTTTTGGACATATCCTCTGTCTCATCCAATCTTCTGTCCAATGGGAGCTTTTTGTCTCGGTCATTTGATACATCTAGTTTTAAGGAGACAAAAACATCCATAATGGGATCACAAACAGTTTTGCCAGAGTGAGAGGTTATAATGCATGCCTCTCTTTATATCACTTGTTAATATTTTGATTAAATTATTTGAAAATAAATGTTCTCTGTAACTAAAGATATCAATGAGCTTGCCCAAAAAATCCAGCAATCCCTCAGACAAATGTTTACTTTAGGTGAAAATTTCAATTTCCAATCAATGGAGTTTTCCCTTGTGCCCACTAGGGGGAGTAAACTGGATTTAAAAAAAATAGAGTAACAGCAGGAATTCATTCACGGGCCATAGCTAATTGCCAAAAAAGAAAAAACAAAAGCCAAACAGATCTTCTCAGGGAAAAAGAGAGAAGCAGAAACATGGAATAATCAACTAGCCAATTGGATTGAAATGAATGAATTCAGATTTGTTTGCTGATTCTTAACCATTCTTGCCTTGCAATACTAAGTCATTTATGTACAAGACTAGTGAAAATCAGGTAAAACAATGCTGACATTTAATGAGGAAAAACCCTTTACTTCCAGTATGTACATTAGACTAATTCAGGATGAACTGTTACCTTGTTGGGGTCTATCTTTGATCTTGGATTCCTAAAACCAAACAAAAAACAAACATTTAAGTCGAATTCCTTTACACATAGAAGACATGTCTGGGATCAGCCTAGAATACCTGCACAAAATAAGTATGCTCTATTGTGCAGTTACCTGAGATCAACAAATTTATAATGCAAATAAACATAAAACATACTGTACCTTTTCATTGGTCACCATAAACCTGGGGTACTGTGTTCACTTCTTGGGTTTATATTTGAAGAGAGAGTTTGACAAACTGATGAGTATTGTTTGGAAAGTTATCAAAAAGGGAGGGAAGGAAACAGGGTCTACTTGCCTGAGTGAAGGAAACAGGAGTATGGAGCTAGAGAAGTACAGGAGAGGTGTGGGTAGGACATGGTACCCCATATTCTAGGTGAGGCTTGAAGCCAAGACAACTCATTGAAATAGGGTTAGACAAATTAGTTCCCACATTACTGTACTTCAACAAAACCCTGAAGATCTCAAGAGACTGAATAATGATTTTTTAAAGGATCCAATAAAAACTACATTAAATGACTATTTCCTCACCAGAGCTGCATATTAGGTCACCTAATATCCAATAATAATAATAAAAAATAACCCCCAGCAAAGCCTCTGTGCCCAGTGATGGACCTAAGCCATGCACAGCCTACAAACTTTTCAGAACAGAGGCAAGAATAGTAAGGGGCTCTCAAGAAACTCTGGAATGGTCTGATCTGATGCAACAGAAATGGAGCTAAATATCCAAAGCTCTGAATCTCAAAGATTCAAGAAGGTGTTGGGGAGAAGGTCAGTCTCCAGAAAGTAAAGGTCAATATAAAAACTGAGGTGACCTAGAGGAAGAGTAAACAGAATAGGTCACATCACCCAAAATCCAGCAATGGGGTGGAGCTGGCAGTAACCTCTCAGGAATTAGAGCTGGTAAGATGAGTAAATCATAGATAAAATATGACCAGTGTAAAAATTATTGCAAATATGAAGATTTCCTCCCAAAAGGAGGGAGCAACTTTAAAACAATCACCAGCAGAGACTTAAATGAAAAAGTTAATTTTCCACAAGGACAAACTACATAAATACTTAGCAGAAATGAAGCAAGAGATAATTTAAAATGTTTTTAAAGCCCTGAAAGAAACAACTGGAATAGGAAGTAGTTAGTCTTCTCTAAATAACAGTTGGGGGCACGGTAGAGAGAGGGATGGACCTGAATACAGATCTGAACTCAGACACTTTTTAGCTGGGTGAGTCACTTTGCCTCTGTTTCCCTCAGTTTCCTCAGGCATAAAATGAAGGTAAGAGTAGCCCCTACCTCCCAGGGTTGTTGTGAGGATTAAATGAGATAATTATTGAAAACTGTTTTAGCACAGTCCCTGGCATATAGTTACTTCTAAATAGATGTTAGCTCTTATTATTATCAAACCTAGAATAGATGAAACAAAAAGCAATATTGACATGGGACAGTTAGATTAGAACAAAACCAAAATACCAAAAAACAGAAAAGTTATGATGCCCGATATAAAAAAGTGGAACTAGAAAACAGGTCAAAGACAAATAATTTTAGAATTTTTGGACTCCCCAAATAATAAAAATAAAATAATAATAACAAAATAATAAAACTAATAAAATAAATCAATATTAAAATAAATAAAAATACATAATATTCAAAATTTTAAAAAATAAATAATAAATAAAATAATAAAAAATAAAATATCTGGACATAATTTTTCAAGAAAATTAATTTATAAGAAAACTGCAAAAACCTGTAGAACCAGAAATCTAAATAAGCAGAGAAAAGAAATCCACCCATAATTTCCTTGAAGAAAACCTAAAAGGAAAAGTCTCAGGAATATTAAAGCCAAAAATTCAAAGAGGTTAAGTGACTTGCCAGCTAGCAAGTATTAGGCAGGATTTGAACTCAGTCCTCACTGATTATGCTATACTACTTTCTTTACTCAGTCATCTTGACTGTCATGAGAATTTGTTTTGCTTGTTTATTAATATTTTACAAGGGTCTTATTTTCCTTTTTTAATGGGGAGGAGAAGAGAGAGAAAAATAAATCCTTGTTAATGTAAAAATAAAAGTATCATTTTAAAAATTGAACTGAATTCCCCATATGCAGTTCTCTATACATGTTCTGGGTTTGAAAATTATAACATTCATTGCTTTTCCCTTTCTCTAAATATATTTATCCCACTTGGGGCTCCTTCAGTTCAACAAATATTTATTAGGCACCTATTTTGTGTAAGGTACCTAGGCATTGAGCATATGAAGAATAAAATGTTCCTACCATCAAATTTATATTCTCCTGGGAGGATAAAAGAGAAATAAGTGAAGACAAAATGTATGCTAAATAATACAAAATGATTTCAGGAAGTAAGGACATCTAATACCTGGGGGGAGGAGGGTGGGAGTCAGGAAAGGTCTTGTCTAAGAGGTGGCACCTGAATTATTTTATACCTTGAAGAAAGAAAGGGATTCTAGGAGTCTGAGAAGGACCCAGGAATGTGCTGGTCTTAGTTTTCTTTTCCCTCTACAACCTTGTATTATTTTCTTAACCCCTGTAAGCAGTTGCTTTTCTTAACAAGGCCAAGAATTCTCGATTCTCTTTCATTGTTTTGCTTCTGGGTAGTGAATCCCTGCCCAGATGCCTTAAAACTATGCTGCTTCCTCCTTGATCACATGTAAGATATATTTACTTCTGTTGGGGTTTCTTCTTCTTTGCCTTCATCCACATCCTTTGCTGTAGGCAATCTGACAGTGAGCGTCAGCTTTTCTCCTCCTGGCAATTCTAACTCATGGTTCTCTCTCTTCAGTACTCGATGCCCAGCTGAAAAATATGAGTGAAACCAAGATTATCATGTGGTGATCTTTTTTTTTTTTTTTTGCTTTTTGGAGGGCAATTGGGGTTAAGAAACTTGCCCAAGGTCACAT
The DNA here is from genome assembly GCA_011680675.1 of Gymnobelideus leadbeateri. Classification (NCBI taxonomy): domain Eukaryota; kingdom Metazoa; phylum Chordata; class Mammalia; order Diprotodontia; family Petauridae; genus Gymnobelideus; species Gymnobelideus leadbeateri. The sequence continues at coordinate 28,280 of WOXC01007644.1, forward strand.
GGCTAGGTTTTTGTTTGTATCTGCATTAAGTGTCTGAGGCTGGATCTGAACTCAGGTCCTTCTGACTCCAGGGCCAACGCTGTACTCACTGCGCTACCTAACCGCCTCGTGGCGATTTTTAAAAAGCACACATGTTGTACTGGTTTTAAACCCTATTTTTATTCATATCTTTTGCTTCTCCATTAGCTCTATTTCCAAATGTCCTTCCCCCTCCCTTATCCAGTGAAACACACCTTGTAACAGTGAATAAAAAATAAAGAGGGGAAAAAGCAGTTTGACAACATCAACAAACTGTGTCTCATGATATCTGCAATATTCTGCGCGCATTGTCCTCTGTAAAGAATGGGCTGGAGTGCATTTTCTCAACTCTTCTCAACCTTGAACTTGGTCATTATTACAAAGGAAATGACATACTAAAATGTCCATAAGACCTGAACTCTATCCTCTTCACTCCCAATGCCTAACTGGAGGCTGGGGAATTGGGAGATGTCAAGGTCTCCTGAATAGAGCCTAAAAGGATTTCGGTCAGTAGACATAAATGGGGAGTCAGGAAGGAGAACAGCTTTTCCATAGTTCTAAGAACATAGAGGATCTTGGGAAGGACAATGAAGGAGAGAAGGCAGAATAGAAAACAATTTTGGAAAGAGCACAACTAATAGCTAATAAGAGCTAATTTAAAAGCCTCTTATGGGTTATCTCAGTTGATCTTACCAACCCTGTGAGGGAGATGCTATTATTATCCTTATTTTACAGATGTGGAAACTGAGGTGGAATGGAGAAAGGGGAAGAGATGTGATATCATGTAACATTCTCTGACTCCCCACTCACCTTCCATAAGTACCTACCAATTAACATTCTTTTTCATTCAAGACCCAGCTCTGATCTCACCTTTTTAAGAAAGCTTCTTCATTAAATCCCTCCCCTGAGTCAGAGATAAAATCCCTCACTCTCAAAGTCTCTTAACTTGGACTCTGGAACATTTTTTTTCTTTTTTATTCCTGACCTGAGATTTTACTGGTGAAAGATACTCCCCCTCAAAGGCACTCCCACTTCAAAAGCAAATGGCACTTGCTTTAAATGGGATAGAAAGTTGCTCAGAGGAGTGGCTAGGTGGCCCAGTGAATAGAGCACCAGCCCTGGAGTCAGGAGGACCTGAGTTCAAATCCAGCCTCAGAAACTTAACACTTACTAGCCATGTGACATTAGTCAAGTCACTTAACCCCAATTGCCCTACCTTCCCCACTCCAAAAAGTAAAAAAAAAAATTTGCTCAGAGGCACTGGGAGATTCAGACCTAGGATCACTGCCAGAGGTAGGACTTGAGCCCAGATACTCTCTAGCCATATGTAGCACCAAACTCCTTTAACCTTGTTTTAATTTTTTTTTTTGCTTTGTATTATAGTTATTTTCAGCAGGTGAGTCCATTATAAGGACCAGTAGTTATGTTTTCATTGTTGAATGCTTCTATTGATTTGTTTCCCAGACTGTCACTCTAGCCTTAATAAGTTTCTACGATTCTGACAGATTCTCCTCCTGGATCAAAACATAAGGAGTGTTTCCCCCCTCAATCCCTCACCCAGTCAGGAGTAAATGTTGGAGCAGGAAGAGAAATCCCTCTCCAGGGTCCAATGGTCACCTAACTGTTGATAAGCTGCCTGGGCCAAAACACAACATTTCTCTAGGTGGCAGGGCTGACTTTAAGGTCATTAAGGGCATTAGGTTCATAGGTTTAGAGTTATAAGTTGTCATGGTAACCTGAATACTGAACAAATCAGAAACAAATCATTAAAAAGGAAAAAAAGTGGTTTACGCAGCCTCCTGGTCCATCCTCTTTATTTCACAGGTGAGACTGAGATGCAGAAAGTTTAAATAATGTGCTGAACTTCCCAGTGTCTATAAGGGGAAATGTAGTGAATCTAACCCAGGGTCCCTGACTCCCATTGGGTTAAAATCTTGGCTCTGCCACTTAATTTACATGGACTAATCCCCTCTGCATCACCCTGTGATCATGCCTTCTGTTTCTCAGATATGATGTGCCATCTCTCTATTCTGTGGCTACTGTGACTTTATACTGGCTGTCACCCATGAATGGAATGTCCTTCCTTCTCACCTCCACCTCCTGGCTCCCTGCTAGACTCAGCTCAGGCAGGACCATCTGCAAGGGGCCTTTCCTGCCCCTTTCCACCCTGCTCTTCCTTTTCTTTTACCCCTTTCATCTGAGATTATCTTCTATCTACTCTGATTATATCTTGTAAGAACATAGTTGTTTGCTTACCCCCGAGTCTAGAACACAGCAAGCATTTAACAGCACTTGATGACTGCCCTGACATTCTCTCTTCTGGCCTCAGTTTCTCTATCTGTAAAATAGGAGAAGCTAGACTAGATGATCCCTAAGGGGTCCTCTTCCATTGTGGCATCTGATAGGCTTATTCCTTTCTTTATCCACCCTCACTTCACTTCAGCCTGGACTCCAGCCCCTTCCCCATACTACCCGTCTTCAACTACCTTCCTCATGGTAAAGAAGGAGAAGGATCTCAGAGGGCCTTATCTAGACTGTGACTACACAATTGCCCTGTCCTGATCTCTGGGGGCTCTGGAAATAGCACTGCAAATTCTTTGGCAACTTCTTGGGGGAGCAAGGGTTGGTATCCCACGAAACATCCAGCACCAGAAGGAAAGAATCTGATGCCTCCGACCTCCTCTCCAGTCCTGAACCTAAGAGGCTTTGAAAACTTTGTCTTTCATTTTCCCAGAAGAGACCCTCCCTAGCTCTTAAGTTTTTGCCCTGTGGCTGTAAACAACTTCCCTGTGACTGAGTGTACTAGCCAGTCATAGGCAGGAAGCACCCAGCTTCCCCTTGGTCAGCAGCCCTAGCTTGGCCTTTCAAACATTCTTGCTTCCAGCTTTCAGAAATTAGACTATACAGCACTTTTATTCGGTGCAAAACAGCAAACTGGAATGGCACTTGTATACCATATATGGTGTGAGCTGAATTCAGTTCCTTTTCCCTCTAAAATCCCCTCTTTGGACAGCTTTTTAAAAATTGCTTTCTTGGGGACGGTAGGTGGTGAAGTGAATAGAGCACCAGCCCTGAAATCAGAAAGACCTGAATTCAAATCCAGCCTCAGACACTTAACACAAAAACTAGCCGTGAGGCCTTGGGCAAGTCACTTAACCTCAATTGCCCTCCAAAAAGCAAAAAAATAAATAAAAAAATAAAAATTGCTTTCTGCTCCCTAACACAGAAAGCCAACCCAGGATAAAAAAGGCATGAAGAAAAAAAAGGCAATTCAGCAAACCAACACATGAATCAAGTCATAGGCCCTCTCTTGCCTCCCAATATGATCACATCTCTTCCTTTCCTTAAAATCCCTCCTAATTTGATCCAAGTTCTAGAGGACTCAAGCATAAGTGCATGGCCCATAGGAGGTGCTTAATCAAGGGTTTGTTTTTTTTTATTGACAGAAAGCTTACAGTTCGTTTGGGTGGCCAATTTCTTCCTCTCACTCTCTTCTAAACTGTCTGAGATCTGGCATCCACCTTCATCATTCAATTGAAACTGCTCTCTACAATTACCAATGATCTCTTAATTGACAAATGTAATGGCCTTCCCTAAATCCTAATCCTTTTGAAACTACAGACTTTGACATTGTTGGTCACTCTCTTCTCCTGGGTACTCTCTCCACTCTAGGCTTTCATGGCATAGTTTTCTTCTGCTTCCCCTCCTACCTGTCTGATCCCTCCTCAGTCTTCCTTGCTTGGTTTTCCTCCAGGTCACACCTGGCTGTCCCCCAATGTTCGGTCCTGATCTTTGGTTCTGTACTATTTCACTTGGAGATCTCATTAGCCCCCCAAATGCTTAATTATCAGAGCCATGCACATGCTCTTCAGATTTGTTTATCTAGCCCCAACCTCTCTCTGGACCCCCAGACTCAGTTGCCTTTCAACCATTTTAAATTGGATGTCCTGTATGCATCTGAAACTCAGCATGTGCAAAAGAAATTCATCTTCACACCAAAATGCCTTCTCTTTTTTTAATTTCCTCAAGAATATCAAGAATACCACCATTCCTCCAGGCTCACAACCTAGGTATTATCCTCAGTTCCTCATTAGCATGCCACTGCCTCCCCCAAACATCCCATTATTGAGCAAGTCTTGTCATTGTACTTTTTCTAGCATTTCTTATATACCCCTCACTCCACTTTATTCACACAACAACTGTCACCCTGGTGTAGATACTCAAGATCTCATCATCTGGGGGGTGGGGCAGAGCCAAGATGGCAGAGGAAAAGCAAGAACTCAGCTGAGATCCCAAACCAACCACTTCCAATACCTGTAAAATATGACTCTAAATAAATTTTATAGCTACAGAACCCACAAAGTGACAGAGAGAAACAAATCTCCCACTGAAGGCAGCCTGGCAGGCTGACAGGAAGGGTCTATTGCACCAAGCCCAGGCCGGCATTAGCCCCACAGTCCCAGCCCAGACCAGTGGCCCAGACCAACCAGAACAGACTTCAGGAGAGTGAATCACCAGCAGCTATCGTGGTTTCCAGAATTCTTAACCCATAAACACCAAAGAGAAAGTAAAATGTCAGTGGGGAACTGTATTGGAACCAGGTTATGGAAGAGCACAGTCTGGCCCCTGGCCCTGGGGCTAGAGGTGGCACTGGCCTACAGATCATAGGGGGACCAAGAGACCATTCAGAGGGTAATTGCCCTTGCTTTGACCTGCTTAGACATGGATTGTGGTTTTGGGTGGTGGTCCTAGGGTGAGAAACACCTGTGTGCCACAGCTTGTGGTGGCTGTAGAGAGGGACCTCTGACAACATGTACAAAAACCCCAGTGATTTGGGACATAGCTCTCTCCACTCTGGAAGCAGAGTGCTATCGTAGCAAAAAGCACAAAAATCAAGTAACTGGCTGGCAAGATGAGAAATCACAGTCAGACCATGGAATCCTTTTTTCAGCAACAAAAAGGATCAAAACATGGAACCAGAAGAAAACAAACTCAAAGCTCCCACATCAAAGGCTTCCAATAAAAATATGAATTGGTGGGGGCAGAATCAAGATGGAGGAATAGAAATAGCACTTTCGAAGAACTCCAGCCCACACCACTTCAAAATTATGGAAAAGGGGGACTATGAACAACGTCTGGAGCTCCAGAAGCCACAAAATGACACAGAGAAGCTAACTTCCCACTGAGGACAGTCCTGCAGCCCAGCAGGGAATGGCCAGTGCAGAGTTCTGGGAGCTGACCCCAGGCCCACATGAATCTCAGTTTTAGCCTGAGGGCAGACAGACCAGCAGCCAACTGAAGGGATCCCAGAACACCAGCAGTTGTAGAGTTTCCAGAATTATCAACACATAGATGTCTAGGACAAAGTGAGAGGTCAGAGCCCTATGGACCTTGGTACTGGTTAGGAGAATGTGTTAGCTTCTTCCCCTGGGGGCAAGAAGCTGCTGAGGAGCCAGCTCAGCTTGCACCACATTGCAGCTTCAGCTCTTGGCCTGCAAACTGTAGGGAGATCTGGTGATCATTCTCAGGGGTAAGCGCTCTTGCTTTACCCTTCTTGGATCTGGATTGCAGTCTGGGATGGAGGTCTTGGGGTGTGTGACCAGCTTGCCAGAGTGTGTGGAGGCCACCCAACTAATACCTCCAGAAGTTGAGAAAGCCCCAACATTTGTAACAGAAGTTCCCCTGGCTGGTGGCAAAGTCCTACTGTGGCAACAAGCCCAAAAGTCAAGTAGTCAAGTGGCAACATGCCTAGGCAAAGGAAACAAAATAAACAGAAAAATTTAACATTAGTCTCCTATTTGGGGGGCAAAGAGGATCAAAGCATGGAACAGGAGGAGACTGGGAGGTCAGAACTCCTGCACCAAAAGACCCAAATGAAAATATGAGCTGGTCACAGGGCATAGAGGACCTTAAGAAGCAGATAAGAGAAGTGGGGGAAAAATTGGAAAGAGAAATGAGAAAGATGCAAGAAAAGTATGAAATGAGACTCACCAGCCTGACTGAGGAAAATAACACCTTAAAAAATAGACTAACTCAAATGGCAAAAGAGGCTCAGAAAGGCAATGAGGAGAAGAATGCCTTAAAAACCCAAATTTGCCAGATGGAAAAAGAATCTCAAAAGCTCACTGAGGAGAATCATTCCTTCAGAATTAGACTGGAGCAAATGGAAGCTACTGACTTTATGAGAAATCAAGATGCTATTAAGCAGATTAAAACAAATGAAAGAATAGAAGGCAATGTGAAATATCTCATGAGAAAACCACTGACCTGGAAAATAGATCCAGGGGAGACAATCTAAAAATTATTGGACTACTTGAAATCCATTATCAAAGAAAGAATCTAGAAACCATCCTTCAAGAAATTCTCAAGGAAAATTGCTCTGATGTTTTAGAACCAGAGGGCAAAATACAGGTTGAAAGAATCCACCAATCACCTCCTGAAAAAGATCCCCAAAAGAAAACTCCTAGGAATATTGTAGCCAGGTTCCAGAATTCCCAGATCAAGGAGAGAATATTACAAGCAGCCAGGAAGAAACAATTTCAACATTGTGGAAACACAATCAGAATAGCACAGGACCTGCAGCTTCTACAGTGAGGGATTGAAGGGCATGGAATATGATATTCTGCAGGTCAAAGGAGCTGGTATTAAAACCAAGGATCACCTACCCAGCAAAACTGAGTATCATGTTTCAGGGGAAAATTTGGTCATTTGGTGGAATAGAGGACTTTCAAGCATTCTTGAGGAAAAAAACAGAGTTGAATAGAAAATTTGACATTCAGACACAAGAAGCAAGAGATGCTTGAGAAGGTAAACAGGGAAAAGAAATCACTATGAACTTATCAAAGTTGAACTATTTACATTCCTATAGGGAAAAGCAATAACTGTAACTGATGGAACTTTTCTCAGTATGAAAATAGTTGAATATGGGCATATGAATACATATGTGAATGTGTGTATATATGTTTTCAGGTATACATAGATAGAGGGCACAGGTCGAATTTAATACGAAGGGTTGATACTTAAAAGGTGAGGTTAAGAGGTGAGATAGTAATGTAATGAGGGGGACTGGGGAGAGATAATGGGGTGAACTGTCTCCGGTAGAGGAGGCAGAGGAAGGTGGTTGCAGTGGAGGGGAGGAACAGGAAGGCTAAAAGGCAAAACCTTATTCTCATTGAATTTTGACCAGGGAGAGAATGAGATGCATACTAAATAGGGTGTCCCACCCTACAGGAGTGTGGGGGGAAGGAGGATGGAAGAAGGTGTGGAGGGGAGGGAGGGCTAGGGGGGAGGTAAGTTGGAAGCACTCAGTTTTGAAAAGGGACAGGATCAAGGTGGAGAGTGGACCAGGTGGAAGATGGGATGGGAGGGAGGGAAATATAGTCAATCTTTTACAATATATCTACTATGTTTATGTTTTGCATAGCTATACATGTACGGTTATGCTGAGTTGCTTACCTTCCTTTTAAAATCAAATTTTTAAAAAATACACAAATACTATGATTAATACTATTTTGCATATAATTGGGAGATAAGATGTGCAGGCAATGGGGTGAGGGGAGTCACCTCGCCCTACTGGAAAAGTCGAAGGGGGTATGGGAGAAGAGATGGGAGAGACCAGCTTGGTTGAGGGGATATCCTGTATGACTCTTATTCTGGGGTGGTGGGTAGGGGAAAAGTGGGGTAAAAATTGTAACTCAAAATCTGACAGAAATGAATGATGTAAACCAGAAGTTAATAAAGCATTTGGGGAAAAATTATACTATGTTTTGAAAATGCTTTTCTTATTCTACAAATTAAAAATAAAATAATTAAAAAATATATGAATTGGTTATAAGCCATGGAGGAACTCAAGAAGAATTTTGAAAATCAAGTAAGAAAAGTGGAGGAAATATTGGGAAGAGAAATGAGAATAATGCAAGAAAAAAAAAGGAAAGTGTGTCAACAGCTTGCTAAAGGAGATTCCCCCAAAAATACTGAAGAAAATAACACCTTAAAAAATAGACTAATTCAAATGGCAAAAGAGTCTCAAAAAGCCAATGAGGAGAATACCTTAAAAAGTCTAATTGCCCAGATGGAGACAGAATTTCAGAAACTCACTGAAGAGAATAATTCCTTCAAAATTAGATTGGAGCAAATGGAACCTAATGACTTTATTTTTTTTTTCAAATGCTTTATTAACTTCTGGTTTACTTCATTCATTTCTGCAGGTTTTTGTGTTAACATATTTTTCCCAGTTTTTCCCTACCCACCTTCCCAAAATAACAGTACCCCAGGATATCCCCTCCTCTTATTTCCCAATTACATATAAAATAGTATCAATAATAGTATGTATGTATGTATGTATGTATGTATGTATGTATATATGTATATATTTTAAACATTTGGTTTTAAAACTTTGAATTCCAAATTCATTCCCTTCCTCCCTTATCACCCACCCTTTAGGAAGATAAGCAATTCAATATAGGTTGTACATGTGTAGCTAATGCAAAACATTACCATAGCAGATATATTGTAAAAGACTCATTATATTTCCCTCCCTCCTATCCCACCTCCCCCTTGTTCTATTTTCTACTTTGGTCCTGTCCCTTTTCAAAAGTGTGTGATTCCAACTTCCTTCCTCCCCAGCCTGCCTTCCCTTCCATCATCCCCCCTCTCATCCCATTCCCCCTACTTTCCTGTAGGGTGGGATTATAAGGTTGAGCCATTCCCTTATGCCTTCCTGTTCTTCCTCTTCATTGTACTCATTTTCCCTTGCCTCTTCTATATGAGATAGTTTACCCCGTTCTGTTTCTGCCCATCTCCTCTCATTATATTCCTCTCTCACCTCTCAATTTCATCTTCTAAGTATCATCCCTTCCTATTAAATTGGTCCTGTGCCCTCTATCTATGTATACCTGCAAACATATATATATATATATATATATATATTCATATATGTATTCATAGACCTATATACCCTTCAATAAAGACTATACACATTCCCTTCAACTATTTTCATACTGAGAAAAGTTTCATCAGTTACAATTATCGTTTTTCCATGTAGGGATGTAAATAGTTCAGCTTTGATAAGTTCCTTATGATTTCTTTTCCCTGTTTACCTTACCATGCTTCTCTTGCTTCTTGTATCTGAATGTCAGATTTTCTATTCAACTCTGGCTTTTTCTTCAAGAATACTTGAAAGTCCTCTTTTCCCCGGAATGACCATATTGTCCCCTGAAACATGATACTCAGTTTTTCTGGGTAGATTATTCTTGGTTTTAATCCCAGCTCCTTTGACCTGCAGAATATCATATTCCAGGCCCTTTGATCCCTCAGTGTAGAAGCTGCCAGATGCTGTGTTATCCTGATTATGTTTCCACAATATTGAAATTGTTTATTGCTGGCTGCTTGTAATATTCTCTCCTTGATCTCAGAATTCTGGATCCTGGCTATAATATTCCTGGAGTTTTCTTTTTGGGATCTTTTTTCAGGAGATGATCAGTGGATTCTTTCAACCTCTATTTTGCCCTCTGGTTCTAAAACACCAGGGCAGTTTTCCTTGAGAATTTGTTGGAGGATAATTTCTAAGTTCTTTCTTTGATCATGGCTTTCAGGAAGTGCAATGATTTTTAAATTATCTTTCCTGCATCTATTTTCTAGGTCAATGGTTTTTCCCATGAGATATTTCACATTGCCTTCTATTCTTTCATTTGTTTGGATATGTTTAACAGCCTCTTGATTTCTCAAAATGTCACTAGCTGCCCTTTGCTCCATTCTAAATCCAAAGGAAAGATTCTCCTCAGTGAGCTTTTGAGATTCTTTTTCCATCTGGCAAATTAGACTTTTTAAGGCATTCATCTCCTCGTGGCATTGTTGAGCCTCTTTTGCCATTTGAGTTAGTCTATTTTTAAGGTGTTATTTTGCTCAGTCAGGCTGTTGACTCTCCTTTCATAATTTTCTTGCATCATTTTCATTTCTCTTCCCAATTTTTCCTCCACTCTCTTATCTGCTTAAGGTCCTCTAACGCCTGTAACCAGCTCATATTTTCTCTTGAAGCTTTTGGTGCAGGCATTCTGACTTTACTGTCTGCCTCCTGTCCCATGCTTTGCTCCTTTTAGTACCCCAAATAAGAGTCTAATGTTGGATTTTTCTGTTTGTTTTTGCTTCCTTTGCCTGGGCAGGTTGTCACTCAATTACTTGACTTTTGGGCTTTTGGCCAAAGTAGGACTCTGACACCAGACTGGGGTTTTCTAGAAGCTAATGACTTTATGAGAAATTAAAATACTATAAAACAGATCCAAACAAATGAAAAAGTATAAGGCAATGTGAAATATCTCATTGGAAAACCACTGACCTGGATAAGAGATCCAGGAGAGATAATTTTAAAATTATTGGACTACCTGAAAACCATGATCAAAAAAGAGCTTAGAAAACTTCCTTCAAGAAATTCTCAAGAAAAATCGCTCTGATATTCTAGAACTGGAGGACAAAATAGAAATAGAAAGAATTCAACAATCACCTCTTGAAAAAGATCCCAAAAAGAAAACTCCTAGGAATATCATAGCCAAATTCCAGAGTTCCCAGGTCAAGGAGAAAATATTACAAGCTGTCAGGAAGAAACAATTTGAGTATTATGGAAACACAATCAGAATAACACAAGATATAGCAGTTTCTACACTAAGGGATCATAGGGCTTGGAATATAATATTCCAGAGGTCAAAGGACGTAGGACTAAAACCTAGAATCACCTACCTAGAAAAACTGAGTATAATACTTCAGGGAAAAAGATGGGTATTCAATGAAATAGAGGACTTTCAAGAATTGTTTTTTTTTTTTTAATTAAACAAATGCTTTATTAACTTCTGGTTTACATCATTCATTTCCACCAGATTATGAGTTACATTTTTCCTCCATTTTTCCCTACCCACCACCCCAGAATAGCAGTCCCACTAGATATCCCCTCATCCAATCTGCTCTCTCCCATATCTTCTCCCATACCCCTTCGACTTTGCCATTAGGGCAAGGTGAATCTCTGAGCCCCACTGCCTGGACATCTTATGAAACATTTAATTTTAAAACTTCGATTTTCAGATCCATTCCCTTTCTCCCCTGTCACCCACTCCCTCTGAGAAGATAAGCAATTCAGTATGTGTTGTACATGTATATCTATGAAAAACATTACCATAGTAGATATATTGTAAAAGACTGCTTATATTTCCCTCCCACCTGTCTCACCTCCCACCTGGTCCATTCCCTACTTTGATCCTGTCCCTCTTTGATAGTGGGTACTTCTAACCTCCCCTCTCCTCAGAATGCCCTCCCCTCCATCATCCCCCCACTCATCACCCTTTCCCCTACTCAGGAGAGTGAATGAGGGTAAGATATTCCATTTACTATGTATGTGTTTCTGTCCTTGAGCCAACTTCAATGAGAATATGCTTTTGCCTTTTTGCCTTCCTGTTCTTCCCCTCCCCTGCAACTACTTCCCCTTGCCTCTTCTACATGAGATAGTTTGCCCTATCCTGTCTCTCTCCATCTCCTCTTGCCACTTTTCTCTCTCACCTCTTGACTTCACCCCTTAAGAATCATCCCTTCCTTGGGGTGGCTAGGTGGTGCAGTGAGCAGAAAGCTAGCCCCAGAGCCAGAAGGACCCGAGCTCCAATCCAGCCCCAGACACCCAACACACAAACAAAAACCCAGCCACGTGAACCTGGGCAAGTCACCCAACCTCAATTGTCCCCCCAAAAAAAAATAATCATCCCTTCAAATTCAACCTGTGCCCTCTATCCATGTATACCTGTGAGCATATGCCATGTACCCCTCTTCAATTATTTTCATAATGAGAAAGGTTTCATCAAACACAGTTATTGTTTTTCCATGTAGGACTGTAAATAGTCCAACTTTGATAAGTTCCTTTTGATTTCTTTTCCTTGATTACCTTCTCAAGCATCTCTTGCTTTTTGTGTCTGAATGTAAAATTTTCTATTCAACTCTGGCTTTTTCATCAAGAATGCTTGAAAGTCCTCTATTCCACTGAATGACCATATTTTCCCCTGAAACAAGATACTCAGTTTTGCTGGGTAGGTGACCCTTGGGTTCATTCCCAGCTCTTTTGCCCTCTGGAATATCATATTCCATGCCCTTATATCCCTCAATGTAGAAGCTGCCAGGTCCTGTGCTATTCTGATTGTGTTTCCACAATATTGAAATTGTTTCTTCCTGGCTGCTTGTAGTATTTTCTCCTTGATCTGGGGATTCTGGAACCTGGCTATAATATTCCTGGGAGTTTTCTTTTTGGGATCTTTTTCAGGAGGTGATCTGTGGATTCTTTCAACCTCTATTTTGCCCTCTGGATCTAAAACATCAGGGCAATTTTCCTTGAGAATTTCTTGAAGGATGATTTTTAGGTTCTTTCTTTGATCATGGCTTTCAGGTACTCCAATAATTTTTAAATTGTCTCTCCTGGATCTATTTTCCAGGTCAGTGGTTTTTCCCATGAGATATTTCACATTGCCTTCTATTCTTTCATTTGTTTGGATCTGTTTAATAGTATCTTGATTTTTCATAAAGTCACTAGCTTCCACTTGCTCCAGTCTAACTCTGAAAGAATGAATCTCCTCAGTGAGCTTTTGAGATTCTTTTTCCATCTTTGCAAATTCGGCTTTTTAAGGCATTCTTCTCCTCATTGCCTTTCTGAGCCTCTTTTGCCATTTGAGTTAGTCTATTTTTTAAGGTGTTATTTTCCTCAGTCAGGCTGTTGACTGTCATTTCATACTGTTCTTGCATCTTTTCATTTCTCTTCCCAAATTTTCCCCCACTTCTCTTATCTGCTTCTTAAGGTCCTCTATGGCCTGTAGCCAGCTTGTATTTTCATTTGGGGCTTTTGGTGCAGGAGTTCTGACCTCACAGTCCTCCTCCATGCTTTGAGCCTCTTTGCCCCTAAAATAGGAGTCCAATGTTGAACTTTTCTGTTTATTTTGTTTCATTTGCCTAGGCATATTGCCACTTAATTACTTGATTTTTGGGCTTGTTGCCACAGTAGGACTCTGCCACCAGACAGGGGAGCTTCCGCCCAAACATGGGGTCTTCACAACTTCCGCCAGTTGGGTGGCCTTTGTAAAGCCTCCACCCACTCTGGCAAGTTGGATACCCACCCCAAACTTCCCCCCCAGACCACAATCCAGATCTAGGCAGTTTAAAGCAAAAGCAATTAACCCCCAGACTGATTGCTGGATCTTCCTACAGTTCGAAGTCCAGGAGCTAGAGCCACTACTGAAGCTGCAAAATGGCTTCTGTGCAGCTGTTTCTTCAGCAGCTTTTTAGAGCTTTAAATAGAGGACTTTCAAGAATTCTTGATGAAAAAACCAGAGCTGAACAGAAAATTTGATAGTCAAATACAAGAAGCAAGTGACATGATAAGGTAAACAGGGAAACAAAATCATAAGGAACTTATTAAAGTTGAACTACTTACATTCCTACATGGAAAAGTGGTCATTGTAACTCATGAGACTTTTCTCAGTATGAGGATAGTTAAAGGGAGTAAGTGTGTGTGTGTGTGTGTATATATATATGTGTATATATATATATATATATATATATGTATGTATGTATGTATATCTATGTATAGAAGGGTGTATGTGTGTATCAATACATATGTGAGTGTATGTATATATGTATACAAGTATACTTAGACAGAGGGCACAGAATCAGTTGAATAGGAAGGGATGATATCTAAAAAATAACATTAAGAGGTGAGAGAGGAATATAATGAGAGGAGAAAGGGAGAAATAGAATAAATTAAACTATCTCATATGAAAGAGGCAAGAGAAAACTGTTACAATGGAAGGGAAGAGCAGGAAGGTAAAAGGGAATGGGTCAATCTTAATCTCATTGAATTTGTCTTAAAGAGGGAAAAACATACATACTCTATTGGGTTTCTTACTCTACAGGAAAGTGGGGGGGAGGGGATAAAAGGGGGAATGATAGAAGGGAGGGCAGATTGGGAGAGAGGGTAGTTAGAAGAATACACTTTTGAAAAAGTGACAAGGTCAAAGTAGAAAATAGAGTAACTGGGGGTGGGATAGGATAGAGGGTAATATGGTCAGTCTTTCACAATATAACTACTATGGAAGCGTTTTGTATAACTACACATGTACAATGTATGCTGAATTGCTTATATTCCCAGTGGGGGTGGGTGAGGAGGAAATAAGGAAAAGAATCTGGAAGTCAAAGTTTTAAAAACAATTGTTTAAAAAAATTGCTTTTATTTAGATGCAACTGGGAAATAAGATATACAGGCTCTGGGGTATTAAAATCCATCTTGTGGGGCGGCTAGGTGGCGCAGTGAGTAGAGTGCTGGCCCTAGAGTCAGAAGGACCTGAGTTCGGATCCGGCCTCAGACACTTAACACACACAAACAAAAATCCTAACCTAGCTGTGTGACCTTGGGCAAGTTACTTAACCCCAATTGCCCTCCAAAAAGCAAAAAAAAAAAAAGAAATCCATCTTGCCCTACTAGGAAGCTAGAAGGGGTAATGGGGGAGGATGTAAGAGAGCGCAGACTGTGGGAAGGGGTATTGAGTAGGTTTGGTATCTTGGGGTGAGGGTAGGGGAAAGATAGGGAAAAAATTTGAACTCCAAATCTTGTGGAAATGAATGTTGAAAAATATAAATAAATAAATAGACAGACAGACAGACAAACAAACAAATAAATGAATGAATGAATGAATGAATGAATGAATGTGTTAAAGGATTTTTTTTTAAAGACCTCACATCTGGACTATTGTAAGAACCTGTTGGTTGCTCTACCACCCTCCAGTCTCTTCCCCATTACAATTCAATCTCCACACAGTTGCCAAAATGATTTTCCTAAAGCTCAGATGACCATGTCATTCACCCCTATTATAAACTCCAAAGACTCCCTTTTACCTCCAGGACAAATATAAAATGCTGTTTGATTTTTATAGACCTTCACAACCTGGTCCCTTCCCACCTTTCCACTCTTCTTCGACTTTACTCACCTTTCTTTTTTTGGGGGTCTTTTTTGAGTGGGGAAAGGCCGGGCAATTGGGGTTAAGTGACTTGCACAATGTCACAGAGCTAGTAAGTGTTAAGTATCTGAGGTCGGATTTGAACTCAGATGATCCTGACTCCCAGGTCACTGCTCTATTCACTGCATTACCTAACTGTTCCTACTTGCTTCTTTTGACTTGTCCAACTCCAGTGACCTTTTTATTCCTTAAGCACAGCCCTCCATCTCCTGATTCAGTGTCTTTCTCTGACTGCTTCTCAGGCCTGAAGCACTCTCCCTTCTCACCTCTGCCTCCAAGCTTCTCTGGTTTCCTTCCAGACTCAGCTCAAATACCACATTCTGCACGAGGTCCTTTCTGCCTGTTCCACCCCTCCAAGTCAATCACTCTATGTGATAATTAAGTGGCCAAGCTGAGATTTAACCTTCCTTTTTTATATAAAAAGGGGGTAGTGCCAAGACATGGTCCCCCCCTCATTACAATTATATTGTCTGTACTTTAATTTAGGAATGAAGCTTTATAGTGAGTCATTTTAAGTCATACGATACTCAGGTACTAAGTCAAATTTGATCTGTAATTTTTGTTAGCTCTAGATTTTCTCTGATAGAAATTATAATTATTATGCAAGTCCTCTCCTCATTATTTCCTTTTCCATCTCATTATTCTCTTTTTAATACTCTGGAGTCTGTTAAATGGAGCTTCATAAGGAGGTTTTGTAAGGTAGACCTGTCCATCCTGACATAGGGCAGGGCACTAAGGACATAGAATGATAGGGAGCAGAACCTGCAGTATTAAGAAGCAAGCTGAGAGACTGGAGGCCAGAAGGGTCAGTGTGACTGGCCCTGCATTTCCCTGCCCCTGGCTGTTTCCTTTTCTGTAAAATAAGAGGTTTGGATTTAGGGGACTTTAAGTCTCATACTGTATCAATAAATCTATGATCCCTTGATGCTTCTTAATTATAGTTCTTCAGATAGGGTTACAGCAAGGCAATTTATGGTTAAATTTTTTGCTACCTTAGGAAAAGAAATATGTAAAATGGACTTTTTTATTCTTTTTAAAAATTTTATGTTTTCTTTCTGACAAACTTCTCCTTTTCTCTGAATTTCAAGGAAAAGAAGGATTTGTTCTCACCTAAACCAAGAGGAGGTGGCTATAAAGGGGAGAAACAAGGATCCAAGTGCTTCTGGAAGCTCAGTCTGGGACCCACAGTAGCTATCCCTTGAAAGGCGAAGTTGTTCAAGACAAAAATTTTGGTTAGAAAGAGTTGGAGTTCTACTGTGATTATGGATCTTCTTGATCTATAAAATGGCCTTTAAGTCACACACACACACACACACACACACACACACACACACACACACACACACACACACACCCCAAATATTAGTGAAGAGGATGTTTTCCATCTAGGAGGAAGGAAGAAGTCATAGGGGTGGAATTGTAATGGAGCATGAAGAAAGGATCTGGATCCCAAGGATTGATGGGGGCTACAAGAGAGGCCTAAAAGGAGTACCTAAAAAAAAGTAACAAGAGAGCACCTGGGTGGGATTTTGAAATGCTTAAAGCTGTTCCAGATGGAGTATTGTGAAAGTGACTTGTCATTGTGTATTACTGCTTTTTGTTGGTACCCTAATACTTAAACAAATATTTGTTGACTATCAACAAGATAGTAAGGTAGATAGGTTGCTGGACCTGGTAATGAGAAAAAGTTGGGTTTAAAAACTTCCTCAGATAATCCTCAGCAAAAGACTTAACCTTTCACTCTCAGTTTTTCATCTGTAAAATAGGGATAATAATGGCACCTGACTCACTCTTAGTGTCAGATCTCTATTTGATCTTGTGTTAGTTTGAATATTTTATATTTTTAATATATTCCTCTGTTTCTTTTGTGCTCTCAGTTTTGCTCTCAGTTTTATAACCATAAAATGGATTCTGATTATTCTTTTTTATTGTTTCTAATTTTTGCTGTGAGAATCAAAAGACATAGAACAATTTTGGGGGAAACTTAAAAGGGCTACTATGTGAAGGTTAGATTTAATAATTATTATTACCTTGGATGCTGTAGTACAGTGGACACAGCAGCAAGGACTACTGCCTGAGAAGAAAAGAGAGCTAATCTCTCTACCTCTCTCTGTCTCTGTCTCTTTCTGTCTGTCTGTCTGTCTCTTTCTCAGAACAAAGATATCTGTAAATACTCTTTCCCTTAACTTTACCCTTCCATTGTCGTGCTTTTTCAGTATCCT
The DNA here is from genome assembly GCA_011680675.1 of Gymnobelideus leadbeateri. Lineage (NCBI taxonomy): Eukaryota > Metazoa > Chordata > Mammalia > Diprotodontia > Petauridae > Gymnobelideus > Gymnobelideus leadbeateri. Next base: position 45,549 of record WOXC01007644.1, read on the forward strand.
GACTTATCAAATAAATGCTTTTGCTTTCTTTAAAAGAAAGTTTTTTCAGTAAAAATGATAAATGTTAGAGAGAAGATGTGGGAAAATTGGAACACTAATGAATTGTTGGTGGAGTTTTGAACTGATTCAAACATTCTGTAGAGCAATTTGGAACTATGCCAAAAGGGCTATAAAGATACCCTTTCATCCAGCAATACCACCTATAGGTTGGTATCCCAAAGAGGTAATAAAAATGGGAAAAGGAACCACATGTACAAAAATATTTATTGCAACACTTTTTGTTGTGGCAAAGAATTGGAAAATAAGAGGATATCTACCAACTGGGGAATGGTTGAACAAGTTGTGATATACAATTATAATGGAATACTATTGTGCTATAAGAAATGATGAGCAGGCAGATTTCAGAGAAACCTGGAAAGACTTGCATGAACTGATGCTGAGTGAGTAACAGTCATATTGTGCAATGACTAACTTTGATACACTTAGTTCTTTTCAGCAATGCAAGGATCTAAGACAACTCCAAAAGACCTAGGATGAAAAATGCTGTCAATATCCAGAGAAAGAACTTTGGAGTCTGAATGATTATTGAAGCATGCTATTTGTCCTTTTCTTTCTTGTTGGTTTTTTTTGTTTGTTTGTTTGTTTTGTTTCTTCTTTCTCATGGTTCCTCCCATTGGTCCTAACTCTTCTTCACAATGACAATGTGAAATACATTTAATATGAATGTATTTGTAGAGCCTATATAAGATTGCAGGCCATCTGGGGAAGGGAAGGTGGAGAAAATTAAAACTCAAAATATTATGGAAGTGAATGTCGAAAACTGAAAATTACTTAATTAAAAATAAATAAAAAAGAATAGAATGACCAGCCAAAAAAAAAGTTTATCATCCACACCTTCATAGGCCAATAATGTTTTACAATGTTTCTTAGCTTTATATTTGCTTCATTAACTGTTTTTGCTTCTTCTGTACTCTGACACTGTGTTGCTCAGAAACTTAATGTAGAAGTAATTAAAGGAAAAAAGTAAGTTATCTGTTTTCTCTTCTACGTCATTATTATTTTTAGCTGCAGCTTCACTGAACCTTAACCCCAAGATAATGGCCTATATGACAGATAAGGGGTAGTAAATCAATCCTGAGAAAATCTAGGGCCCCACCCACTCAGTCAAGGTTTGGGGAATACAGTGGATTGTTAGCACCTAGATGAATCAGACATACTCTTGGTTCCTCTTTCCTTGTCTTGTCCCATTCCGCTCCACCCCCAGAAACAGCTCGGGTCTCCCTCTATTGGCAGTTATATTTATCCATTGGGGTGGGTAACTCAGCCACCTGCCTCCAAGAGTTTGTGGGTTGAAGGGTCATATTGCTGGGAGATTTCTGGCTAACAACATAGAAGAGGTGAAACCATGTAACTATGATAGATGTATAGATACCTGGTACAAAGAAGTCCTTTGTTAGTGTTAACCCTGAGTTGCTGAATGAAGGCAAGAGAGAGCCCTCATCCAACCACATTGAAAGGAAGCAAACCTTCAGAAGAGACTTCTAAAGGGGCAGAAATTTATCCAAGGAATAGGGACCGGAGTCAGGAAGAACTGAGTCCCAATGGGCCCCAGAAATGTACTAGTCATGTGACCACTGGCAAGCCACTTTGCCTCTGCTTCAATTTCCTCAAATGTAATATGGGCATAATGAGAGCACCTACCCTCCCAGGGTTGTTTCAAGGATTAAATGATATAATATCTGTAAAGAACGTAGCACAGGTCTTGGCACATAGTAGGCTTTATATAAACGGAAGCTATTATTATTATTAACCGAAGCCCCTTTTCCCAGGGCCCAGTCTCCTAGAGCAGGTCGGCCTCCCCCTTGGTGCCCTCTCCCAGGTCACCCAGTCTCTCGCCTCAGCCTTTCCTCCCACTCTGGTCTCTATCCTGCAGTTCCCCCAGCCCCTTTCTGCTCACCTTCTGTTTCCAAAAACTCTACCCAGAAAGTGCCTTCGGTGGGGCCGGCTTTGACCATGCACTCGGCTCCCCCAGATTTCCGCGGGCTCTGGAAATACTTTTGCAGTTTCCTCTCCAGTCCAGAACAGAGCCTGGGCACCAGGACCAGGACCCTATAAGGCGGGACGGAGGCAGCGCCGTCAGTGGCCATCAAGGCAGGGTCGGGGCTCCTGAGCTGAGGAGATGGGGCTACGACATTTGTTCGCTGGGCTCTGGAGGGAGTAACTGGGATAGAAGCAGCCTTGCAGTCCGCACTCCCTCCTTGCTCCTTAGTCCAACTTCTATCACCCCGCCCCTCCCCAGATGGCTTGCAAACTTTCAGTTTCATTTTCCTAAAACGTCTTTCTTACTCCCCATCTTCACAACCCATTTCTGTAGTGGTTTCAGAAGACTCTGCTTCAGATAAGCAAAGGCTGTGCTGGGGTTCTCGGGCAGAAGGAGACAAAGCCCATCCTGGACCACACAAGAAGCACCTTCCCCAGGCTCCCTGCCAGGCCCCCTCTCGGATCAACACATCTCTCGAACCAGGACCCCTGCTCACTTCCATTAGGCTGATGAGACAGCATTTGGAAAATGGGGTCAGCTCCGTTGTCAGGGTCCTGTTTGGGGGAAGGGGATTCACTTATAAAGCTGCCAAAATTCCAGAAAACTTGAAGCCACGAAAAGCACCAACTAGTGTCTCCTCCTTTTCTATTGGTAGACTCTTGTTCTGAATTCAGACAGAGCTTTACAAGGCCAGCCAGGAGCGCCTTTCAGCCCCAAAGCTTTAGTCCCAGGCTCGTAGATTTAGAAGGTGAAGAGATCTTAGAGATTAGCTAGTTCAATGCCCTAATAATTAAAAGGAGGGAAATGAGACTCAGAGAAGTTACATCTCACAGGAAGCCCCCTGGGAAGGGAATAAACATTTCTATAGCGCTTCCCATGTGCCAGGCACTGTGCTAAGTGCTTAGCAAATATCTCATTTGATCCTGAAAACCCTTTTGGGGTAGGTGCTGTGAGTATCCCATTTTGCAGTTGAAACTGAAGGAAACAGAGGTTTAGTGTCACAGAGCTCTTGTCTGAAGTTGGATTCCAATTCAGGTCTCCCTGACACCAGAGGCAGTGCTCTCTGCACTGCACCACCTATCTGCCCCTGGGACCGAGGAGCTGAGTCGGGACTTTGACAGGCAGGTCATTGAATTTCAGGGTCAGCACTGGCCCCCTTATCTGCACTTGTTCTTGTCACTCACTCCCTATCCTGAGCCTTTGAACAAGTTTTGTAGGTTTAATAGGTATAATGAGAAGAAACAAAGGAGGGTCTCCTTCTGATACTTATTACTCCTGTCCCTTGGAGATATATATAGATATATAGATATAGATATAGATATAGATGCATATATACACACATAAGGATCTACATATAACACACATATGTGTGTATGTATGTATGTACATACATACACACATATGTGTGTTATAAGCAAGAAATAACTCATTTTCATATATACACATATGTACATATACATACATATATATACACATATATACACGTACATACATATATATATATATATACATATACATGAAAATGAGCTATTTCTTGCTCTTGAGGAGCAGCAGAGAGGTCCAGAGTGCTGGCCTTGAGTCATTAAGATTCCTATTCCTGAGTGCAAATCTGGTCTCAGATACTTCCTAGTTGTGTGACTCTGGGCAAGTCATTTAACCCTCTTTGCCTCAGTCTCCTGTTTGCCTCAGTCTTCTCATCTGTAAAATGAGCAGGAGAAGGAAATGGCAAACCACTGCAGTACCTTTGCCAAGAAAACTCTACATGGAGTTTTAAGCAGCTGGACAGACTTAACAAATTTTCTCTTGAATTAGGTTGTTTTACCATTTGTCTTCTGTGTATAGGAGTAAACATTGCATACTATAAGCACTGTCATGTAAAACTATGCATTCCATTATATAAAAATCTTGGGTGTGGGGGAAGGAGGAGAATAAAGGCCATACACCAGGCAATATATGGTAATAACTTTAAAAATGCTTTAAAGGTTTTTATTTTCTTTCCATCCAGCCCTATGATATCATTAGTGTGGGAAAATGAATCTCCTTATATAAACAAGTGGATATGATTTAGACTCCTTGGCCTTGGCATATACCCAATAAGAGATTGAAGGTAGTCTTTAATCCAGGCCTTTTTGACTCCAATTTGGCCCTTGATCCCCTATGCCAGTCTACCTTTTAATATTATGCTTACAAAGACTAATTTTAAAATACATTATTTCATTTGCTACTTAACCATCCATCTGAGGTAGTTAGAATAAGTATTATAATCCTGATTGTATGGATAAGAAAAACTCAGAGCCGACCAGTGAAGAAGTAATTTGTTCAGGGTCACCCTACTAATAGCAGAAATACAATGAGTAATTTATCTTAAACATTTTGTTCACAATTCTTTTTTTTTTAAATCTTGATTCAGTATTTCTAATATTTTCTTGAAATTCCGTTGATGGAAGAGGTGGAGCCAAGATGGTGGAGTAGAAACAGCACTACCAAGGTGCTCTCCCACCAGACCACTGCCAAACCATGTAAAAGGGGACTCTGAACAACTTCTGGAGTCCCAACACACACTGAACGACACAGAGAAGCTAACCTCCTGCTTGGGAAAGCCAGTTAGCCCTGAGAGGAGCAGCTGGCGCAGCACTGTGGGAGCTGACAGCACAGCGCGGGGGAGCTGAGCCCAGGTACATGTGAGGCTCATTCCTAGCCACCAGGCAGCCAGGCCAGCAGCTGGCTGGAGGGACCCCAGAACACCAGCAGCTGTGACGATTCCAGAATTATCAAAACGGGCATGCCTAGGACAAAGTGAGAGGTTAGTGCCCTATGGACTTTGGGACCAGTATATGGGGAATTCATCGGCTTCCTCCCCTGGGGGCTAGAAGCCACCGAGGAGGCAAGGCACACTCACCGTTTTGCAGCACCAGTGCCAGATTCAGCTCCTGGCCTTCAAACTGTAGGGAGATCCATCGATCAGTATTAGGGGTTAATAGCTCTTGCTTTAACCTGCTTGGATCTGGATTGTGATGGGGGGGGGGGGAGGTCTGGGGTGGGCATCCAACTTGCCAGGACCGGAAGTTGTAAAGACCCCAACGTTTGGGAGAAAAGCTCCCCTGTTTGGTGGTAGAGCCTTTACTGTGGCAACAAGCCCAAAAGTCAAGTAATTAAGTGGCAACATGCCTAGGCAAAGGAAATAAAATAAACAGAAAAATTTAACATTAGTTTCCTATTTTGGGGGCAAAGAGGATCACATCATGGAACAGGAGGAGGACTGTGAGGTCAGAAATCCTGCTCCAAAAGCCCCAAAGGAAAATATGAGCAGGTTGCAGGCCATAGAGGATCTTAAGAAGGGTTTTAAAAATTAAATAAGAGAAGTGGAGGAAAAATTGGAAAGAGAAATGAGAAGGATTCAGGAAAACTGTGAAATGAGGGTCAACAGCCTGACTGAGGAAAAGAACACCTTAAAAATAGACTAACTCAAATGGCAAAGGAGGCCCAAAAGGGCAATGAGGAGAAGAATGCCTTAAAAAGCCAAATTTGCCAGATGGAAAAAGAATCTCAAAAACTCACTGAGGAGATTCATTCCTTCAGAGTTAGACTGGAGCAAATGGGAGCTAGTAACTTCATGAGAAATCAAGATGCTGTTAAACAGATCCAAACAAATGAAAGAATAGAAGGCAATGTGAAATATCTCATGGGAAAAACCACTGACCTGGAAAATAGATCCAGGAGAGATAATTTAAAAATTATTGGACTACCTGAAAGCCATGATCAAAGAAAGAACCTAGAAATCACCCTTCAAGAAACTGTCAAGGAAAATTGTCCTGATGTTTTAGACCCAGAGGGCAAAATAGAGGTTGAAAGAATCCACAGATAACCTCCTGAGAAAGATCCCAAAAAGATATTATAGACAGGTTCCAGAATTCCCAGATCAAGGAGAAAATACTCCAAGTAGGCAGGAAGAAACAATTTCAATATTATGGAAACACAATCAGAATAGCAAAGGACCTGGCAGCTTCTACACTGAGGGGTTGAAGGGCATGGAATAAGATATTCCAGAGGGCAAAAGAGCTGGGATTGAAGCCAAGGGTCACCTACCCAGCAAAACTGAATATCTTGTTTCAGGGGAAAATATGGTCATTCAGTGGAATAGAGGACTTTAAAGCATTCTTGAGGAAAAAAACCAGAGTTGAATAGAAAATTTGACATTCAGACACAAGAAGCAAGAGATGCTTGAGAAGGTAATCAGGGAAAAGAAATCAAAAGGAACTTATCAAAGTTGAACTATTTACATTCCTACATGGAAAAACAATAACTGTGTCTGATGAAACCTTCCTCATTATGAAAATAATTGAAGAATGATATATGGGCATATGAATACATATGTGAATGTGTGTATATAAGTTTACAGGTATACATGAATAGAAGGCACAGGTTGAATTTGGTGTGACACTTAATGGGTGAAGTTAAGAGGTGAGAGAGGAAAGTGGCAAGAGGAGATGGGGAGAGACAGGTTAGGGTAAACTATCTCATGTAGAAGAGATAAGGGGAAGTAGTTGCAGGGGAGGGGAAGAACAGGAAGGTAAAAAGGCAAAACCATATTCTCACTGAATTTGGCTCAAGGAGAGAATCACATACATCCTAAATGGGATATCTCACCCTACAGGAGGGTAGGGGGAAGGGTGATAAGAGGGGGGATGATAGAGGGGAGGGAATTCTAGGGGGAGGGGAGGTTGGAAGTACCCATTTTCGAAGAAGGACAAGATCAAAGTAGGGAATGGACCAGGTGGGGGGTGGGATGGGTGTGAGGGAAATATAAGCAGTCTTTTACAATATATCTACTATGGTGATGTTTTGTATAGCTATACATGTACAAAACATACTGAATTGCTTATCTTCCCAGAGGGAGTGTGTGGCAAGGGAAGAAGGGAATGGATCTGAAATGCAAAGTTTTTAAATTAAATGTTTCAAATGTATATAAATACTATCATTAATACTATTTTGCATGTAATTAGGAGATAATATGTGCAGGCATTGGGGCACAGTGATTCACCTTGCCTTAATGGCAAAGTTGAAGGGGGTATGGGAGAAAATATGGGAGAGAGCAGATTGGATGAGGGGATATCTAGTGGAACTGCTATTCTGGGGTGGAGGGTAGGGAGAAAATGGGGAAAAATCATAACTCTAAATCTGGTGGAAATGCATGATGTAAACCAGAAGTTAGTAAAGCATTTGTTAAAAAAAATTTTTTTAAAACGAAGCAGTAGGATACAGACATATATATCTTTATAAAGTGTGTTCTGTTTTATGTATATGCAAATAGAAATTTATTCAAACAGATGAGTTCTGTTTTGGGCATATTAAGTTTCAGATGCTTTGGGGATGTTTAGGCCATGATGTAGAAAAGGAAGTTGGTGCTGGGGAATCAAAGCCCCAAAGAGAGACTAAGACTGTCTATATAAAATTTGGGAATCATCTGCATATGGATGATAATTGTATTCAAGGGAGCTAAGGAAATAATACAGAGAAGAGAGAAGAGAATTCAAGATAGAGCTTTGAGGGACATATATTTACTGGGCATGATAAGAATAAAGATCCAGCGGTGGCTAGGTGGCACAGTGAACAGAGCACCAGTCCTGGAGTCAGGAGGACCTGAGTTCAAATCCAGCTTTAGACACTTAACACAAAACTGGCCAAGTGACCTTGGGCATGTCACTTACCCCCACCTGCCCTCTAAAAAAAGCAAAAAAAAAAGAATGAAGATCCAGTCAGGGAGACTGATGAGGGGTCAGGCAGGTAGGAGAAGAATTAAGAGACTGTAGGGTGAGCAAAATTCCAGAGAGGAGAAAATTCCTACTAGAAAAAGTGACCAACAGTGTCAAATACTGCAGAAGTCAAGAAGGTTGAAGACTTTTAAAATGTCATTAGATCTGTTAAGGAAAAGCTCATTAGTAGCTTTGGAGAAAGCAATTTCAATTAAATGATGAAACAAGGAGTCATGTTCATTACAAAAGAGTAGCAAGAGAAGAAGGTGAATCTATCTATTATCTACAGCCTTCTGAAGGAATTGAATAGAGAAGGGAAGGAGAGATAGCTAGTGGGGATGGTATAGTCTAAACAGGGTTTTTTGAGGATGAGGTGGAGGGAATATGAGTATGTTTGAAGGCAGCAGGGAAAGAATTAATAGATGAGCAAAATGGAAGATTAGAGAGAGTAGACATCATGTTGATCTCACCACTTGAAGGAGATGGGAGTGGATAGGATCAAGGTACACGAAGATGGTTTGGCCTTGGCCAAGAGAAAGGCTATCTCATCAGAGACTGAAGTGAAGGAGAAGCTACTAAGGAAGAATAATGTCAGAGGGGTATCAGATGTGGGAAGAGGGAGAATCTTCAGCTAAGAGAATAGGAGAGGGGGGCTGTGGGAAGTGTGAGGCAGACAAGGAAGTTCTGGAACATCCTATTGCTCCCTCCCCCCACCAACCTTCCCCCTTCCCTCTTTTCCCTCTGGATGCCCCGCTTGCCCTTCTTGGGAGCAAAGATGATCTCAGTTTGGGTTTTGTATTCCTAGTGGCTGGCACAGTGCCTGGCCATAGTAGCTCCTTAATACATGTTGGTTGAATTGGATTATTCTCAAGATGTTTGAGTGTCCAGCATTCTGAGGTTGCAAGCCTCACATAGTTGGGGAGTAACTTGAATGGATAATTTCAAATTACCTTCCTGAATAGTGTTCTAGGCCCTCTCTTCTCACCAGGAGACTATTGGCAGCATGTACAACTGACCTTTTATAAAGACATCCAAAGAATTAAAAGAAAACAGGGGAGAAAAAAAGTGGGTAAAAAGGGCCAGTCCTTTTATATCTTTGTATGTTTAGCACCTGGCAAAATGACTTATACATATTGGGCACTTAATAGAGAGTTGTTTATTAAAAGAAAATCTTTGTTCAGCCTTGCCCTCTATAATGAAGTAAACTCAGGTAGAGGAAATTGAAAGGAATTTATTAAGCATCCCAAGGCAACAACGCATTGAGAGTGACTGGGCAACAATTTCAAACCACCTGCTCCTTTACAGACAATTTCTCATACTAAAAGCAAAATAGTTCTGATAGGTACATGTTTCCCAAAGGTGATTGGCCATTGTGATTCAGGTCCTCCCCCATTGCTGTCTCTTCAAGAAAGGAGATGAGAGACAAGGTGCATAGGATGAAAGTATATGTGGCTATGTGCTGACTAGCAGGCAAAGGGTGATACCAAGGACTGGGAGAGGGGATCAAAGTACTTGCTGCCTTTCCTAACAAACTGGTTCACACATACCCAAAGACATATGAGACTGGAAATCATGGCCTCCCTTGAACTGATGGCACAAATTTCAGTATGTTGCAGTAGTGTTTGCATCATATATAAATATATGTATGTATCTAAATTAGCAGAGTTCAAAAATGCTACAGTTGTGAAATTTTCCAGTTTTCAGACCACTTTGGCAGTGAGGAAAACTATGAACCATTACCCTACACATTGCAGCCTGTAGTTGTTCTCAAAGGGAACTAATCATGTCCTGAGGTCTATATCTTGACTTGTGGGTGAATTGGAATTAAGTGAGGCAGGACTGGGAAAAGTCAGCCTCAATCTCTCCTCCAGAGGCATCTCTTTCCAGTGTAAAGACAAAAGTCCAGACAACTGGCAATGGCCTGGGATGCAGTGGGTCACCTTGGCCTTTCTAAATTAAGGTCTTTTCCTGGTCTGAGTTTATCTGACACAATGACCATTTAATGATCCAGGGTGAGAAAAGAATTGAGACAAACTGTGGCCTAATCTAACATCAAAAATTTATCTATCTGGGAGGAGAAGATGATCAGAGTTTCTGGACAGGACAGAAAACAATGACTTTATACTCATTCTATGTTATCAAACCTAAACAAAAAGCCATCTAGGCTTGGACTAGGAGCTATTATTGGCCATTCAGTGAAAGCCAAAATGATTTGATTTGAAACAGATGATAAAAGGGTAGCTAGGTAGCTCAGTGGATTGAGATCCAGTCTCAGACATTTACTGTGTGACCCTGAATGAGTTACTTAACCCCATCTGCCTTAGATTCCTCATTTGTAAAATGAGCTAGAGAAGGAAATGAAAAATCACTCCAGTATCTGTCGAGAAAGTGCCAAATGGGTCACAAAGAGGTGAACAAGACTGAAAAATGACTCAAGTACTGATAATAATAGAGTCAGAGATCCAGAGCTGTAAGGATCTGGAAAAGGCCATCAGGTCAAAACCTCTGTTTTTCAAATGAGGAAACAGACCTCCCAGCAGTTGGAGGAAGGTTACACATTGAGAAGGTGGCAAAGCCAGGCTTTGAAGTCAGATCCTGGCATTCCAAATCTAGTCTGCTTTTCACTGTGGGCCTTGGATGACACCTAACACCAAATATCCCTTGATCTCCTCTTCTATATTCCCTCCATTTTTAAGTAGAAAAATTTTAAAAATATTTTACATTTATTTATGTATCCTCTCTGCCCTTTCCCCAGACTTTTTTTGGTGTTTAGCGGTTAATCAGAAAAAATCCCAGATTAGAATGATTATATTTGGGGCAGCTAGGTGGTACAGTGAATAGAGCAACAGCCCTGGAGTCAGGAAGACCTGAGTTCAAATCCAGTTTCAGACACTTAACACTTATTAGCCCTGTGACGTTGGGCAAGTCACTTTACCCCAATTGCGCTTCCCTCTCCCCTCCAACAAAAAAAATTAAAATTAAAATTAAAAAAGAATGAATGTATTTGAAAATCCAACCGAACTAGTTTTTCAAGAAAGGCTTTGTCATATCAATTGTTCTTTGTCTCTTTGCCTCTTCACCCCAGACCCTGGAAGTCATATTTATATAGTAAATGATTAAAATGACCTCGTTAATGTACTTTTCTTTTTAAATTCCAGTAAAACTTTGTCTGTATTTACTCATTCAAGATTTCAAAAATTATTTTATTGATTCTTTTTATTTTTCCAATTAAGGCAAAAATAGGGATTTGACTCCTTTAGGACATCTGGAATTTATGAGATCTGCCAAAGATGAGAGAAGTATTTGATTTCTTCTGGCAATGCTGGTGTTATAAAGGATCTCAATGATTAATGAGAACACTTAACAAGATACCATCAGTCAAGTCACACATAGGAGAAATGGCAGAACTGATGTGAAAAATTGTTTTTCTTAGTGTCTGGGGGGAAGTGAAAACCTCTCAGAACTTCCCTCTCCTCTCCTCCCACCCCTTCACTTCTGCTATTAACAGCAGCAAGCCCTTTCAGGAGGCTTTCAGATTTCCCACCTCTGGGGACCCCTCCTCCTGTGAAGTGGCAGTCAGGGAAAGCCCAAGCTCACTCCTACCCCACTGCTTTGGGACCTTTTCCCTCCTTTCCCTTGTTGTCAATCAGCATCCTTGTTCTTTGTAAGCCATAGTGGCAGGCTCCTCTGTTGTTTGCCATTGGGGAAGATTTTCACTCCAAGACTTGAGGCCCCCTAGCAGCCAATGGGTGAAGGGATAGCCATGGGAAGGGGTTTGACTGTGTTAGGGTATAAATTCTTGTTCTGAGTTTTCTCATGAACAGTCATGGGAAAGACTCCCCTCTTCTCCCAGCGAAGAGAATAAATTCCTTTTCTTATCCTAAGAGATCTCTGTGTTCTTCATTAAACTTCAGGTGAGCTTTTTCATCACAAACATTAGTAATCAATATTTTGGAGACTCAGAGCTTCCCCCAGGCCCTTGCTTCCAAAGTTCTCATCATTCTTGAGGACCTTACTGAGATTGTATTGAATCTCCATACCCTGCTCAAACCCCAACCCAAGCACTGAACTAATTTAATCAAAGGTACTCGAAGCTCCAATGTGTTCTACTCTGGCTTGGCTGAACATAGATTCTTTTGTCTAGATAGTCCAAGGCTAGTAATGGTCTGGTATGGTTCGGGGATGGTCTGATAGAAGAGGTATTTCCTCTGTTCTGAGGTAAAATGATGATGGGGTGATATAAGCCTGGGATGATAAACTGTGTACCCCAAACCCCAAGTGGGCTCAGTTCCAATACTGCATCATCCCCTTTCATCCCCTACATCATGCCTGGCCATTTGAAGAGAAAGAAATGTGTAGATGGACACAACCTAATGATGTTTGTCTTTCTTAGACCACTTAGAGACCAGAGGTTGACATTGGTCTCTAAAAAATTAATAATCATCAAGTTATGACATGGTTACAGATATACTATTGTTTAACGAATTCCCTATAATTATTTTAATTGATTTTAATAGACTTCTGCAATTTTAATCTCACAATCATTTTTCATTATATTGTCACCCCATAGGACTTGGGGGTATATCCTCACAACTTTCTCTCAGTGGGTGAATCCCAAATCTACATCATTAATCCTGACCTCCTACCTTAGGTCCTGTCACATTCCCAATTGGATTGAACATTTTCTTGGAATATCCTATTGGTATCCCAAACTCAGCATGTTAATATTAATCACGTTGGACTTTGGTGGTATATCCCCATCCAGGCCATTTTACGAACTTCATAAATTCTTATGGATTTTTGACCTGATGCTGTTACGTCTTTATCAGGTGGCCAACTGAGTATTTTCTGCACAAATTCACCCTTGTCTTTGATCATTTACCCTCTAATACACCTAAGGAAACCAGCCTAGTGACCAGGGCCTGATCATAAGATGTAAGATTTTAAGCTATAAAGGGCAGTAGAGATAATTGTTTTCCAGATGAAAACTAAAGTCTAGAGAGATTAATAAATGTGTCAAAGCTCATATAAAGTGAAGAAAATTGAATAGCAGACATTGGAACAGAGGTTCACTAACTCCAAATTTAGTCCTTTTCAACAATACCTTGTGAGTAGGTACAACTGGATCTTCTTAAATCTGGAACCAGAGGAAGATAATAATTAGCATTTATATAAATATTTTAAGGTATGGAAAATGCTTTTAATGTATTTTCCCATTTAATCCTTGCAACCTTCTGATATAGGCACTATTATAACCATTTTATAGATAATGGAAGCTGAAGAGCAGTTAAGGTTAAATTCAGAAATCAGAATAATGAAATAAAAAGACAGAACAATATCTGAATATAAGATCTGAACACTTTGTTATCCTCATGGTTATAAGATTTAAAAATTAAGGAAAAAATATATTGTAATTCATACATATAGAGTATGATCATTGATGATTGCTTCCTTTCTTTTCATTTCTAGAACTGGATAACTGAATGGAAATGGCAACCTTTGATCTTGATCATGAATGAAAATACTCACATTTAAAGATTCTGGGGAATTTTCTTAAATTAAATTGTTTTCAGTTGGCAAAAATTGGTATTTCCTCCTCATACCTATTCCTCCAAACCCATGATGGCTGGGGGAGAGACCCCTTGTAACCAACATGCATAATGAAACAAAAAGGAAAGATTTTGCACTGACCATATCTCATTTTCCACTGAGTCCACCAGTACACTGTCCAGAGGTTCTTAAATGTTTTTAAGTCTTTGTCAGAGTGTCTAAGTCTTTCAAAGTTGTCTTTACAATGTTATTGTGCAAAGTTTGTGCCTGATTGTGCTTGCATTTGTCTTCAGTTCATACAAGTCTTCTTCAATCTGGGAGGATTAGAAAACAGCCCCTTCCATGGTAGCTTGTCTAGATTTATATAAACTATGAACTTGCATCCACATGTGAGAGTTGCTCTGTGATAATGACTGAGTCCAGCCACTGTCCCCAGTCCAAGTATCTGGACTTCATCATATGCCTCACTATAACAGCAAGCATGTATATGAACTCATGCCTCACTAAACCAACAGGTGTATCAATCACATTCATATGGTTTTAGATAGAACCACAGTAGCCAGCCCTTCCACCTACTCTCAGTCAGGACCACAAGAGCTTGCCAAACAAAAAGCAGCAACAACAGAATACTGAGCAGGATGTTTGACTACTAAATCACAGAAGGAATTTTCCCTAAGTGGACACCTGCACAGTAACAACAAAGAAGTAGTTAGGTGAAAAAGGCTTATAATGATGTCATTATCCTATATTAATATCCATCCCCAAGTGGGCTTTTCTGTATGCATTGTGGGTAGCCACATGTACAGTTCCACCAAGACTAGGATCCCTTCCCCAGATTAGCAAATCCCACCTATATTTTAATATTCATATATTCTGTTATGTAATCAGCTTCATTTGTTCTATAAGAATACCTGTCTAACTTTCCTAGTTTTTAGTTCCTTGAGAGAGTATTCCTTAATAAAGGTTTTTACTTTCATTGGAGATGGTCTAAATCTATGAATTCTTTCAAGATGAACCTGCAACACATTTTGATACCACAGAATAACACACTTATAGTATCTCTGTTGTTAGAGAGCTTAAGAAAGTTTCCCTTCCTATCATTTTAATTATTGTTGTCGTTCATCTTTCATTCTCAAAGAAAATCAATGGCCTCAGGAGGGTGATGTCTTGATATGCAAGTGAATTGGATTTAGGTGAACAGAGTTGTGTGAAGTCAGCCTCACTTTCTCCTCCAGATTCATCGAAGTACAGGAGCAAGATAACATTCCAGACGAATTGTTATGGCCCCATTTTGAATATAAGAATGTGTAGCATTTGTGAAAGGATTAATTATAAAGATACTGATTTAATCAGCAAATCTTATAGAAGGTTGAATGATTTTGTAGGTAACAAAACATTTTCATTCTCATTCTCTATGTTCAACAAGATGGAGTTATAAATTCTGTTCCATCAGTGGAGACTAGAACCTAGATTTGCTCACTCCCACTCTCCCAAGACAATATCACACTCATGCCATTAACTCTAAATTATGTTTTATAGTGAGTAACCAGAAGAACTCACTTTAAAATCACAGAAACATTGATCAGGACCTTAAAAAGTGATTCCAGAGCAAAAAAAAGTTGTTCACCTCTGGAGTAATTTAAATGCCCTTGAGCCCTCTTGTGGCACTGGAGAGTTATAGTAGTGCAACAAGGATACTGCTCAATTGGTTTTCAGAGGTGGACTCTTTCACTTCCAAGCTGATGGTCTCTTGAAGAGTCCTCAGCTAGAATTCCTCAGTAGAAAACCCAGGCTACTGACTGCCCATTTATGAAAGGGTCAACAGTTTTGGATTGGCATGGTTTGAAGGACAGAGTGGAAGTGGATAGGCTAGTGACTTCTGGTGGCTTGCCTTCACTGAACTATAAGACCAATAACAACCCATGCTAGTTTTAGAGACCATGGCAACATTCTTCATGACCTCATTTGATGTTCTTTTGTCAAAGGTACTGGGGTTTGCTGTTTCCTCCTCCAGCTCATTTTATAGAAGAGGAAAATGATGCAAATAGGGTAAAGTGGCTTGCCAAGGCTCCTTCTAATTCTATGATCCTGTCTCATACTTTTGTCATAATTTTAATTACTATGTGCTTATTGTTCTATATTCACTGTATTCTCTCTCCCTCCTTCCTTGGTCTATATGAATTACTTCTAACTGCCGTAATGATGAGAAAGTTTTTTAGGACTTATATAGATCTTCTTCCCATGTAGGAACATTTTAACCTTATTAAATCCCTTGTAATTTCTCTTTCATGTTTACCTTTTTATGGTTCTCTTAGGTCTTGTGTTTCAATGTCAAATTTTCTATTCAGCTCTGGTCTATCCATCAGGAATATTGAAAATCTTCTATTTATTTAAATTCATGTTCTTCCTGAAAATATTGCACTCAGTTTTGCTGGGCATATTATTCTTCATTGTAATCCCAGTTCCTTTGCCTTCTGGAACATCATAATTTAAGCCCTCCATTCCTTGATGATTAGGTCCTTTAAAAATGTGCTATCCTGACTGTGGATCCATGGTATTTGAATGGTTTCTTTCTAGCTCCTTGTAGTATTTTCTCCTTGATCTGGAAGCTCTGGAATTTCACTCAATTATTTGTGGGAGTTTTATCTTAGGATCTCTTTCAGGACATGATCGGTGGATTTTTTATTTCTGTCTTGTCCTCTGTTTCTAAGATATCAAGGAAGTTTCGCATCACAATTTCATTAAATGTAATGAATAGGACCTTTCTTTGACCATGACTTTTCAGGTAGTCCAACAATTTTAAAATGACTCCTCCTTAATCTATGTCAGTTGCTTCTCCAGTGAGATATTTCACATTTTCTTCTATTTTTTTATTCTTTTGACTTTGTTTTGTTGTTTCTTGGTGTCTCATAGAGTCATTAGCTTCCACATGTCCAATTCTATTCTTTTTTTTTGGAGGAGTGAAGGCTAGTCAATTGGGGCTAAGTGACTTGCCCAAGGTCATGCAGGTAGTAAATGTGTCAAGTGTCTAAGGCTCAATATGAACTCAAGTCCTCTGGACTCCAGGGCTGGTGCTCTATTCACTGTACCACCTAGATTCCCCCAATTCTAATTTTTAAAAGATTATTTTCTTAAGTGAAGTTCTATATCTCATTTTTCATTTTAGCCAATTCTGGTTTGTGTTTTTTTTAAGTGTTTTAGGGGTATTTTGTGCCTGTTGTTATTATTGTTATTGTAGTTTTTACAAAGTTGTTGTCTTTTCATAACTTTCTTGAATCTCTTTCATTTCTTTTCCAAGTTTTCTTCTACTACTCATATTTTATTTTTAAATTTTTTTTCTTTCTTTAGCTCCTCTAGCAATGCTTTTTAGGCTTATGTTCAACCTTATGTTTGTTTGTTTGTTTGTTTTCTTTGAAGCTTTGCTTGTAGTTATTTACACATTATTGTCTTCTAAGTTTTTGTCTTGATCTTTCCTCTCACAATACTAGCTTTTTTGGGTAAATTTTAACATTTCAAAGAAATACATACTGAGAAAAGAAGAAAAAACATTGCCATGTACACAGCAGAACACAAGAGAGGATTCAATATAAAACTATAAATTTCCATTTCAAGGAAACAAATATAATAAATACCACATATTGTTTTCACAGCTGCCCACATTTTCTTTGCTTCCTTGTGGGTTTTCTTTTGTTCTCTGCTGTACACTTTTAGCTTTGTTTTTTTTTCTCCCTTTCTCTCTCTGCACCCCGCCCCATTACCCTAAAGAAGACTACAATTAAGCCCAAGTGGATGCATATACATATACATAGGTATCTATAAACATACACTGGTATACCCAGACACTGATACACATATATGTAAGACCATACTATGCTTATTTCCTTCTATTATCTCTTCCTCTGAAGGTGGATAGTATCTTCCTTCATAAGTCCAAGTATTTCCATGTTTTTCCAAATCTACCAGCTTATCATTTCCTACACTGCAGAAATATTCCAACCCAAGCACATTTTAATCTAAGAGATTGTGAATCAAAGTCCCCCACCCCCAATTTCCTATATTACTTTTATTCTTGGCTACACAGGTTTTATTTATACTATGAAATTTTTATTCAAAGTAATTAAAATTATCTTTTTTTTTATTTCAACAATACTCTCACTTTTTAATATAGTTTAAGGTCTGATGCTGATGAATCTATTTCCTTTACATCTTTTACCCATGCTTTCTTTGAAGTTCCTGATCATTTTTTCTTCCAAAAGGAACTTTATTATTATTTTTTTCTAAGTAAAATAATTTTAGTAATGTAATTGGGATGATACTGAATAAATTGATTAGTATTGTCATCTAATAATTATACTGACTTTACTTATCCATGAAAAATCAACATTACTTCAATTACTTAAATCTGAGTTTATTTGTATCAAAAGTGTTTTATGTTTATGTTCATATAGTACCTATGTCTGTTTTGCAGGTATATGCTCAGGTATTTTATGCTACCAAGGTGTTTTCAAAGGTCTAAAACAAAAGTGAATAATGTTGCTGATACATAGAGAAGTTTCTCTATTTTTCACTTTTGGTTAAATTATTTTAACTTTAACTTCGAGATCATTATTTTTGTGCACTAAACATTTTTATTCCTCCCCTTTATTTTATCTTTGTGTGTATGTCTCATTTTTACAATGTTTCTGGAAAGCAACATATTGTTGATTCCAATTTTAATCCACTCCCCATTTCCATTTTATAGGTAAATTCATCCCATTCACATTCCAAGCTTCAATTACTTGTTATGTATTTTCCTTCTTCCTATTTTCCCTCACTATCCTCATCTCCCTTCTCACTTCCTTGCTTTACTTCTTCTTTTTTTTTTTTTTTAAAGCAATTGGGGTTAAGTAACTTGGTCAAGGTTGCACGGCTAGTCATTATTTATGCGTGGGTGCTCATTTTCTGAGGCCGGATCTGATCTCGGGTCATCCCAACTCCGAGGCCAGGCCGGCACTCTTACTCACTGCGCCACCTAGCCGCCCCTTCAGGGCAATTGGGGTTAAGTAACTTGCCCAAGGTTACACGGCTAGGTTTTTGTTTGTGTGGATTAAGTGTCAGAGGCCAGCTCTGAACTCAGCTCCTTCTGACTCCAGGGCCGATGCTCTATTCACTGCGCCACCTAGCCGCCCCCTTGCTTTACTTCTACATGCTACTTTGTCTTCCTATTCCTTAAGCTATCCACTCTCCTAAGGGTTCCTCCTTAAGCATCTTCCCCTATCCTATGCCATTGACCTCTTATTTCTTTCTGAATTTAGAAGACATTATATGTATATGTATATGTCTTTTATGTGTATATCTGTATGAATATGTATATGCATATTGTTCCTTCTTTAACCCATTACCAATAAGAGTAAATATTCAGTATTATGAACCCCCCCACTAGCTTCTTTTTCCTTTTATGTCTCATTTGTATGAGATAATTACTCCTTTTTATCTTTCCCTACACAGGTTTCTTTTTAGAATCACCCCATCATACTCAGCTCAGCCCATGTCTTTCGGTGAAACTAGCCAAATAATGATGGCAATCATAAGAGTACTGCTAACATTTTCACATATACAAATTAAACAATTTGTCCTTATTGAGTCCCCTATAATTGGTCTTTATGTTTACTTTATAGTTTTCATGGATATTGCATGTCAAATTTTCCCTTCAGTTCTTCGTGTTTTGTCATAAAAACCTGAAAATATTAGAATTTGTTAAATGTCCATTTTTTTCCATTCAGGATTATACTTAAGTTTGCTGCCTAGGTTACACTTGGTCATAAGCCCAGTTCTTTTGCTCTATGGAATATAATATTCTAAGACTTACAGTCCTTCAGTGTATTAGTTGTGTACTCTTGTGTCTTGTATAATCCTTGTTGTAGCCCCATGATATTTAAATTGGTTTTTTTTCTTGTTGCTTGCAATATTTTCTCCAAAACCTGGGAGTTTTGAAATGAGGCTATGATATTCCTGTAAGTTTTCCTCCTGGGATCTCTTTGACTTGTTCAGCAGTGGATTTTCTCTATTTCTACTTTGCCTTCTTTTTCTAGAACTTCAAGGCAAGTATGAAAATACTTTTTTAATCATAATTTTCAGGTAGCCTGACTATCTTATATTATTTCTTCACTATCTCTTCTCCAGATTGGTTATTATTACTGATGAAATATTTCATTTTCTCTTCATTTTTTTTCTTTCTTTCAATTTTGTTTTATGATTTCTTGGTATCTTAGAACATCATTAGGTTTCCTTACCCAATTCTAGTTTTCAATGAATTATTTTCTTCCTTAAGTTTTTGATTCTTTATTTCCAGTTTGTTAATTTTATTTTAAGAATATTCTTTATTTTCTTTGTTTTTTTGTTTTTATTTTTTTGAAGAAATTGGGATTAAGTAACTTGCTCAAGGTTACACAGCTAGTTATTTATGTGTGGGTGCTAAGTAACTGAGCCTGAAACCAATCTCAGGTCCTCCAGACTCTGGGGCCAGTGCTCTTACTCACTGCTCCATCTAGCTACCCCTATTTTCTTTGTTTGAACTTATTTTTTTCTAATTTTTCCTCAATCTCCCTTATTTGATTTAACTTTAAAAGTTCTTCCAATAACTTTTTTTGTGCTTGGGACCATTTGATGTTCCGTTTTGAAAAAGGAGTGGTTTTTTTAAGCTCTATTATTTTCCTTTGAATATGAACCCAGATATTCTTATCCCTATATCTATGACTAGGTTCTTTCTCCTTTGCTTACTTATTTTTAGTATTAGTTATTTATTTCTTTATTTTATATTTTATTTTTTAGCAACTATGTGTGTAATAAAGTTGTAGTACTGAAGTATGGAGAATTATAACCCAAGCTTCAAGTACTTCTTACTGTTATTTTCGGATATCTGTCTCAGGGCCCAACTTTTCTCCACACCTAAGCTATCACTAGGGCCCACAGACACACTATCCCACAAATGATTTTTCTCTCTGCAGTCCCTCTAGTGAATGCAAACTACAGTTGTCCTCTCTACCCCAGAACTGTAATGAGGGACTCTGCTCTCTTGCAAGTGCCTGCAGCCAAGAGGGTCCCTGCCCTTCACTACTGCACTCACCAGTATATGCTAGCTTCTTCTCCCCACCTGATCCTGTCTCATCAGGACAGTTGTATTGGGCATCCCTCAACAGTAGAAGGTCCTTCAATCTTCTGTTCCTTAGCCATCAGAGCCCCACACTGTCTGCAAGATGAATGTTTCTTCTTTTTAAATTTTTTAAATTATTTACTTTTAGTTTATAACATTCAGTTCCACAATCCCTTGAGTTTGAAATTTTTAACTATTCCCTCTCCTTCCCCTTCCTCCCCAAGATAGCATGTAATCCAATATAGGTTCTAAAAATACCTCCACATTAAACATTGGTTAAGTTGTAAAGAATTATAAGCAATGAAGTGAATAACAAGAAGGAAGGAACAAAACAAAACACAAAAGAGAGAGAACAAGTAGGTGCTTCAATCTTCATTCAGACTCTGTATTTCTTTTCTCTGGATTTGGATAGCCCTTTCCATCATGAGTTTTTTGGAATTGTCTTATAATATTGCATTGCTGAGAGGAGCACAGTTTATCAAAGTTAGTCATCACACATATGATGTCTCTGTAATTGTGTACAACACTCTCCTGGTTCTGCTCCCCTCACTCAGCATCAGTTTATATAAGTCTCCCCAGGTAAATATGAAGTCCATCTGTTCCTCATTTCTTTTAGCACAATAGTATTCCATTATATTCATATATCACAACTTGTTTAGCCATTCCCCAATTGATGGGCATCACCTTGATTTCCAATTCTTTGCCACCAAAAAACAGAAGCTATAAATATTTTTGTACATACAGGTCAACCTCCTACTCTTATGAGCTCTTTGGGATACAGCCCCAGAAGTGGTATTGCTGAGTCAAAGGGTATTCCCATTTTTATAGCCCTTGGGGCATAGTTCCAAATTGCTCTCCAGAATGGTTGAATCAGTTCACAATTCCATCAACAATGCATTAGTGTTCCTATTTTTCCAAATCCTCTCCAGCATTTATCATTTTCCTGTTTTGTCATCTTAGCCAATCTGACTGGTGAGATATAGTACCTCAGAGTCATTTTGATTTGCATTTCTTAGTTGAACATTTCTAATGCAAAGGCTGCCTCTCAACCCAGCAGTCCCCACAGCTTGTTATTTGTTGATTCTGTAGAGTCAGCCTGGATATGTTTGCACTTCACTCAGGCAGAACCTCTATCCCTGAAAGTTGGGTCTTTTCTTGGGTCTTCTCAAATTTTCTTAGGAGGACAATTCCTTTATAGTGTGGTTATTTCTGCTGCTCTGAGGTGATGTTCTGTGTTTTTTGTGGAGGAAAATTGGAGAACCAAAAGTTTTCTGACCTACTCCCTCACCTTTCTCTGATGATCTTCGTTTTATATTTTTTTTCCTTTTTGTGGTAATTATATGTGTGTATACATACATACATACATACATACATACATATGTATATATAAAAATTAAACAATTTCCAGAAACATTAATGCATTTCTCACATTGCATTACCTTCCTTATCTTAACAAATGCCCACTTATCCCTCAAAATACCAAGTAAATGACAAGTAAAAATTAAAAAAATTTTGGAATTTTTCAAGAACTAGGTAGTACATTAAAAAAAAAAAACCAGACATGTTTCACAGTGGATTTTAAGCCATCTCAGAACCAGGAAGGTTTCAAATCTCATCTTTGCAACATACTGACTGTGTGACCCTCAGCAAATCAGTGCTCTAGGCAACTCTTTGGTACTATAAATTGTTGAGAAGGTGCCAATCTGCATTGGTGGAGGGAATTTCCTCATTTAGGAATAATCTATACCAAAGAAATCATGAGTCTAGTCCCTATCCCTAAACCAAGTACTGAGGACATCTTTCCTTATAAAAACAAATGTAATTGACAAAGGGATTGCTGTGGGGAGGCCAGAAATGATTCCTTATTTGTAAGGAGGTTGGAATAGATGATCTTTAAGATCCCATCTAGCTCTACTTCTAGAATCTAGGAAATGTGTGCTTAATGGAGGTCAAGTAACTATTAAAATTTCAAGCCAGTTTGATCAATTTCAGAGAAAAATCACTACTGCTCCCTCCCTGAGTAGTCTAGAAATGTGTACACTATCCTTAAAGTCTGTCAGTGGGATCCCATATTCTCTATTTTTTCTGTTTTTCTTTTAGTTATGAATTATCTCTCCTCTCTGCTCCCCTACTCTTTGAGAGGATAAGAAAACAAAAACTATTCCAAGCATGTATATTCACATGAGATAAATTCTTACATTAGTCAAATCAAAGGAAGAGAAGAAAATATGCTTCAATTTGTGATCTTCGTCCATCAGTTCTCATCCAGAAGTGGATAGCATGTTTTTTGAGTCTTTTGGAACAGTGATTGGTTATTGTATTAATCAGAGTTTACAAAGCCTTTCAATATTGATTATCTTTACAATATTGCCATTATATAAATTTCTATCTCGATTCTGCTCATTTTGTGTTCATACAAATTCATACAAATCTTGTCAGGTTTTTCTAAAACCAACCCATTCATTGTTTCTTATAGTATAGTAGTACCCCCATCACATTCTTATACCATAACTTCTTTAGACATTCCACAAATAATGGGCATTTCCTCAATTTCCAATTCTTTGCCACCACAAAAAAAAAAGAAATTTTATTTGTGTGTTTCTATGTATGTATACACACACAAATATTTACACCCACACACACATATACATATAGAAGCACTCACATTACACCTTTGCCTTTGTTGTTTTCATTGTTATCTTTGGGGCACAAACCTAGTAATGGCATTGTTGGGTCAAAGTGTATGCATATTTTTAATAGCCCTGTAAATATAGTTCCAAATTGTTCTCCAAAATGGTTAGCCCAATTCACAACTCTAACAAAAGTGCAGTAGTGTACTTTTTGACTTTCCCTCCAGCATTTATCATTTTCCTTCTCTGTCATGTTAGCCAGTTTGATAGGTGTGAGGTTGTACTCCAGAAGTGATTTTTTCTCAAATTATTAGTGATTTAGAGCATTTTAAATATAACTATTGATACTGTATTTCTTCCTCTGAAAACTGTCTTTTCATGTTCTTTGACCACTTATGAATTGAAGACTGGCTCTTTTTCTTGTAAATTTTACTCAGTTCCCCATAAATTTTATAAATGAGACCTTTATCAGAGAAACTTGCTGCAACGATTTTCCCTGTTTCCCACTTTTCTTCTGATTTTTAACTATATTAATTTTGTCTGTGCAAAATCTTTTTAAATTACTGTAATCAAAATGATCCATTTAACCTCCTAGGAACATCTCTACCTCATTTGGTCATGAACTCTTCAACTATCCATAGATTTGATAGTTAATTTCTTTCATGCTCCATTAATGTCTTTATGAGGTTACTCTTTATATCTAAATCGTGTACGCATTTCCGGCTCATCTCAGAATGTGGTTTGAGAAGTCTTCCTATACTCAGTTTCTGCCAGTCAACTTTCCAGTTTCCCCAACAGTTCTTGTTGAATAATGATTTCTTGCCCCAATAAATGGATTTTTGGGGTTTATCAAACCTAGGGAAATGCACTCATTTTCTGTTGTATATTAAATAGCTAACCTGGTCCACTGATCAATCTCTCTATTTCTTCTCTAGTACCAAATCATTTCCATAATTATAGCTTTGTAGTATAGTTTAAGATCTGGATTTGCTAAGTCTTTCCCACATTTCACCCCTTTCACTGTTATTTTCTAAATGAACCTGGAAATGAACACTTACATTTAAAGTATTTACACTCTTTATAGTGACACAACTTTGGTACAGAGTAAGATTGAAGTAATACACTAGGGATTTGCTAGAAGCTAATTTTCAGTGTGAACAATTTACACCTTAGAAATTGGCAAATGTTACAAATCAGAGCTTGATCTATAGTTTTGTTGATTGTCTAGACTTAAGAAAGTGATGGGGAAAATGTAAAGAATAAAAATTAAACTTAAAAGTGAATTATGGCTAGAGGATGCTAAAAAAATTTACCAGCACATTCCTGGTTATGCCCAAGTGAATGTACTGGGTTACACTCAAACTGCTTGTATTGCCTCTGAATCCATAGAAGTTAGCCAGGAAAATGAGGACATGCTCTTTTGTCCTAAGTAGGCTCAGAGCCAGTAGCAAGGTCATCCAATACTCTATTGTTCAATGTTATAAACTTTTAATATTTATCTTTGACTCACTCTATGACTGTAATGGTATAGGGAGCTTCTGGTCAGTGACTTCCTCTACTAAATGCAGATTTATCCGTTCTCTAAAACTTATAGGCTTATGTTTTAAATGTGTCTACAAATTATCATAAGCAGACATGACAAGGTCAGTGATAGAGGTCGTCAAGCATTTAAAAAGCTGAGAATAGAGCTAGCACTAATGTGGAAGAGGGGTAGATTTGGGTTCATTTTTAGGAAGGAGCTCTGGTCATTGTCCCACTAGAGAAGATGCCATTGTGAAGTAGTTGCAAGGCAGCAAGGTTGTGTGATGGAAAAAGTACCAGACTTGGACTCAGGAAGATCTGAGTTCAAATCCTGCCTTGGACATTTGTTGACTGTGTGTGCTTTGGCAAGTCACCTAATTTCTTTGAGCCTCAATTTCCTCATCTATAAAATGGGGAAATAGTATCTACTGCCCAGAGTTGTGATTATCAAATGAGATAAAACCTTTAAAGTGCTTTGCAAACCTTAAGTGCTGTATAAATGCTACCTTTTATTTTTAGTGAGATACCCAAGAGTCTGGATGTCCATGAATTTGGGATACTACAGTGGGAATCCCCCCTTCAGATCTGGATGTCCTCTGTGCCTCCTTCCAGATCTAAGAGTCTGTGATTCATTCATTTTGCCTGGACAGTCAAAATTTCTAATTGTTCTAGATGTGCAAGAGGAGCAATCCCAGCCTTTTAAAAAGAATTACACTTGCCATTCCAATGTGGTCTCAATGTGTTCCAGGAAAAGTAATCCTTATATTTCTCTAACACCTAAAGCTGTCCTCTTCTCTTTCTTCACCCATAATTCTACCTATAGTATGATTCTATAGGAAAAGAAGACAAGCTGGGACTCCCAGCACTACATCTTCTTCTTTTTTTTGGAGGGCAGTTGGGGGTTAAGTAACTTGCCCAAGGTCACACAGCTAGGTTTTTGTTTGTGTGTGTCAAGTGTCTGAGGCTGGATCCCAACTCAGGTCCTTCTGACTCCAGGGCCAGCTCTCTACTCACTGCTCCACCTAGTTGCCCTAGCACTACATCTTCTGCCTTTCATAGGACCAGATTTTTTCTTGTCTCCTGTTTGAGTTAAAAAGAATCAACTCTTCATTTTTCTACAGGTCCAATGTCTACTTTTCTTAGTTTAACATGCCATGACTCCAACCATTGATTGTCATACAAAGCATATCTCAAAACTCACAACAGTGTAGTGGGAAAGACTAATTTCAGAAGCAAAGAAAAATGTTCTAACTTAAGAAAATACACTGAGGTGCAGAGCCAAGATGGCGGAGCAGAAACAGCACTTCCATGCAGCTCTAGCCCACACCACTTCAAAATTGTGTAAAAGGGGACACTGAACAACTTCTGGAGCCCCAGAACCCACAGAAAGACACAGAGAAGCTAACTTCCCGCTGAGGACAGCCTAGCATCCCAGCATTCCGGCAGGGATTGACTAGCGAAGTGCTCTGGGAGCCAAGTCCAGGACCTCTTGAGTCAGAGGTTTTAACCCCAGGGCGGCCAGACCAGCAGCTGGCTGGAGGGACTCCAGAAAACCAGCAGCTGTGGCTTTTCTAGAATTACCAACAATAGATGCCTAGGACAAAGTGAGAGGTCAGTGCCCTATGGACTTTGGGACCAGTATTTGGGAATGTGTCAGCTTCTTCCCCTGGGGGCAAGAAGCCACTGAGGAGCCCTGGCACAGCCGCCATTTTGCAGCTTCAGTTGCAGCTTCAGCTCCTGGCCTGGAAACTGTAGGGGGATCTGGCATTCAGTCTGGGGGGTAATCGCTCTTGCTTTAACCTCCCTGGATCTGGATTGTGGTCTGGGGTGGAGGTCTTGGGGTGTGTGTCCAGCTTGCCAGATTGCGTGGAGGCTTCACAGAGGCCACCCAACTAATACCTCCGGCAGTTGAGAAGACCCCAGCATTTGGGACGGAAGCTCCCCTGTCTGGAGGCAGAGTCCTATTGTGGCAACAAGCCCAAAAGTCAAGTAATTAAGTGGCAACATGTCTAGGAAAAGGAAACAAAATAAAGAGAAAAATTCAATATTAGACTCCTATTTGGGGTCAAAGAAGATCACAGCATGGAACAGGAGGACTGTGAGGTCAGAAATCCTGCACCAAAAGCCCCAAATGAAAATATAAGCTGGCCACAGGCCATAGAAGACTTTAAGAAGGATTTTTAAAACCAAATGAGAGAAGTGGAGGAAAAATTGGGAAGAGAAATGAGAAGGATGCAGGAAAAGTATGAAATGAGAGTCAACAGCCTGACTGAGGAAAATAACACCTTAAAAATAGACTAACTCAAATGGCAAAAGAGACTCAAAAAGGCAATGAGGAGAAGAATGCCTTAAAAACCCAAATTTGCCAGATGGGAAAAGAATCTCAAAAGTTCATTGAGAAGATTCATTCCTTCAGAATAAGACTGGAGCAAATGGAAGCCAGTGACTTTATGAGAAATCAAGATGCTGTTAAACAGATCCAAACAAATAAAAGAATAGAAGGCAATGTGAAATATCTCATGTGAAAAACCACTGACCTGGAAAATAGATCCAGGAGAGATCATTTAAAAATTATTGGACTACCTGAAAGCCATGGTCAAAGAAAGAACCTAGAAATCATCCTTCATGAAATTCTCAAGGAAAATTGCCCTGATGTTTTCGACCCAGAGGGAAAAATAGAAGTTGAAAGAATCCACAGACCACCTGCTGAAAAAGATCCGAAAAAGAAAACTCCTAGGAATATTATAGCCAGGTTCCAGAATTCCCAGTTCAAGGAGAAAATACTCCAAGCAGCCAGGAAGAAACAATTTGAATATTGTGGAAACACAATCAGGATAACTCAGGATCTGGCAGCTTCTACACTGAGGGATAGAAGGGCATGGAATATGATATTCTGAAGGTCAAAGGAGCTGGGATTAAAACCAAGAATCACATATCCAGCAAAACTGAGTATCTTGTTTCAGGGGAAAATTTGGTCATTCAGTGGAATAGAAGATTTTCAAGCATTCTTGAGGAAAAAAAACAGAGTTGAATAGAAAATTTGACATTCAGACACAAGAAGCAAGAGATGCTTGAGAAGACAAACAGGGAAAAGAAATCAAAAGGAACTTATCAAAGCCAAACTATTTGCATTCCTCCATGGAAAAACTAACTCATGAAACCTTTCTCAGTATGAGAATAATTGAAGAAGGGTATATGGGCATATGAATACATATGTAAATATGTGTATATATGTTTTATAGGTATACATTGATAGAGGGCACAGGTAGAATTTGGGGGGAAGGGATGATACTTAAGGGGTGAAGTTAAGAGGTGAGAGGAATGTGGCAAGAGGAGATGGGGAGAGACAGGGCAGGGTAAACTATCTCATGTAGAAGATATAAGGGGAAGTAGTTGCAGGGGAGGGGAAGAACAGGAAGGCAAAAAGGCAAAACCATATTCTCATTGAATTTGGATCAGGGAGAGAATGACATACATACTAAATGGGATATCTCACCTTGCAGGAGAGTAGGGAGGAGGAGGATGAAAGGGGAGATGATGGAGGGGAGGGCAGTCTTGGGGGAGAGGAAGTTGGAGGCACCCACTTTTGAAGAGGGATAGGATCAAAGTAGAGAATGGACCAGGTGGGGGATGGGATGGGTGGGAGGGAAATATAGCTAGTCTTTTACAATAAGATATGGGAGAGAACAGATTGGATGAGGGTATATCCTTTGGGATGCTATTCTGGGGTGGTGGGTAGGGGAAAAATGGGGGGAAATTGTAACTCAAAATCTGGCGGAAATGAATGATGTAATCCAGAAGTTAGTAAAGCATTTGGAAAAAAAAAGAAAATAAACTGAAAGTAGTACCTAATGACTCCTGCCTTTGGTTACTTACAAGAAATATACACAGAGACACATATGTATATATGGATAAAAGGTAATTTTTTTCCAATTACACAAAAAGACAATTTTTAACATTTAAATTTTTCAAATTATCAGTTCCAAATTTTTCCCTCCCTCTTTTACCTCTCCACACCCTAAGAGAGTATGCAATTTGATATGGAATATATATCTATATATCTATATATATATATATATGTGTGTGTGTGTGTGTGTGTGTGTGTGTGTGTGTGTGTGTGCAATCATGTAAAACACATTTCCATATTAGTCATGTTGTGAAAGAAGAAACATTAAAAAAAAAAAGCTCCATGGAATAAATAAACTAAAAATAGTATGCTTCAATCTGTATTCAGACTCCATCTGTTCTTTCTCTGGATGTGGATATTATTTGTCATCATGAGTCTTTTGGAACTGTCTTGGTTCCGTGTACTGCTGAGAAGAGCTAAAACATTCACAATTGTCCATTGTACAATATTGCTGTCACTATGTACAATATTCTCCTGGTTCTGCTCACTTCACTTTGTATCAGTTCATGTATGTTTCTCTAGATTTCTCTAAAATCAGTCTGCTTATCTTTTCATATATCAAAATAGTATTACATTGCAATCATATACCACAACTTACCGTTCAATTGCTGGGCATCCCCTCAATTTCTTTTCTTTTTTAAAAAGCAATTGGGGTTAAGTAACTTGCTCAAGGTTACATAGCTAGTCATTATTTATGTGTGGGTGCTCATTTTCTGAGGCCAGATTTGATTCCAGGTCATCCCAACTCCAAGGCTGGTGCTCTTACTCACTGCTCCGCATAGCCACCCTCAATTTCTAATTTTTTTGCCACCACATAAAGAGCTGCTATAAATATTTCTGTACAATTAGGTACTTTCTCCCTTTTAAAAAATCTGTTTGGGATACAAACCTAGTAGTAGCATTGCTGGATCAAAGGGTATGCACAATTTTATAGCCCTTCGGTTATAGTTCCAAGTTATGTTGCAGAAGGGTTGGATCAGTTCACAATTCCATGAAGAGTGCATTAGTGTCTCAATTTTCCTACATCCCCTTGAGCATTTATCATTTTCCTTTTCTCTCATATTATTCAAACTGGATGTCAGGTGGCACCTTAGAGTTGTTTTAATTTGAATTTCTCTAATAAATACTGATTTTGAGCATGTTTTTATATAACTATAAATAGTCTTGATCTTCATATGAAAACTGTCAGATCATGTCCTTTGATCATTTATCAATTGGGGAATGAGCACAAGAAGCAAAAATTCAAAATCACACTGGTGATAATGCCAAAAGTACTGATTTCATCAACATGAATGAATATTGTGAGTTAAAAAAATGAATGCTAAAACATGCTACAAATAAGTATCTACATAATATCACTTGGATGTGAAACCAAAATGTTACTTCCTGAAAGTAATGAGGTACTCTGGATAAGCCTGATTATCTTGAAATATGACAAATAAACTTGGATTTGTCATATCATCAGTGACACTGTCATATAGAACCTGAGCATTTTGAATTCTCTTTGCTGGAGGGACAATGAATGATTGATTTCCAAGAGTATAATCACCAGTAAGTACTCGCACATAATACATATGCTTCTTCCCATTGACATCTGGCTTGGAGTATGTATCATTCGCTGAATATAGGGCATTGACAGCAAAATAAGTTCCTCTTCCCCATGCTGCACCTGTAAAAGAAGACAAAAGTTTTACAAAACTAAGATGATGAAATGTGTATCATTATACCAGTTATGATAATGCCTGGACACATGATCAAAGGAGTAAAATCTAATTTCATTTTATTGGAATTTTCTCTTTGAATTCATCACATTTATTTTTTTATTTTAAATTATTCACATATATAACACAACTCCTTACTAAACACCTTATAGTTGGGGTATTTGCCTTATTTAATCATTGCATTCTCCTGCTCTAAGAATTTACACAAAGAGCCCATATCAAATTGAATGTTATCTTGGGAAGGTAGGGGGAATGTAAGAGAAAATTCAGAAGAAGTGACTGTCGAAAACTATAAATAAGCTAATTAAAATTTTAAAAAGAATTTACACAGAACATTTGCCTAATAAATATTTGTCAAGTTGAATTTAGAGTCTTCCTCATTAAGCTAAAGCCACATTATAACT
The DNA here is from genome assembly GCA_011680675.1 of Gymnobelideus leadbeateri. Classification (NCBI taxonomy): domain Eukaryota; kingdom Metazoa; phylum Chordata; class Mammalia; order Diprotodontia; family Petauridae; genus Gymnobelideus; species Gymnobelideus leadbeateri. Next base: position 76,208 of record WOXC01007644.1, read on the forward strand.
GGTCTAAAAGTCATTTTACTAAAAGGATAACCAAAAACTTTTGAATAGACAATGACAACAACCATGTAAGCAAAGTCAACATAGGCAAGAAATCTGTAGTCAAAACCAAAGGCCAACGGTCAAAAAGCCTGTCAGGCCACAAGCTTTTATTAAGTACTTATCATGTTCCAGGCACTGTGCTAAATGTAAGTATGCTAAGAAAGGAAAAAATATAGTCCCTATCTTTTTGGAGCTCACATTCTAATAGAGAAGACAACATGTCAACAGTGATGTACAAGATACATATCCAATAAATGGAAGGTAATCTCAGAGGGGAGATCATTGCAGTAGAGAGGACCTCCTACAGAATGGGGGATTTAGCTGAGTATTGAAGGAGGTTTGAGAAGCCAGTTGGCAGAGGTAAGGAGTGAGAACATTTAAGGCAAATTGTTTGTTAATAGCTAGTGCAAGGATCCAGAATTGCAAGATTGAGTATAGTGTGTGAGGAACAGCAAGGAAGCCAGTGTGGCTGGACTGTTAAGTATGTGAGAGTAAATTATGAGAAAACTACAATGATAAGGAAGGTTAGGTTGCAAAGGGCTTTAGATGCAACCAAAGCATTTTATAATTGATCCATTACATTATTGACAGCCATATATCATCAGGGAAAAGCTATTGAAGGAAAAACAAATGATTTTATGTGTTTAATAAATGTTGATCAAGAAAGAATGTAGATTCCATGATGACACACTTTAAAATGTTCAACTGCTGATGGTGTGATGTGAAATCTGCACCTCACCTTTGAACTTTTTTAAACAAACATGGTACCACCTACTTTACTCACCATTTTTCCCAGCATAACTTCGATTAAAGCCTTGGCTATTAACATGGGACACTGAGTCAATGTCCGTCCCATGGAAGAGGCATCTTTCATTATTTGAGTGTTTATTCTGGTCATACATCAATATTTTCTTTGTGTCATATAAACTCCAAAGGCTTCTGTTCTGTATCCTCTGAATCTACAAATTACAAAAGGAAAATCACTTTGGAAATGAGCATAGTGTTAGTCATGAAATACTTGTGGAAGTGAATTTTTAAATGATCAATCCATAGGAAACCATTTTAGATTTTGAGTAGGGCAGTTTTACTTTGAGCATAAAATGATAAATATTGAAGTCAGTGCTATCTATTTTGTTTTCCAAATATATTCTCATATTCAGACAACTGTCTAAACCTAGAGTTTTGTAGGATTATACTTCAAAAATAAATATTCCCTAAATTCATCACTTTCTGGAATTTTGTTTTGTTTTGAATCACACATCTGATGTCTTTAGTATAGGGCACTCCTGGTGAGGATCCTAACCACTCAGATGGGTATCTGCTTGGGAACACAAAGCTGGAGAGAGTAGCTTGGAACCCTGAAAGGTTAAGTGACTTGCCTGGGGTTAAACAATTAATAGGTGTGAGAGACTCAGCTTGAAACAAAGACTCCTCCCCTCCAAAGCAGGGTATATTACTACACCACACAGCCTCTCTGTCATTTTCAAGTTGAATGGGTTTTTAGTTCATTTTGGATAGACAACATTTCTCAAAGTTATCTATCTTTTCCCACTCTTAAGACACACACACACACTCACACACACATATATAATCATTGTCCTACAAAAGTCAAAGACAAATTTTGAACACTGTCCTAATCTGCAAATGTCTTTTAACTTTTTTTAATGTAAGTAGTATTTTTTCCAATTACACACAATTTTCAATGTTCATTTTTTATAAGATTTTTGAGTTCCAAATTTTCTCCCTCCCTACATCTTCTTTTCCCTCCCTCCACCTCAAGAAATCAGATATTGGCTATACATATGCACTCATGTAAAACATACTTCTACTGCAAATGTCTTTTTAAAACACAGTTTGATGTAGGACCACGATCAAGATTCATTGATGTTAAGTTTATTAATATATCTCAAGGGAGCTAGGGTTTCTGATAATGGCTTACCTATCATAGCCACTGGTTCTAAAAGCTTACTAAAATACTTGCTTTTTCTCTTCATCTGAGTTTAAAAAATAATTGAGACCATACTTAGTCTGATACTAAGCTAGACATCGCTGTGTGGTGAACTAGATGAACTGGAAGAAAAATAAGGTTCCACTTGTCTTTGATAAATAGGAAATAAGACATAATAAGCATGTTTAGACAAAGAATACTTCACTGGGTGATGAAGATTTTATAAGAGCAAGTCATTTTAATTCTATTTCCCCTAAGTTCTGTTACTATTCAGCATTGCAATAAAATTTTAAAAGGAAATTTACTTGCTTTTTGTGAATAAAAAGGAAAATACCAACTTCTAAGAAAAGTTTAATATTTTAATGCTTATTATTATCTCTTTTCCAAATTTAAGGCATTGGGGCAGGGGAGCAGGACTGATTTCTAATTCTAAATACAAAAACAAAACCCATATGGATTCATAAATATTACAGATATACAAGCTTGAAAATATTTTTTGCTATGTTTTTTATATTTTGGAGGGGGGAAGGGCAGGGCAATTGAGATTAAGCGATTTGCCCAAGGTCACACAGCTAGTAAGTGTTTGAGGCTGGATTTGAACTCAGGTTCTCTGACTCCAGAGCTGGTGGTCTATTCACTGTGCCATCTAACCACCCAAAAAATAATTTTCAAGAATCAGCAGTCTTGCTAACACTCTTTTTATTTATAAGAAAAGCCCTTTCAATGACTTGGCCTTTGGAAATTTCTTTTTCCTCTTTTCCTATTCCCAACTCTGCCACTAATCTGTTCCATTGCTACAAAAAGAGTCCAAAACAAGAGAAAATGGAAAGAACAGGAGGAATAAATACAAGGAAAAAATTCCAAACAACTTGTAATTAGGTCAATGTGTTTTTTTTTCTATTCTGAGTTAGAAAACACTGAAGGGATGGCTATTTTTTTAATTGCTGATTCACAGAATGTTATAAGGGGTCTCAGAAATCATCTAATCCAATCACTTCACCCTACAGAAGAAGAAATTTAGCCTCTTAGAATGAGGAAGTAATTTTATCAGAGATCACAGATATAGATTCCATAGGCATGAGACCAGTGAAAACAAAGAGTGAAAACCAACAGGAACCACATTAAATTTTTTTCTCTCCAGAATAGTTTGCTCCAGGTCCAGGTTGCCTCAATTGTTTTCTTTTTCACTCCTTCTTCCCCCATCTCAAGATCTTCATAGTTTGGGATACATTGTCATATTTTTTGTCATGGAAACTGATAAAAAGAAATGACCCTGAACACTCTAAAAACATTCAGGAAACAGGTCTATTTACATTTAGGTTTCCATATTCAATTAAACCTTTAATCAAATATGATTACTATTGGCAGATTCATAAAATCAACATGGAAAAATATTAAGAAATATTCCATTAAAATATGTACAATAATATTTTTCTCAAGCTAATATATCTGGTGAAGATGAATAATTGGCTTAGGGATCTTTAGGCACAGGGAAGATGGATTGATAAAAGACTATGACCAGATAAAGGAATTTCAGAGTTCATGAGCACAGGAATGAAACATTTCCAGATCAAAGAGGATGCCATGGTAGTGAACCTGTAAAAGTAGGTCACTGGTAGTGCCTTCAACAGCAATAGGAACTTTGGGAGGAAGGGAGGGTTTGGGAAGAAAGATGGGACACATTGAATTTGAGGAGCCTATAGGACATTCAGCTGGAAACATCCGGTGTTGATTGTTGAGGCTAACTAGCCTATAGGAGACTATTCTCAGACTAGATATGTATGTAAGAGAGAAGAGCAGGTGTGAGGGCTAGAGGTAGTCCTAATGAATGGAGGATTAGAGGTCATGGCAAGGATAAAAAGTAGGTTTACCTTCTCTATTGTGAAGTCAGCACAGGTCTCACAAAACTTGTCTTTTACTTGCTTGTATTGTTCATGTACTGGAGGTAAATCCACCAAAATAAGGCTTTGGTCTTTCATGTCATCCCAGTGATTAGGGATCTCAACTGAAAGAGAAACACTTGGTGATTAATAAGTTCCTATCATATGGAAGGATAGCATTATGCAATCTAAATTCCCAGGGCGCTCTATAAAGCAGAATAACATCTGAATTCTTTTGCATTCTCTCTCTCTGTGGTATTGAGGATTCAATTCAATTTAATAAACATCAATTAATAAATGTTACATAAAAGATATTGTGCTATTAAGAAAAAAAAACAACTATATACCCACAGGGCCCTTTTGAGTATATATTGACCTGTTCTGCTTACCCTGTCACCAATATAATATGTAATTGATGAATAAAATAATACATCAAATATACCACAAGTCTATTATTTTACCTGTAGTATCAGTACAGATTGAATCCCTCCTATAACTTAGTCTGAAAGGGTTGTCTTGGGACATTTAAGTAGCTTTCCCAGAGCCACACAGCTAGTAAGTGTCAGAAGCAGGATATGTACTTATGTCTTCCCATCACCAAGCTCTGTCTACTGTACCATGCTGCCTCTTTCATTCAATTATTTCCTTAAAACATTTTTTTTACTTTTTTTTTTGCTTTTTGGAGGGCAATTGGGGTTAAGTAACTTGCCCAAGGTCACACAGCTAGGTTTTTTTGTTTGTGTGTTTGATAAGTGTCTGAGGCCGGATCTCAGAAGAACTCAGGTCCTTCTGACTCCAGGGCTGACGCTCTACTCACTGCGACACCTAGCTGCCCCTCCTTAAAACATTTTAAATCAAATTGAATGAATCGCTATTTTATTTTAAAACACAAGCATACAAATTCATCTAGAACTCTTCTTCCCAATGTGTTTCACAGGCAGCCCAATGGTACTGAGGTTAGAGCCCTGGGTCTGGAATCAGGAAGATCTGAGTTCAAATCCAGCCTCATACATTTATGAGCTGTGAGTCTCTGAGTAAATCACTTAAGGTTTGTTTGCCTCAATTTTCTCAACTGTAAAATGGGGGTTACAACAACACTTCCCTTGCAGGGTTGTTGTGAAAGATCAATTGTGATACTGGTAGAGCTTACACAGTGTCTGCCACATAGTAGGTGCTTAATAAATACTTGTTTCTTTCCCTCTTTCACATCTATTCTTGAATTTATGAAAGTTACACCATTACAGCAATGTAATGGGTAAGGCTGGTAGAAAGGATGGGCTGGTAGGAAGGGCCTTCATCTCTGCCCCAAGTTCCTGTACCTGGAAAGGCAGGTTCAGAAACTATTTTATTAGTTTAAGCAGAAATTATTTTTGCAGAAATGATTTGAGGCAAAGAAAATTCAGAAGACATAGAATTAGAAACTGGAAAGCAAACTTGTTAATTTATAATGGAAGGGGTGGGGATAAAGAAGCAGTATTGTATAGAGGGCAGAGGGAACTGTCTTTGAAGTCAGCAAGTTCTTCCTCTGACAATATAGTGGATGCCTGACCATGGGTAAATCATTTCAACTCTCACTGCCCCCAGCAACTCTCCTAGACTGTAAGTTAAGTGCAGGTGCTGATCTTTTGAAGGCATTTCCTCCCTGGGAGGGATGGAGAGAGTTTTCTCACTGGGAACTCTTTCTGCCAATGAAATCACAAATCCAAAACTAATATATACAAAATAAAACAGACTTCTCCAAACTAGACCCTAGAATTGGAAAAAAATTAGGATGCTAGCAACTGAGAAACTACAACTAAAATTTAGGAATCAGGAGGCTACCATAAATCAGCTTCCTATGGTACCTCAGCCTTATGGCTCTGTCTCATAATCATACTAGCCTTAATTGCTCAGGTCAGCTAGTGAGACTTACTAGGTTTCTTCCATCATCAATCCCCATAGTTGTGTGAGATTCCCTCAACCTCTTGCCCCCATCTCCCCTCCCTGTAGAGGAATGATCATGAAGGCATCCTTCATCCCACTCTTTCTCCAATTGTCTGGATTATTTCTACCATATATATTCATCATGTCCATCTAGATGCTGTCTATCCATGGATCTGGAGGAAATCAGAAAAGCAAAATTATACTGGATCAACTAAAAACCTGCTCTCTAATCTCAACTGACCCTCACTCTGTAACTGATTCAGTATCCTGCTCATCAAAATGGTCCTCCTCCTCAACTCACCTCACTCAGACATCTTGCCCAACTATTTCCTTTACCAGTTCTCAGGTGTCAAACCTTGTTAGGTCTCAGCACATTTGGCATTTAGAGACTTTCATAACTAGTCACCTTCTTGGCTTTCAACTCTTCTGACACTTGACTCCCCCCCACTCACTCTCCAATCCAGCTACACTGGCCTCTTTGCCATTCTTTGTACAGTGCATTTCATTTTTGAACCTTTGCACTGATTGTCTCTAACATCTAGGATGTTTCCCTCCTTAGTTTTACTGCCTAGATTCTCTGATTCCTTCCTGATTCAGCTGGAACCCATGTTTTTCTGGAGGCCTTTCTCAGTCCCCTCAGCTTGTGGTGCCTTCTGTCCCTTCTGAAATGACCTCACATCTACTCATGGAGTCTCTTCTATTAGAATGGGGCCAGGGAGTCTTCTTGCTTTTCTTCATATCTCTAGTTAACCCTTAGCATAGGGCCTGACACATAGTAGGTACTTAATAAATGCTTGTTGTCTGATCAAATGATACCAAAAAACCCACAATATTCATTTGCTTCAAAAAGAGGTCACTAAGTAGTGCTTCCCTCTGCTTTCCATCTCTGTCCAGGGTGCTGGATGGGAAGTCGAATTATGGGTATATTTATACTAATGAGGAAGAGGTTAACAGCTATACAAGCTGCCCAAATCCTTAGATTTTATTCTTGTTTTTAAGTACTAGTGAGAAAATCCTTAGCCTACAACACTTCTGCTCCCTAACTTCTAAATTCCTAGCTCTCAGACTTGATCCTCATACAGACTCAATCTCTATTTCTCTCAGTCCCACAGCATCTAACCCTTCTGCTCTCAATATGTGGTGCAGAAGCCTGAGGATAGGTCAGTTTTTCCACCTATAAACATCCTAGCTTCATCATCTTACAGACCTCCTCGTCTTTCTCTTTTAACAAGCACTGGTTGAGCAGCACTTACACTGCATCGAGTGTTGTTTTGGGCTCTGGAGAGATGAATCAGAGGAGGAGGAGACATTGCTTCTATTCCTGAGCTCTACTATTCCTATAGCTCTGTCCCTGAGCCCACACTGTGGAAACTTGGGCAAGTCATATACACCCTGTTGACCCCTGTTTGTTGGTATAATATAGAACATTATAAACTCTGTATAGAGCTAGAAGCTGGATTTGTGATTTCATTGGTAAAGGAGCTACCAGGTGGCAACACTGTCTCCACCAATGCAAAGTGGCACCTTTTCTACAATGCATAGCCTTCAAGACTTCAGCAGTGAGAAGTGAAGTGACCTGACCCACACGTCATAGCATGGAACAATGCTTCCTATTCTTTAAACTTCCAGCAAGAAAGCACCCTTTTCTGTCCAGCCTCCAAATCTACCTTTCCCCAGATTATCGGCTTAGCTGCCTCCTTCCCCTCTCACCTAGAGGTACTAGACCAGTTAGTCAGTCAATCAATAAGCACTTATTAAGCTATTATATACCAGGCATTGTGCTAAGCACTAGGTATATGAAAAGAGGCAAAGGGGTAGCATGGAGTGAGTATGTGTGACCCTGGACAAGTCACTTAACCCCAGCTATCTCCCCTGCAAAAAAGAAATAAAAAGAGGTAAAGATAGTCCCCGTTCTCAAAGAGCATACAACCTAATGTGGGAGACAACATGTAAACAACCATATATGAATAACCAGTATACAGAATAAATTGGGAAATAATAAGAGGTGTAAGGAACTAAGAAGAGGAATTAGGAAAGGATTCATAAAAAAAGATGGGATTTAAGCTGGGATGTGAAGGAAGTGAGGAAAGCCAAGCAGTGAGATAAGGAGGGACAACATTCCAGGCATGGGGGACAGTCAGTGAAAATAACTGCAGTGTGAAGATGGCTTGTCTTATTCAATTAACAGCTAGGATACTGATACCATTGGATCCCATAGTTCATGGTAGGATGTGAAGAGTAAGAACACTGGAAAGATAAGTGGTGCCAGGTTATGAAGGTTATCCTATGAGTATCACCTGTTAGATTCCTCTGCTCAAGTGCTCAAAACAGCAGTAGAGCCAGAAGAAATGCTCAGTTGGTTGTAAGGGAGCTGAAGAGTTGGGAAAGAAAGAAGGACAGAGAGACAGAAACTACAAACTCAGCATTTTCATTGTGCATCCCCCATATGTGGATTTCTCTTCTTTCTCATCTCTGCCTATCAACTTTCCTATGTTCCTCCAAGCTCCAGCTAAAATCCCACCTTCCTTAGGAAGTTTTTATTGATTCCCCCTAATTCTAGTGCTTTCACTCTGTAAATTATCTCAAGTTTCTACATTTTAACATTTTAGTTTGTTTGTACATAGTTATGTTCATGTTGTCACCCCCATTAGATTTTTAGCTCTTTGGGAATAGGAACTGTCTTTTTTCTTTCTTTTTACCTGCAGAGACTTAGCACAGTACCTGGACACATAGTAGGGCCTTGATAAATGTTTATTGGCTGAAAGACAGGGAGGGAAAGTGGGAGAATTGAGAGAGAGAGAGAGAGAGAGAGAGAGAGAGAGAGAGAGAGAGAGAGAGAATATTTTAAAAATAAAGCAAAGCTGAACTTACCCTCAGGTTTTTTGATACAACTAATAGGTAAGCTGTATCCCTTTCCATTTCTAGCAAGGTTAGTGTTAAAGTCCACTGTGTAGTTTTCATTCTCAATTTTAACAACAATATTATTTTTCTTTCTTTTCCTTGCATCCTCTAAACGCAGATTAGTTATTTTGTCAAAAGGCTTGAGATGACCATTGTCATACTGCCACATGGTGGTTCTGCTGAGCTCCTCAGCCTTAGCCTCCTCATCCATACGTAATTGTGTTCTCTTGATCATGCCTTGAATGGCCTGGGAAGCCTCGAGCAGATCTTGGGGAGTTCCTGTGACCTCGACTTGAGACCCTCCACATTTCATATCAATGGTGACATTTAACCTCTTTTCCAGCTCATTCAGTTCACGGTATTCTTTTTCACCAAAGTTTTGGATGGACTCATCAGAGAAAGTGCAGCTTTTGTGCTCCTTTAAAATCAAGTCTTGTATCCAAGAGATAGTGCTTTCGACATCCTCCTTGCTTTCACCACACACCTGGAAAGTTGCTGATTTTTTAATTTTTTCCAAAACCAAATGATCTTGTTTTTTGGGAGGCTGGCTTGTAGTGAAAAATGCTTTAAAAATAAATAATGATATCATGAGAAGCTACCCACAATTGTTTTCAAGGTAAATCATAGGCACATGCACTTTAAAGAAAATGTACAACTTACATTTTATCTTTGAGAATACAGAGGTTGAGCTTGGTCGCTTAGATCTTACTCTTTTTTTCATAGTATCATGAAACACTTCAAGTAGCTTTGGCAGAAAAAGGACCACTTTCACTTTTTTCACTGACTGGCCAGACCCTTTCTGTGCAAAATCTTTAATGGCATCAATTATAGATTCAGCAACTTTACTAGGGTCTTTTTTGGCTCGTCCTAAAAGAACAAAATAAAAAAAATGATAAGAACAGAGAAATAAAAGATAACACCTCCCACTTTTTTCTTAGTTTCTTCCTACTCCACACTACTATTCAAAAGTTGGTAGGTTTATTTTTTAATGAATAAAGGCTTCCTTCTCCAAATCAATAATCACTATTGGATTCGTTGTCAGTATCTCAGATATTGCTGACTAAGCTCCCTCTCTTTGACATCCTACAGGAAAATAGAACTCCTCCCCTCAGGAAGCCTACAGTTCAATTAGCAATAGCAACAGGAATCTGAAAAGCCAAAGTCTGAACTTGGCTGTTCACTGGACTCAGATGCTCATTTCATACCCCACCCCCTTTTAGGTAAGTGGTCTTTTGGTTGTAGGTAAACTGTTTTACCCTATGAACCCTGAAAGCCATTTAGAAAGTATGTGAAGACAATATGCCCAATGTATTAAACCTCTGCAATGTTTTTTAATGAAGGTACATAAATTTTCTCTGAATTGCTTTAGTATAAAGATAATAATTTGCATTTTGGTCTTTCAGCTGAGTAAAGTTGTTTGGGATCTACATATCTGACAATCTAATAAGCATTTATTATGGGCCTGGTACTGAAGGTACAAATTTCAAAATGAAACAATATTTGTCTTCAAGGAGTTTCTGTGCTACTTAGGAAAATGTCAAATACATAGATACATTAATATAAAATATACACAAAGCAAATAATATTAGTAGGGAGCATTTATATAGCACTTTGAGATTTATAATGTGCTTTGTAAGGATTTAATTTTCATTTCTCTTCAGCTCTGGGATGTAGGTGGTATTATTGTTTTCATTTTATAGATGAGGAAACTGAGGCACACAAAGAACAAGGTGGGGTTTGAACTCAAGTCTTCATGATTCCAAGTTCAGAGCTCTATCCCTTGTGACACCTAGCTGTAACTGATCTGAAGGGAGAGCACTAATGCCAGGAGGGACCAGGTAAGGTCTTGGGTAGACCATCTCACTTGAACTGAGACTTAATGGAAGCTCAATACTACAAAGCAAAGCTGAGGGGGGAGGGAAGAGAAGTCCAGACATGACAACAGCCTGTGAAAGGGCCTGGAGGAGAGATTGTTGTGTGTGGGAACCATCAAATAGGCTATATTAACATAGATTGCATGAAGAGCAAATCACTCTAGAATGATAGACAGAAACTAGAATGTAAAGGCCTTTAAATGCCTAACAGGGGGATTCTAACCTAGAGCTAATAGGGAGCCACTAAGGTTTCCTGAGCGGTGAAGTAAAATGGCTATATCATTATTACAACAGATCATGATATTTAGAAATATCAATTGGTCACCTGTGCAGAAGATGGATTGAAGAGAGGAGAGGCTAGATATGGGAAGGTTAATTTGAAAGCTAGTGTAATAATTCAGGTAAGAAGTGATGAGGAACTGACTTTGGATGATGACCATGAGGAGAGAGAAGGCAACAAATGTCAGAGATGTTATACAGATAAGATCAGTTAGATAAATGTAGAGTTCTACATTTGAGTTTTACAAAATCCACAGTATGCAACAGGGGAGGTATGGCTGTACAACATTTCACATGTATCTGGTTTGAACAGACTAGAACTTCAATATGAGGGAATAGGGTGATATGGGAGCAAAACAAAACCAAAAAGTCAATACCATGTCAGGCATTGATAGAGATGAGGAAGTCAGTCAGTCAGTCAACAAGCATTTATTAAGCATCTACTATGTGCCAGGCATTGTGCTAAGCACTGGGTATATGAAAAGAAGCAAAGAGTAGCAAGGTGGTACAGTAAGTGTGACCCTGGACAAGTCACTTAATCCCAATTGCCTCCAAAAAAAGGGAGAAAGATAGAAAGAAAAAGAGAAAGATATGAAAAGAGGCAAAGAAAGTCCTCCATTCTCAAAGAGAACACAATTTAATAAGGGAGATAACTTGCAAACAACTGCATACAAATAAACACTATACAGAATAAATTGGAAATAATAAGAGGGGTAAGAGATTGGGAAAGGCCTCTTTTTTTAGAAGATGGAATTTTAGCTGGGATTGGAAGGAAGTGAAGGAATCCAGGCAGCAGAAATGAGGAGAGACGGCATTACAGTCTTGGGAGATTCACTGAAAACACCTGGAGTCTGGAGATGGCTTGTCTTGTTCAGTTACCAGCTGGGAGACCAAGTCATTGGATCATAGAGTTCAGGGTGCGGTGTGAAGTGGAAGAAGACTAGAAAGATAAGAAGTGGCAGATTGTGAAGGGCTTTAGTGCCAAACAGAAGATTCATACTTGATGGGGGGGGGGGGAGTGCTTAGGAGCCTATGAAGTTTGTAGAGTCAAAGTAGGGGGTGGGGAGGTAATGAGGTCAGACCTTTGCTTTAGAAATATCATTATACAATTAAGTGGGGAGAGACTTGTGGGATGTCTCCTTTCCTCTGACCATTTGTTATTGAGGAATGTAGGTGACCTTTCTCAGGCTGGAGCAAAGGAGGAAACAGTGGGGGATGAAGTCAAGAAGTTGTCAGAGGAAGAGCAGAGTAAAAGAGCGAGCTCTTTGTAACTGGCCTCGATTCTCTCTGTAAAGTAGGAAGGGAGATGCTCAGCTCAGAGAGGGAAAGGGTACAATGAGAGACCTAGAGAACAGAGAGAAGACCTGACTAACTGACATCACTAACTGTGATGAGTGGGAAGGACAATCTTTTAAGGAGGAATAAAAAGGCCACCTTCCTCCAGAGAAGTTCCTATTGAGACAATACCACAAAGTTGTAGCAGACCTGGTGAGCAGAATTCTGTGATAGCCTCCTTCTGTTTAGAAGCAGGTAATGAGGAAAGAAGGAGGCAGCTGACTGTGTGATTCAAGGTAGAGCGAGGACATGGGAACAAGGGATTTGAAAGTAGAGGATGGCACAAAGCTCACTCTTTCAGGCACGGGGAAGTAGTTGCAGGGGAGGGGAAGAACAGGAAGGCAAAAAGGGAAAACCATATTCTCATTGAATTTGGCTCAGGGAGAGAATGACATACATACTAAATAGGATATCTCACCCTGCTGGAGAGTAGGGGGGAGGGGGATCAGAGGGGGAATGATGGAGGGGAGGGCATGCTTGGGGGGAGGGGAGGTTGGAGGCACCCACGTTTGAAGAGGGACAGGATCAAATTAGAGAATGGACCAGGTGGGGGGGTGGGATGGGTGGGAGGGAAATATAACCAGTCTTTTACAATATATCTACTATGGTAATGTTTTGCATAGCTATACATGTACAACATATACTGAATTGCTTATCTTCCCTGTAAAGGTGGGTGACAAGGGAAGAAGGGAATGGATCTGGAATTTGAAGTTTTAAAATTAAATGTTTCAAATATACATAAATACTATTATTAATACTATTTTGCATGTAATTGGGAGATAAGATGTGCATGCATTGGGGCACAGAGATTCAGCTTGCCCTAATGGAAAAGTCGAAGGGGGTATGGGAGAAGGTATGGGAGAGAGCAGATTGGATGAGGGGATATCCTGCAAGATTGCTATTCTGGGGTGGTGGGTAGGGGAAAAATGAGGAAAAAATGTAACTCAAAATCTGACAGAAATGAATGATATAAACCAGAAGTTAATAAAAAGCATTTGTAAATAAAAAATAAATAAATTCATTAACAAAAAAAGCTCACTCTTTCACCCACCAAGTTTATCCTATAAGACTTATACAAAAACCATGAAGAGATGAAGAAAGCAGAGGAAAAAGCACCTCCCATAGAAATCAACCCCAAAATACTTGGCCTTAACACAAGGAGATTATTTGTTATTACAAGAGAGGAAGATTTGTATGAAATGAGACAGAGGAAAGCAGGTTGAGCCTAAAGAACAAGATACAGCATGCAAATTGAAAAGTAAGGAAAGTCAACAAGGTGAGCCAAAAAAACTGCTCAATTATAAAATCAACGTTAGTACCCTACTGTCATACTCTGACTTTCTGATAATAATTGATAACCTTTTTCTAGCAGTGTGCTCTATTAGGGGATTGTGTCTGGATCAGAAAGTGTTCATTGTATAGAAAAGAAAATCTTCTGATTTTTTTAAAAAAGGATTAAATGCAAAATCATTACTCTCTTTCTTGTCAACATTTTTTTCAAAAGAATAAAAATTATCCTAGGACTATGCATAGGAAAAAGTGAAGGAAGGAAAGAAGACCAGTTAAAAGACTTCTGTAGTAATACATGTATGAGGGATGAGGGATCTGGGTGATGGCAATGGTGGTAATTGAAAATAAGAGTTAAATCTGAGGATATTGTGAAGGAATACTCAGCAGAACCCAATGTCTGACAGATAGAATGCAGAGAAAGAAGGAGTAAAGTCAGGCATTTACAGCTGTAATCAATCAAGAAAAGAAGGAAAATGATACTATTGACAGGAAAAATCAAAATGCTGCCTATTTGTAGTGATAATGGAAAGATCTCTGTAAAGCGACTCGGTCCAACTAGTAGTACTGGTGGCTCAGAAGGAAACCAACTAGCTGTGTGTGGGTAGTACATGAAGTGCTGGGCCTGAAGCTTGACCTCAGGAAGACTTGAGTTCCAATTCTACCTCAGACACTAAGTTACAAGATCCCAGGAAAATCACTTTACTTTCTTTGCTTCAGTTCCCTTATCTATAAAATGGGGACAATAAAAGCACTTGCCTACCACAGTTGTTGTGAAACCAAAATGAGATATTTGGGTAGTGCTTTGCAAACCTTACAGCTTTATATAGGTCTTTATTATTATTAATTGATGTCAGGCAAGTTGCTTATCTTCTTTAGGTATCAACTGAAAACCAGGAGATTAGCCTAGAATTACATAATCTCTTCTGGCTATGAAAAGGCCATGATTTGACGATGAATTCAGTATTTCACCTGAAAAGTTTTAGGTGGCACCAAATGGAATTGTCTGATAGATAAAGGAGAAATTGGACTAGGGGCTGTAAGTGTTCTCAGGGTTGGAGCTGCTGGTTGAGAAGTCACCTGCATAGAGGTAGACACTGAAAATGAGAATGAATGAGTGAATTCTCCTAAAAAAGAAATATGCTAAAGGCAAAGAGGGAAGAGAAGGAAGCTAAGAAGTTAAATCTTGGGGAAATGACAAAATGAAAGAAGGCAAAAGAAGAGCCAGTGAAAGAAACTGAGAAATGGATTGATTTATTTTCTTTCCACTTTTTATGTCTCTTCCCCCACCTTCCTCTTTTGTCCTTTAGTCTTTCTCTTTACTAGTTTATCTTCCTCTCTTTTTCTTGGGCAAAATCCAACAGTTCCCACAAGGACCACAGTGCCCAGAGTGAAAAAACATTGCCAAGACTTGTAGATTAACACCACTGCCATCACTATCAAATAGAACATCCTTAATAATGATTATTTTTTCCAGTGGATATGTAGTCTAGGGGATACTCAGTATTTAAAAAAAACTAATTCTGAAAGGAGGCTACAAACCTGTTCCGATGGCTGGGATGGAAATGGACACATATTTCATCTGTTCACATTCCTGTAGGACTTCAGAGACAGTTTGTTTGACATTATGGCTCCCAACAACATGTATTATTTTCTTACATCTTAGATTTCCACCCTGTGTTACTATATAATTTCTGAGGTGATTCACAGCTGGAGAACAGAAGGAGACACAAAGACATGAAATATTAGCTAAACTGAAACTTTTGGATAATTGAGAATATAGAATATTTTATTTAGGTAAAAGAGAACATGAAAATGACAGTCCTGGTTTGCACAGCTCCTTTGATTACTTAAAATTCTCACTGAATCTCAAAGATGAAAGGCACCTTAGAGGTCATATAGTACAATCCTGTCCCATGCATAAACACCTTCCAAAGCATCACTGACATTGTTATCCACTCTCTAGTTAAATGTCTCTAGTGATTGAAATCCAACCAGCTTATAAAATAACCCAATTCTTTTTTTTTGACCAGCTGCAATATGATACACTGGAAGGAGTGCTGCCTCTGGAGTCAGGTGATCTACTTACAAATCCCACTTCTGGTACTTATCCCCTGTGGGAATCTGGGCCAATCACTTAACCTCTTGGGCTTCAAGTTAGTCATCTGGATATAAGAGGGGATGAACTAGATGGTCTCTGAGGTCCAGTCCAACTCTAAGTCCATAATTTTATGATCAGTCTGCTTCCCCTAAACCTTTAGCAACTATACTGTGGCATAGTGGAAAGGATAATGACTTTTGAGTCAGAGGATTTGGCCTCAATTATTGATTATGCCATTAACCTGTGCAAACTTGGGCAAGTCATCTAACCTTTCTGGGCCTCAGTTTATTTATCTCTTAAAGGAGTTGAACTAGATGACTACTAACATTTACTCTATCTCTAAATCCATGATCCCACAGGCTTTTTTTTGCTTTTTTGGAGTGGCAATTGGGGTTAAGTGACTTGCCCAAGGTCACACAGCTAGTAAGTGTTAAGTGTTTGAGGTCAGATTTGAACTCAGGTCCTCCTGACTCCAGGGCCGGGTGCTCTATTCACTGAGCCACCTAGCCACCCCTGATTCTACAGTCTTAGTCATAGTCAATAATCTGGATACAAAGAAATGTATCCAGCAAGACAGGCTTTGCTGTCAAGGAGCTCACAATGTAATGGTGTGAACTTCTTCCCATTGGTCCAGGTCTTTCCCCCTGGAAGTGTATGGAATGTCATATCCCTACTGTGATTGGTTGGTAGGCAAAATAGGAGACAGAGGGAACCTTGTAGATGCTTCAAATCATACAATGTGTATAGTTGTTGCCAACTATAGTCTTGCATAGTCTTCACTCAAGGTTTGAAGGAAAATTTTTTATAATCTCACCTTCAAGACCCCTCTCCCATGGAACACTTAAAGGGTTTCTTACTTGTTTCCATCCTCTCCCACATCCCTTCCATCTTGCTACCAGTTATCACTTGCACTGGATTATGGGTAAAACAGAAGCATTAATATCATACCTAAAGTAGCACACTCTGATTCCACAGCTGGTCCAGCAGCTTCTAAAATGGCTTTGGAAACTCCTAGATAAGAGAATAATAATAGAGATGAACATGAACTAAAGAATCACATCATGTCAGTACAGGAAAGTACTGCAGAGATTATCCATTGCACTGTCTTAGTTTCATTTATATATATTTTACCATAATTCTTGTTCAGTTAGTAAGCACTTATTTTCTCTACCTTCCACCAGCCCCATCCAAAAGAAAAGAAAAATGAAACACATAACAAATATGCAAAGTCAAGCAAAACAAATTTACACATTGTACATGTGTAAAACTGTCCATCTAAAAATTATGTGTCATTTTGCATTTTGAGACCTCTCTTTCAGTAGGTGGGTAGCATGATTCATTATCAATTATCTAGAATAATGGTTGCTCATAGCTTTGACTAAAATTCTTTTAAAAAAAACTTTTCAAATTAAATTTAAAAGCAATTTTAAATATTTTTAAATTTCGAGTTCAAAATTCACTTCCTCCCTTCTTCCCCTACCCGCTCATTGAGAACACAAGCAATTTAATATAAGTTATAGATATTTAGTCATGCAAAACATTTCCATAGTAGTCATGTTGTGAAAGAAGAAACAGACCAAAAGAAAAAAATAAGAAAAAAAATTTAAAGTGTGCTTCTATCTACATTCAGACCCCATTAGTTCTTTCTCTGGAGGTAGATAGCATTTTTCATCACAAGTCCTTTGGAATTGTCTAATATTTTTGTATTGCTGAGAATAGCTAAGTCATTTACAGTTGTTCATCACACACTATTGCTGTTACTTTATGCAATGTTCTCCTTTTTCTACTCACTTCACTTTGCATCAGTTAGTCTCAGTATTTCTAGGGTTTTCTGAAAGCATTCTTCTCACCATTTCTTATAGTACAATAGTATTCCATCATAATCATATATCACAATTTGTTCAGCCATTCTCCAACTGATGGATATCCCATCATCTTCCAATTCTTTGTCACCACAAAAAATTTCGCTATAAATATTATTGTACACATAAGTGCTTTCCCTTTTTTTAAATCTCTTTGGGACACAAACATAGTTGTGGTTTTGCTAGTCCAAAGGGCATGTAAAATTCTATACTCCTTTGAGCATAATTCCAAATTGTTCTCTAGAATGGTTGAATCAGTTCATAACTCTACCAGCAGTGTATTAGTTTGACCAAAATTTGTAAGTCTTTTAAATGTGTTTGTCATTTCATTGTTGTTTTCTAATAAATTATTCTTTTGGTTCTACTCATTTTTTTCTACATGAGTTCATACAAATTTTACCAGGTTTTTCCCAAACCAACACTTCCATTATTTCTTATGACCCAACTGTATTTCATTATATCCTTTTACCACATTTGTTTAGTCTGTCTCAAAAGATGGGCATACCCATATTTTTAATTTCCTTATTACAATTAAGAGAGCTTCTCTCGGGGAGGCTAGGTGGCACAGTGAGTAGAGTGTCAGCCCTGGAGTTAGAAGGACCTGAGTTCGGATCCACCCTCAGACACTTAATGCGCACGCACACACACACACACACACACACACACACACACACACACACACACACAAAAAAAAACCTAGCCCTGTGATCTTGGGCAAGTTACTTAACCCCAATTGCCCTCCAAAAAGCAAAAAAAGAGAGAGAGAGAGCTTCTCTCTATGTATGTATACATACACACTTATATATATATATACACACACAGATACCTTTTCTTCTTTTGATCTCTCTTCTTTATGCTCCTTTAATATTACAGATGAAGTAATTGAGGCCCAGAAAGGGGAAGTGAATCACTTCAAATCACACAGTTAGGAAGTGACCATGTCCAGAGATCTTTCTGATTCAACATAGTCATTTAATCATAGCTACATGTAAAGCTCCCAATGGCTTTGACAAATTCATGTGTGAATGCCTCATCATGATGTAGAGTTAGTCCAGAGTTCTTGAATGGGAGTTCCAATGAAGAAGAATTACTGGGAGCTTCAGAATCCACCATATTAGAAAAGCTTTGGGCAGAGCCAAGATGGTGGAATAGAAACAGCATTTCCAAGGTGCTCTCCCACCAGACCACTTCCAAACCATGTAAAAGGGGACTCTGAACAACTTCTGGAACCCCAGCACCCACAGAACAACACAGAGAAGCTAACCTCCCACTGAGGACAGCCCAGCAGCCCTGCAGGGAGGACCAGTGCAGTGCTCTGGGAGCCAACAGCCCAGCATGTGAAGAGCCAAGCCCAGGTCCGAGTGAGCTGCAGTTTTAGCACCAGGGCAGCCGGGCCAGCAGCTGGCTGGAGGGACCCCAGAACACTAGCAGCTGTGGCAATTCCAGAATTATCAACACAGTCATGCCTAGGACAAAGTAAGAGGTTAGTGCCCTACACACTTTGGGACCATTTTTGGGGAAAGCATTGGCTTCCTCCCATGGAGGGTAGAAGCCACTGAGGAGACAAGGCACACTCGCCATTTTGCAGCTTCAGTGGCAGAATGAGCTCCTAGCCTGGGAAATGTAGGGAGATCCTGCAATCAGTCGTGGAGGTTAATCGCTCTTGCTCTAACCTGCTTGGATCTGGATTGTGATCTGGGGGGAGGTTTGGGGTGTGTATCCAACTTGCCAGAACTGGAAGTTGTGAAGACCCCAACATTCAGGACAGAAGCTCTCCTGTCTGGTGGCAGAGTATTACTGTGGCAACAAGCCCAAAAGTCAAGTAATTAAGTGGCAACATGCCTAGGCAAAGGAAAGAAAATACACAGAAAAATGCAACATTAGACTCCTATTTGGGGGGCAAAGAGGATCAAAGCATGGAACAGGAGGACTGTGAGCTCAGAAATCCTGCTCCAAAAGCCCCAAAGGAAAATATTAGTGGGTTACAGGCCATAGAGGACCTTAAGAAGCAGATAAGAGAACTGGAGGAAAAATTGGGAAGAGAAATGAGAAGGATGCAGGAAAAGTATGAAATAAGAGTCAACAGCCTGACTGAGGAAAATAACACCTTAAAATATAGACTAACTCAAATGGCAAAGGAGGCCCAAAAGGGCAATGAGGAGAAGAATGCCTTAAAAAGCCAAATTTGCCAGATGGAAACAGAATCTCAAAAGCTCACTGAGGAGATTCATTCCTTCAGAGTTAGACTGGAGCAAATGGAAGCTAATGACTTCATGAGAAATCAAGATGCTGTTAAACAGATCCAAACAAATGAAAGAATAGAAGGCAATGTGAAATATCTCATGGGAAAAACCACTGACCTAGAAAATAGATCCAGGAGAGATAATTTAAAAATTATTGGACTACCTGAAAGCCATGATCAAAGAAAGAACCTAGAAATCATCCTTCAATAAATTCTCAAGGAAAATTGCCCTGATGTTTTAGACCCAGAGGGCAAAATAGAGGTTGAAAGAATCCACAGATCACCTCCTGAAAAAGATCCCAAAAAGAAAACTCCCAGGAATATTATAGTCAGGTTCCAGAATTCCCAGATCAAGGAGAAAATACTACAAGCAGCCAGGAAGAAACAATTTCAATATTGTGGAAACACAATCAGAATAGCACAGGACCTGGCAGCTTCTACACTGAGGGATTGAAGGTCATGGAATATGATATTCCAGAGGGCAAAAGAGCTGGGATTAAAACCAAGAATCAACTACCCAGCAAAACTGAGTATTTTGTTTCAGGGGAAAATATGGTCATTCAATGGAATAGAGGACTTTAAAGCATTCTTCAGGGAAAAAAACAGAGTTGAATAGAAAATTTGACATTCAGGCACAAGAAGCAAGAGATGCCTGAGAAAGTAATCAGGGAAAAGATATCAAAAGGAACTTATCAAAGCTGAACTATTTACATTCCTCCAAGGACAAAAAATAACTGTGGCTGATGAAACCTTTCTCAGTATGGAAATAGGAGGGAAGAAGGGTATATGGGCATATGAATACATATGTGAATGTGTGTATATATGTTTACAGGTATACATGGATAGAGGGCACAGGTTGAATTTGGTGGGAAGAGATGATACTTAAGGGGTGAAGTTAAGAGGTGAGAGAGGAAAGTGGTAAGAGGAGATGGGGAGAGACAGGGTGGGGTAAACTATCTCATGTAGAAGAAGCAAGGGGAAGTGGCTGCAGGGGAGGGGAAGAACAGGAAGGCAAAAAGGCAAAACCATATTCTCAATGAATCTGGCTCAGGGAGAGAATGACATACATACTAAATAGGATATCTCACCCTGCCGGAGAGTATGGTGAAGGGGGATGAGAGGGGCGATGATGGAGGGGAGGGCATTTTGGGGGGAGGGGAGGTTGGAAGTACCTACTATCGAATAGGGACAGGATCAAAGTAGGGAATGGACCAGGTCAGGGGTGGGATGGGTGGGAGGGAATTATAAGCAGCCTTTTACAATATATCTACAAGGGTAATGTTTTGCATAGCTATACATGTACAACACATACTGAATTGCTTATCTTCCCAGAGGGAATGGGTGACAAGGGAGGAAGGGAATGGATCTGAAATTCAAGGTTTTAAAATTAAAGGTTTCAAATAAAAAAAAGCTTTGAATACAATCTGACCACAAGCCATATCTAGTTAAGTGTAAAAAGACACATAACCAGAAAATTGGCAATTTGGTGATGAATTCTTAAGCCATGGAAACCTATAAAATGAAGAAAAATAAAGAATGGTCCTCACTTCCATAAAATTGTCTTTGGCTTCTGAAATATAACAGAAAAAGGATAAAGGATACTCAGAATTGCACAATTTTTGGACCTCCTGTAATGGTAAGGGAATTTGAAGATCTTCCCTGCCCATTAATAGGCACATAGAGCCCTGGACCAGAGCTAATCAGGCTCTAGGCTACAGGTAGTTTCCAATTAAGTGCTGGGGCACAGGGATTT
This sequence comes from Gymnobelideus leadbeateri, assembly GCA_011680675.1. NCBI lineage: Eukaryota > Metazoa > Chordata > Mammalia > Diprotodontia > Petauridae > Gymnobelideus > Gymnobelideus leadbeateri. The sequence continues at coordinate 97,632 of WOXC01007644.1, forward strand.
TCAAGTTCCATGCAATCAGCCAATAAGATGCCAGGTCTTTGTTATATATTCTGGGAGGTTAGTATTTGGCTTTGGGGGTTCACTCATAAGAAGGATCTTTTGATTTCCTTCTTGAGACTCTAAGTGGTCATATGTTTAGAGCCCCCCCCCCAACTATGCAGATGTCTGTGCTCCCTTGAAGCCATGATGTATGTAAAGTATATAGCAATATTGCTATGTTCACAAAGTTGGAGTGCCGTCTGTTGGTCATTATGCAAATTTATCTACTTGTATTTTTTATTCTCACTTATTTTTCTGTAATTAAAGTAGGACTGTTAACTCCTTTAAAGTTGTCTTCCCTTTATAAAACAGATCAAAAGAACCTGTATTAGCACACCATCCTGGGTGTGGTAGGGTGTTTGCTACTACAACTCCTACAATTATTATCTTAGCATTGAGTCCTCTAACAGTGAAATCATTGCTCAGTAACCGTGGAAAGATCATGCACCCAATGAATCAAATCTGAATAGTCTTCATATTTTTTTAAACAAATGAAACAAACAAATGAAGATAAAGGGAAGTTGCAGCTAAACAGAGATAGCTCACAGGATTGACTTGGGAGACACAAACAAGAGTTTATTTTGTTATACAGTCAAAAGCAAGAAAAAGGACCATTTCATGAGACTCCTTGTCATTTCATATTGCAGTGCACATAGTAACCCTTTTCAAAGATAATCACTAATGAAATAACTGAAGTCCATGTTCCAAAATCTCATTGCAGAGGATGACAAAGTAAACAGGTTCTATAGAGAACCTAAAAAAAATATTCAGGTAACATGAAGGTAGAAAGTATAGGTTACATACTAAATGAGAATGTAGATCCAAAAAAATTTTGGCAGGCTCATACAGTGGGCCTATGCATGAATGAAAAAAGTATTTATTAATTACCTATTGTATGCCAAGCACTATAGTAGGCTTGGGGGAATGCAAAAGGAAAAGTGAGATGGTCTCTGCCCCCAAGAACCTAACATTCTTTAAAAAATAAACTTACGGGGGCGAAGCCAAGATGGCGGAGTAGAAAAAGCTCATCCAAGCCACTCTGCCCCCAGATTCCCCCCAAACTATGTAAAAGGGGACTCTGAACAACTTCTGGAGCCCCAGCACCCACAGAATGACACAGAGAAGCTAACCTCCCGCTGAGGACAGCCCAGCAGCCCTGCAGGAAGGACCAGCGCAGTGGTCTGGGACCTGGCAGCGTGCAGCGCGCAGAGCGCAGGAGCAGAGCCGAGCCGAGCCCAGGTCCACATGAGCCGAGGTTTTAGCCCCAGGGCGGCAGGGCCAGCAGCCAGCTGGAGGAACCCCAGAACACCAGGAGCTGTGGCGACTCCAGAATTATCAACATAGACTTGCCTAGAACAAAGTAAGAGGTTAGTGTCCTATGGACTTTGGGACTGGTATTAGGGAATGCGTCCGGCTCCCTCCCCTGGGGGCTAGAAGCCGCTGAGGACAAACGCCATTTTGTAGTTTTCATAGGCAGCTCCCGCTCCCAGCCTGCAAATTTGTAGGGAGATCCAGCGATCAGTCTTGGGGGGTAATCGCTCTTGCTTTAACCTCCCTGGATCTGGATTGTGATCTAGGGTGGAAATTGTGGGTGGGTTTACAGCTTGCCAGAAACGGAAGTTGCCCCCCACACGTTCGGGACGAAAATTCCTCTATCTGGCCCTAAAGCCATAGTGTGGCAACAAGCCCAAAAGTCAAGTAATTAAGCGGCAACATGCCAAGGCAAAGGAAACAGAAAAATGCAACCCTAGACTCCTATTTTGGGGGCATAGAGCGGGAAAAGGACTGTGAGGTCAGAAGTCCTGCTCCAAAAGCCCCAGGGGAAAACATGAGCGGGTTGCAGGCCATAGAGGACCTTAAGAAGGACTTTAAAAATCAAATAAGAGAAGTGGAGGAAAAATTGGAAAGAGAAATGAGAAGGATGCAGGAAAAGTATGAAATGAGGGTCAACAGCCTGACTGAGGAAAACAACACCTTAAAAAATAGACTAACTCAAATGGCAAAGGAGGCCCAAAAGGGCAATGAGGAGAAGAATGCCTTAAAAAGTCGAATTTGCCAGATGGAAAAAGAATCTCAAAAGTTCACTGAGGAGATTCATTCCTTCAGAGTTAGACTGGAGCAAATGGAAGCTAATGACTTTATGAGAAATCAAGATGCTGTTAAGCAGATCCAAACAAATGAAAGATTAGAAGGCAATGTGAAATATCTCATGGGAAAAACCACTGACCTGGAAAATAGATCCAGGAGAGACAATTTAAAAATTATTGGACTACCTGAAAGCCATGATCAAAGAAAGAACCTAGAAATCACCCTTCAAGAAATTCTCAAGGAAAACTGCCCTGATGTTTTAGATCCAGAGGGCAAAATAGAGGTTGAAAGAATCCACAGATCACCTCCTGAAAAAGATCCCAAAAAGAAAACTCCCAGGAATATTATAGCCAGGTTCCAGAATCCCCAGATCAGGGAGAAAATACTACAAGCAGCCAGAAAGAAACAATTTCAATATTGTGGAAACACAATCAGAATAGCCCAGGACCTGGCAGCTTCTACACTGAGGGATCAAAGGGCATGGAATATGATATTCCAGAGGGCAAAAGAACTGAGAATGAACCCACGGGTCACCTACCCATCAAAACTGAGTATTTTGTTTCGGGGGAAAATATGGTTATTCAGTGGAATAGAGGACTTTCAGGCATTCTTGAGGAAAAAACCAGAACTGAATAGAAAATTTGACACCCAGACACAAGAAGGAAGAGATGCCTGAGAAGGTAATCAGGGAAAAGAAATCAAAAGGAACTTATCAAAGTTGAACTATTTACATTCCTATATGGAAAAGCAATAACTGTGACTGATGATATCTTTCTCACTATGAAAATAATGGAAGAAGGGTGTGTGGTCATATGAATACATATGTGAATGTGTGTGTATATGGTTACAGTTATATATGGATAGAGGGCATAAGTTGAATTTATTGGGAAGGGAGAATACTCAAGGGATGAAATTATGAGGTGAGAGAGGAAAGTGGCAAGAGGAGATGGGGAGAGACAGGGTAGAAAATAAAAAATAAAATAAAATAAAATAAACTTACATGACTTTAACAAATGTTTATTGAATTGAATAATTTCTCTAGTTCGTTGTGTTCATTTTTTTCTCTGTAGGTTTATATACTGAATTTTGCTGAGTATTGAAGTGCCAGTTAGGTTCCCATAGTGCTAGCTCCTACACAAGGCTTCTCACAAGGCCCCTCAGGGGGCCCCAGGAACCTAGCATAAAGGTATGACTGACCATTGTGAAACCTAGCTCTGCACCTGCCTTGTAACTAAGATGTAACTAAAACAAAGATCTGCCCTCATTAGCTTGCAGCACCCCCACCTTAGTTTACATCCTTATGTAGCAACAGTTGCCTTGCTGACCACTGTTTGTTTCAGGAAGTACTTTTTACTGTATAAAAGCTTGCTGGACAGACTGCTCAGGGCTGCCTTCCCTTTTGGGAGACAGTCACCAGCTTAATAAAAGCACTACCAGATTCTGATTGGCTTGCCGTCCTGTATTTGCCTCAAGTGTCCATTACAAGAGAAGGTATGCAGAAGACACAATAAAAACAAAAGATATAATGAGAATTATTTTTGAAAAAGAAGAAACAAATAGTTCCTGCCCTTGAGGAACTTATATTCCACCAGAAAGAAGCAATGAAAGTGAGACAGTGAGTGCTAAGACAAATGCAGAACTTTAAAGATGTAGCTATTTACTTTGCCCTGATCTAGGAGAGATTATATCCAGGAGTTTGGGTCCTTGTGCTCAGTCATATATACTACTAGTATTTGTCATCCCCTCATTACACTATATGACTATAAGAGATTCATGATACATTCATGATACACAACATTATAATTGCATTAACCATTATATTAGTATAAATTATTAAAACAACATACCTTGTTTGAGGACAAATGTCTTGTCTGTTGAGTTTACTATAACATCAGACTCTTCCTTAGTGATGTCCCCAGAAGCAACCTGGAAGGTGATGGATCCAATCTTCCCTTCATATACTCCCGGTTCAGGGCTAGAAATAGTGTCAGAGAAATCTAAAGAGAAAAAAAAGAACTCAAGGACAAAATATAATTTTGTGACTATTATTATCAGATTTTGTTCTATGTCTCTCTCTCTCTTACTCTTCCCTCTTTGCTTTTAGGTATTCTCTCTGCTTTACTTTTCCAGATCCTCTAATTATCTGAAATTTCTCTATTGGTGAAAGATATTTTAAAATAGTTTATGGGCCATATGTAGCATTAATTACATAATCAAATTTGATGCTCCAGAAACATCTAGCTGCTTAAGTCTAAGTTAATCTATATGGAAGTGATTTTTACTAATTTGAGAAAAATTAATGATTTCATTACATATCACTCAACAAAATGGCCACAGACCAGATATCTTGATTGCCCTCATGACAAATAAAAATGAATAGCACTGGGGAGGCTATGTGGTACAGTTAATAGAGCACTGTTCCTGGAGTCAGGAGGACCTGAGTTCAAATCTGACCTCAGACACTTAACACTTACTAGCCATATGACCTTGGGCAAGTCACTTAACCCCAATTGCCCTGCCTTACCCTCTCCAAAAAGCAAAAAAAAAAAAAAATGAATAGCATTTGGCATAAAGCCTGACATACTATAAGCACTTGATTTAAAAATGTGTTATCTATATACATTATCTACATATCTAGTATCTTATATGATTAGAAATATTAAATATATTTTATCGACATTATCTTCTCTATTACTTCTCTATTTTTAATATAAGCCATTATATTTATCAGCATTTAGACTACCACTAAATTATTAGTAAACAATGGCAAACAATTTTTAAGAAAACAACTTGACTAGACCTTGTGTATCACTGGTGTTGGAAATTCTGGCACTGGTAGTATTTCCACTGGTATATTTAGTGAATTCTCTTTCAAATGCCTGGAAAAAGAAAGGCATTTATTGAATGTAACAATTCTCAGTATAAATATCCATCCAAATTTTCAGAGAAGCATAGGCAGCAAGAACATAAGGACACATTTCTGTGGTTGGTAATTAAAATGAATTATGCCTAGTAGAAATTTCATTCCTAAAAGAAGACCATATTTTTAAAAAAATCCTAAAGGATGCTATCCATTAGGGAGCAGAGCCAGGATCTTATTCCAAAGGGTGCTGCATTTGAAGTCAGAAGATCTGGCCTATATTTGTGGCTTTTTGGCTTACTTCCTGTGTGGTCTTTGACAATCCACTTAACATCTCTGGGTCTCAAATTCCTACCTTATAAAATAGAGAGTTGGACCAGATGACCTCCAATGTCCCTTCTAGCTCTAAATCTATGATCATGTCATTGAAAGATCATAAATAAATCTTTAAGGAAGACTTGGAACATTTTTTTTTCCTTAAGGTTATTGATAGTTTGGATTTCTTTCTTTCAGAAAGTTTTTCAGAATTGTTTGCTCAAATTCTTTGTCCATTAAACCATTATGTTCATATGTATTTGGATACTTTACTTATATAGCTTGGATATGAGACCTTCATCAGAGAAACTTTTGCAAAGATTCCCCCACACATACACACTTACATTTTCATTTTTAAATTTTAACTAGGATTGACTTAGATTGAACAAAAACTTTTTTAATTTTGTGTAATCAAATATGTCCACTCTTTCTTCTTTGGTCTTAAACTTTTCCTCTTACTATAGTTGTTACTATTCATTGTTCATTTGTTCCTCTAATTTATTTATGATATGCTTTTAATGTAAGCCATGTATCAATTTAGAACTTTTCTTGATGTATGGTGAGAGGTATAGTTCTTGTTTCTACCAGATTGTTTTCCATTGGTCTTAGCAGTTATTGTCAAGTAGTGAAACCTTGTCCTAATACTTCAAGGTCTTTTGGTTTGTTGATTTATTGAACATAGGAGTACTATATTTGTTTCAGCATATTGCATACGTAATCTGTTTTACTGGTCACTTTCTTCATTTTTTGTTGTTATTGTTTCAGTCATGTCCAACCCTTTGTGAAACCATCTCGGATGTTCTTAGCAAAGATAATAGGGTGGCTTGCTTTTTCTTTCTCCACTTCATTTACAAGGGAGGAATCAACACTTAATAGGGGTAAATTATTTTCCCAGGGTCAGCTGGGAAGTGTCTGAGGCCAGATATGAACTCATAAAAATGAATCTTCCTGATTCCAATTCCAGTGCTCTATCTCCTACACCATTTAGTTACTCTTATTTTTTAACCAGTACTAAACAGTTTTGGTAATTACTGCTTTGTAGCCTAGTTTGAATTCTGGTGCTAACTAGGCTTCTATCTATTCCATTTTTTATTATGTCCTTTGCAATGAACTTTGTTATTATTTTTTCAAGTTCTATAAACTAATCCTTTTATAATCTGCTCGGTGTAGCACTTATCAAGCAAATTAATTTAAATATTACTATCATTTTCATTATATTGACCCAACCTACTCATGGATGATTAATATTTCTACAATTAGACCTGTCTTTGATTCTTTAAAGAGTGTTTTGTATTGTATTGATAAAGTTCCTCTGCAAGTCTTGGTAGGTAGACTATGAAATATCATCTATAGTTATTCTGAATGAAATTCCTCTTCCTATTCTGAAGGTTATTTGAAAAGTGGGATTTGCAAAGTGCATATGTGTATGCATGTGTACATATATATATGCATGTATGAATGTATATACATTTATGTGTACACACATATATTTATATACACGTATATATGATATATAGCAAAGTGTATATACACACACACAAACACATACTTTCAAAATACCTTTTATCCTGAAAGTTATGAGATAGTGTTTCATAAACTTCTCTCTCTCCACATATTTACATATACACATTCACACACATATATTTTAATATACATACCTTATAAATATGAGCTCTCAAATATAAACTTCCTTCCAAATATAAAGAGCATATAGTTTGAAAATATATCTTTAATTTTGCTAGAGGCATAGATTTTAAACCATTTTGGCAACTTAATTCCATGAATATTCCACTATTACCTGAATGTTGTCAATATCACTGGGATGCAACAGAAAGCACACTTCTTTCAGAGTCTTTAAAGGTCTTGAACTACTGAATTTTAAGACCTGGGCCAGCATTAATTTTGCAAAAATGGTTTTTGGAAATTTCAAATTTCCTGTTCCAATTGCTGGAAAAGTGATTGATGTTAAAGATAGGGAGGCAGCAGTTTCCAGGCATTCTGTGATAATGTCTTCCATGATCTGAAAAATAGCAAAAATGTTCATATAAATCAGAGGTTAGCATTAGAATTGGAAGATTCTGCAAAAGGAGAAATAGGTCTGCTCCCCTTGCTGTAGGGACACTCAGTTGTCAATTGGTCTCTAGGAATGTGTGTGTGATGGAGAATGACAAATGTAATAACTAAAGATAAGAGAAAGAAGAAAGAAATGCAACTTGTAATAACTCTGACTAACAGGGTTGCTTACTGGTTTTGTGAAGAACTGAGGGAGGTAGAAGGGAAAAGGAAGGAAGAAGAAAGGGTGGCTAAGAGCAGCCACCTCAGAGGACTGACTTAAATATAAGTCCCACCTATTACTGCTTAATTGGAAAAAATGTCTGACAAACCATATATGATTGAGATTTACAAATTGAATAAGTCTAATCAGAAAACAAAAATACAAGAGAAAACTCCACAACTTTCAAAAGAAATAGTTGAACATTAGAAATGTGTCCTACCTAGATGCAGGGTACAGCCTACACACACTACCTTCTGAGATCACTAGTTCAACTTATGTAACAGTGACAGGTAGTGATGGTGCTGCCTGTCTCACATCACCAGGAAAAAAAAAAGAAAAACCAAAACCACTGACCCTGAAGGAAACCTTAGTGTGCTGCCTTTCCACCTGTCCATCTGATTAATTTTGGCCTGAAGGCATGGAAAGAGATTTCAAGTTGTTGAAAGTAGAAACTGAGTGGGACCAAAGTGAATCTACTTAACAGAATAAAGTTTGAATCTGTACCAAGATCCTAGGAAACTATAAAATATAGTTAATCAGAGTAACATATGTTTGCATTACATATGTTTGCATTACAAAATGCAAAATGCAAAATTCTGATTACATTAAATTGAAAAGTTTTTGTACAAATAAAGGCAATGTAACCAAGATTAAGAGGAAAATGGAAAATTGGGAAAGAATTTTTACATCCAATATCTCTAATAAAGGCCTCATTTCTAAAACATACTGAGAACCGAGTCAAATCTATAAGAATACAAGTCATTTGGGGCAGCTAGGTGGCACAGTGAATAGAGCACTGGCCCTAGAGTCAGGAGAACCTGAGTTCAAATTTGACCTCAGGCACTTAACACAAAAACTAGCCATGTGACCTTGGGCAAGTCACTTAACCCCAATTGCCCTCCAAAAATCCAAAAAAAAAAAAAAAAAGAACACAAGTCATTCCCCAATTGATAAATGGTCAAAGGATATGAACAGGCAGTTTTCAGATATTGTATATATATATATATATATATATATATATAATTCAGAAATTAAAGATATCTTTAAGCATATGAAAAAAGTTCTAAATCACTATTGATTAGAGAAATGCAAATAAAAATAACTCTGAGGTATCACATCTCACTGGTGGTTGGTTAATATGATAAAACAAGAAAATGATAAATGCTTGAGAGGATGTAGAAAAATTGGAACACTAATGCATTATTGGTGGAGTTGTGAACTGATTCAACCATTCTGGAGAGCAATCTGGAACTATGCCCAAAGAGGTATAAAAAAGTAGCAATATTACTTCTAGGGCTATATCCCAAAGAGATATTACAAGTAGGATGACCCATATGTACAAAAATATTAATACCAGTTCTTCTTGTGGTGGCAAAGAATTGGAAATCAAGGGGATGTCCATCAATTGGGGAATGGATAAACAAGTTGTGGTATATGAATATAATGGAATACTATTGTGCTACAAGAAATGAGGAGCAGACAGACTTCATAATAAACTGGAGAGACTTATATAAACTAATGCTGAGTGAGGAGAGCAGAGCTAAGAGAACATTGTACACAATTACAGCCACCTGAGAAGACTAACTGTGATAGACTGGGCTCCTCTCAGCAATGCAAGGTTAGAAGACAACTCCAAAAGACTCATGATGGAAAGGACTATCCACATGAAGAGAAAGAACTATAGAATCTGAATGCCTATTGAAGCAAACTACTTGCTCTCTCTTATGTTTTGTTTTATTGTGTCCCTTCTTCCTCATTGTTCACTTCATTGGTTATAATCCTTCTTTACAACTTGACTAATGTTCAATGTGAAGGTATTTGTAGAACCTATATAGGATTGCATGTCCCCATGCGGGAGGGAGGGGAAGAAAATTTGGAACTCAAGGGATTGTGGAACTGAATATTGTAAACTACAAGTAAATAAATAAATTTTTTAAAAAAGAGTTAGAGTAGAACGCTTACCTTCTTGACTCAAGGCCTGGCACTCTATATCTACTGTGCCACTTAGCTGCCAACTCTTCTGCTTTCATTGAAAACTGTTCACAAACCAATTGCAGCCTATCCCTCCAGGCTTACTGCATATGATGATGCCCTTTCATGTACTCTCTAGTCAAACCAGATCACTGTCTGTTCCTTGTGAATGACAACACATCTCCGACTTCCATAACTTTGCACAAGTTGCCTCCTCATGCCTGGAGCACACCCTTAACCCATCTATAAATCTATTTTCTATAAAATAAATCTATGATCTATTCAAGGAATCCTTTACTCCCTTTAAAGCTCTGCTCAAGTACCACTTTCTATGTGAGTCACTCTTAGACCTTAGCTGCTGGTGCCCCTTCCTCTCCAAATTTTTGTAAATACTTTCTATATATTTTGTGTTTCCTTGCACATGTACATACTTCTTGACCCTGATAGGTTCTAAGTATGGGCCAGGACTATCTAATTTTTGTCTTTGTATGACCAGCATCCAGCACACTTCCTGGCATACAGTAGGTGCTCAATAAGTGCTTGTTGATTGAGAACTTAACATTTGTCTACCTTTTGGGAATTTCCTGCTCCATCATCCCAGAAAGGAGCCACCACATGGAGCACAAAACTGCAGCCCAGATTATAGCCTCTTGTTTTCAGAACATCGCCTGTTTTTACTGATATTTTTCCAAAAGTATTTAATTCTTCCTGGAGTTCTGGGCCAGCTTTTTTCAATAAGGCCTGAGAAAGTGGTCCTTTGCCAAGATGAAGATCCAGAGGGATGGAATTTACAATAATATCCGTCTAAAAAAAAACAAACCTTGTTAAAAACAAACCTTGTTAAAAACAAAATCATATCAATAAATCTTCATGTGGAAAGCAATGTGAAAGATGCAAAGAGGTATAAGAAATAGTTCTAAAACATAAAAATAAAAAAGAAATAGTTCTTACATTCCAAAAGCTTAAAATCTAGTTGGGGAGTTAGGCCCTACATGTAAAAATTTAAATAACAATAAATATTTACATGAAAGTTGAAGACAACATATAAGTAAAGACCTAGAACAGTATAAACTCAATTGCTTAATAATGATTCCAGTAGTAATTGCTCTAGTATAGAGATAACCAAGAGCTGCTTCCATCAGACACCCTGGTGGTAAGTGGAAGTGAAGAAGGAAAGGAACAAGCCTTTATCAGGCACCTATTACCTGGTAGGCTTTGTGCTAAGCAATATGCAAATACTGACTCTTTTGATCTTCACAGGATATCTGGGAGACAGATGTCAGTATTGTTCCCATTTTACATTTGAGGAAACTGAGGAATCTCATCTTCATTTTTTCCTACCTGGCACAGGGCAAGCACTTAATAAGTGTTTATGGACTGACTGAGGCAGGCAACAGTTAAGTAATCTGCCCAGGGTCACACAGGTAGTAACTGTCCTGAGTCTCCCAAATTCCTCCTCCTGCCCCCTCAACAATAGAATGCTGAAAGACAGAGTAGCATCACCTCTTATGACTGAGGGAAGCATTGAACATTTCCCTTCTCCAGCTAACTCTCATTGTCCCTTTGTCCAGTGTCAAGTGGGCTCAAGATGCCCACTGTCACCTGGATGCTGATCTCATGTGTTTATGTCTGCTTGATGTAATCCAGAGCCTGACTCCAATCTCATCTTTGTGTCCACCGTCTTCTTGGCAGGGCACCATCTATTCTACCCTTATGCCCTGAGGTCCTTTGGGTCTTGTCACCCAACCCAGTACTTTCCCTGCCCAAATACTACCTGGCCTTTCAATATGCTATGAACCAAATAGCACGATGGTGACTTACTATGAACCTTCTTTTATTTGTTATCACCCACATTAGAGTGTCACCTTGATGAGAAAAGACAGTGTCTTGATTTTTTCTATTTGTATTACAAAATTTAACATAGTGCTTTGCATATAGCATTTTAATAAATGCTTTTCCCTTCCATTCCATCATTTCAGAGTAGATAATCAGGGGCAGCTTTGAAAAGAATGTGGGATTTGAGATGGGTCTTGAAATAGAAGCACTTGTTGGAGAGACAAATACAAAGGGCAAAATACAGAAGACAAGAGCAATGTATAGGTAGGTGAGGGACTTGGGTTTTAATCCTATATTTCTTATTTACTACTTACATAACCTTGGGCAAATCACTTAACTTTTCTAGACCTAACTTTTCTTCTTTATAAAATGGTAGTGCTGAGAAGCTATTGTAATGGGGGCAAGTAGGTGGTACAGTAGATAGAGCAACAGCCCTGGAGTCAGGAACAAGTGAGTTCAAATCCAGCCTCAGACACTTGACATTTACTAGATGTGTGACCCTGGGCAAGCCACTTAATCTGACTGCCTCATCTCCAACCTCCCAAGAAAAAGAAATCATTTCAGTAATTGAGACATGGAGTATTTATGTTTTGATCTCATGTAATAGCAGTGGAAATGGAAAAGAAATTATGAATGTCAAAAGAAGAATCAATTGGACCTACTGCTTAACTGGATTTCAGAAAAAAGGTAGAAGGAAAAGTCAGAGAAAATTTTCAAGCTTCCAAAACTGAGTAAATTGGAGAGGAGTTAATTCAAGTAAATAATAAGCTGGAATAGGAAGAATCTCATTCTATTTTATTATATGACCAACTATAGATTACTCAAGAGCAAATTGTTCGTTCTGGTGATTGTTAAGATCCCCTGTTTCAATTTTTCAAAAGATATGTCATTTATCCATCTACTTGATAAATTGGTCTCTTTCTGCAAATAAGTTTGCCATCTAGTGAGATACTGCAAATGTGAGGATAGGGCAAAATAGTCTTCCCAAGCTTTCTCTTCCCTTTAGTATATCCCAAATTCTTGGTGGGATTCTTTTCCTCCCATCATGAATTTTTCAAATTAGAGAGAACATAGCAATTGACAAAACTGTTTTCAAATATAGGAAGATATACATGCATCTAAAAGAAAAATTATATATCCATGGAATGTACAGTCTGAACCTCCAATTAAGTGATGGGCATTGCCAAAATGGAAACTGATAAAAAAAGTCTATAAGAGCAAAAACTAGTCCTCAACACAGAGGTGTTCCAAAGAAAAATTCAAATGTTGAGCAACCATATGAGAAAAGCATCATTATATTAATAACAAGAAATATACTTCATGCTAGTCATAGAGAAGTTGATTTAAAAAAGAATTCGGTATTGGAGGAGCTGTGGGAAGCAATGTATACTAATAAGAACAATTGGTAGAGTTATATATTTCCAATCACATGGGAAAACAATTTGCAAATAAGTGAGAGCAGTCAAATTTGGACCCTTTGATGCAGCAAGAGTAATGTGGGGTTCAGACTTTATGGAGGTCAGTAATAGAAAGAAATCCTAAATTGAACAAAGTAATCATAGCAGCACTCTTCATGGCAGCAAAAAATTGGAAATCAATGTGAATAATTTGGACCCTACAAATATAATAGGATAATATTGACCTATGAGAAACAATGAAAATGGGGAATTATATTTTTAAAATCATAGCATTTATGTAAGCATTTACAAATATTATCTCATGTGATCCACATAACAACCCTGTGAAGCAGATGCTACTCTATATATGAAGAAACTATATACTATATGAGATAGCAGATAGGTGGCTTGCTTAGGGTCACACAGCTGGTAAGAGTTAGAGGCTAAATTTGAATTCAGGTCATTTTTACTCCGGATGCAGAGCTCTAACCACTGTGCACTTGAGGTGACCAAAGAAAAACATGGAAAGATCTTTATGAACAATATAGAATGAAAGGGGAGACTAGGTGGTGCAGTGAATAGGGCAGCAGCCTTGGAGTCAGGAGGACATGAGTTCAAATTCAGACTCACACACTTAACACTTACTAGCCCTGTGACCTTGGGCAAGTCACTTAACCCCAGTCCCTGGCTTCCCTGCTCCAAAAAGCAAAAAACAATTTTTTTTAATTAAAAAAAAAAACCTATGTAGAATGAAGAAAGCAGAAGCCAGAATTACTGGAGAAAAATAGTGGACAGGGATAGTAATGCAAAAATGAAAAAATTGAGGAAAGAAGGATAAAAGCATTGATGAAACATTTAAAAAACACACAGAATTAAGTTCAGATGGGGAGAGAGACAAGTATGGCAGTTCTGTTATAATAGTGCTAAACGTAATGTACCTTTAAAAAAAACAGCTAAACTGTATTTATAATAGAAGTTCATATTTTTGTACATAATTTTTGTGCCTCTTTGTATGTCAATATGTTTATGTTGCTTGCCATTTAAATGAAGTTATTAATGAAGAAGAAAACTGTTTTTAAGACAAATTAAAAATATGACTGGAGTAGCTAGGTAGCTCAATGGATAGAGTGCTGACCCTGGAGTCAGAAGGACCAGAATTCAAATCCAGTCTCAGAAACTAGCTGTGTGAGCATGGACAAAACATTTAACTCTATTTGCCTCAAGTTCTCTAATCTGTAAAATGAACTGGAGAAGGATATAGCAAATCATTCCAGTAGCTTTGCCAAGAAAACCCCAAATGGCATCAGGGAGAGTTGGATATGACTGAAACAGTGGAATAAAAACAACAACAAAAATATGACCAGACTTTGAAAAAAAGTGTTTCTACTCTAGAATAGATTGCTTTCTAAATAAAGCTGGGGAGCTAAGTTGCAAAGTGGATAGAGTGCTGGGCTTAGATTCAGGAAGACTCATCTTCCAGAGTTCAAATCTGGCCTTAGACACATTCTAGCTGTGTGACCCTGGTCAAGTCACTTAACCCTGTTGACCTCAGTATCATCATCTGTAAAATGAGTTAGAGAAGAAAATGGAAAATCATTCCAATGTTTTTGCCAAGAAAACCTCAAATAGTGACATGAATAGTTGGGCACAACTGAAAAATTACAGAACTAGATGAAGTCAGATCTTGGGTAGTTGTAACAGTTGGAACAGATGCTGGATCACCTAAAAATTCTTTATAGAGACAGCATAGTATAATGAATTGGGCACTGGATTTGTAGACGGGGAGAGTTAGGTTTAAATCTGCCTTAAATACTCATGAATAGTGAACCCATGGCAGGTCATTTGACTTATATTCAACTTCCACACACTCAAGGGAGTAGAATTTTAGCCTTAGACTAAATCTGCATTAACTTTACAAAGATCATATGCTGAAAATACATGTGATCCCAGTTACATGGGAATCAGGCTGCTTAAATTTCAAAATAACCTCCAATGGTGTTTGGTAAATGATAATACCCACCTGCACATCCTGAACATTCCCTCTCATCAAGATGATGCTCAGGTGTTCATTAGTTTGGATGGAGTTCAATACATTTCTAAATTCAGTACTTTTTCTCAAGGTGGTTTTCTGATTTTCTAATGGTGTAGAAGACAGTGAATTGTTCCTAGGTAATGCATCTTTAAAGATGGTCCTCGCAGCTTTGGAAAGAGCCTGAACTGTCTCTTCAGATGAATCAACCAGATGAATCTCTTTCAAGCTATGTTTATTTGGGGAGTTCTGGAAGTTTTCCTTAATGGACTGGATGATGGTCTCTGCACACTCTTTTAAGGGGAAGCCAAAGTCTCCAGAGCTAAAACCTGAGATAGCTATTGAAGTGTGCCCATCAAGTCCAGCCAGATAAAGAGAATCTATGATAGCATTTTTCAGTAGCTGCACACATCTGTGAGCATGTTCTTGCTTCCACTGGAGGCCAACAGCATGAATCACTTGCTTATATGGGAGCTGTCCAGCAACTGAGACAACAGCTCGTCCAGGAGGAATCTTACCCCATTCCTGGATTATCTGGTCACAGTCCCTCTGTAGCTCTGGGCCTGCTGCTTTAGAGAGTGCAGCTGCCAGGCCACCATCATGCTTTAGGTTCTCATTTGCTGCATTCACCACCACATCTGCTGAGAACTGGGTTAAGTCACCTTCTTGAACAGTTAATAAGATGCCACATTCTAAGGTTATTTTGCAATGGACCTTCTGCCCATTAATGCCCATTAATCCCCCACTGCTCTCATCTATATCTTCTTGTAGCCAAATGGTACAACTATACTTTCTTTTCACTTCCATTTTATAAAATTCCTCCCTGTCTTTGAATAAAGTTTCAGCCCCTGGCTTATCAATGCTAAAATTTCTAACATGTATTGAATCTAGTTCTTGTTTAACCATGGCCACTCCTCTTACCACTTTTTCTTTGGGACCACTCAGTGAAATGCCTCTTTGGCTGGCCACAGTTTTGAAATCAACCTTCACCTTATTTTTCTTTAATTTTTTCCACATTTTCTTTTTTTCCTCCTTCATATATTGGATAACTGCTGGAAAGTCCACAGTGACCAACTCCTGTATCTTTGTGTTTTTTTCTATAAATTCATAAAGTTCCCGGTAGCTTTCATATACAGGACTAATACAACCAGCAATGATTATCTGAATGCCAGTGTCTGAATTCTGCTCTTCTATTATTACAGTCTTTGAGGAGCAGTTGTATTTCTTATTTAAATCATCAATGAGTTTTTTCCACTGACAATCAGCAAGAATCCCACTATCTACCACACTAAGGCAGTGAAAGTTCAAGATTCTCTTCAAATGTTCCTCAGCTTCAGAAAGAATTTGAGGGGAGGAGGCAACCAGCACAACTGCTTCACCCTCTAACTCATAAGCAGCAGGAATTTTCTCTGGTCCAAAAAGAGATTCAGAGAACGTCTCACAGTTTACTTGCTGCAGAAACTGAATGATCTGAGGAGGAGCATGGAGGGATTTCTGAGTCAACCTCCGAAGGTCCTCCAGAATTTCACTCTTTGCTTTGTACACATCTGCAGCCAGTCCACTCAGGCAAATGCTCTTTGTGAGGGCATCATAAGTGACTTCCAACTCTGGGTATTCTTTGTGGAGAGTCTCTTCTAGCCCATTCTTGCATAAAATGGAAAACCTTCCAGGACACATAGACAAGTTCTCACTTATACTTTGCTTTTTCCTTTCTATTTTTTGGGTTAGTCTTTCTATCAGAGTCTTCATTTGTGGTTCAGTTCTTTGCACATCCTCCATTTTCCCTACTATGATCACCATCTCATGAAGCCTATCAAACTCAGTCAAAATGCTTTTATTTTCTATGCTGTCTCTAATGGCTTCCCACATCACTGGGTCTACATTATACTTCCTAACCTTATATTCAGACATGAGGCAAGAGAATCTCATGGAAACATCCCCACTCCATGTCTTGATTATGTTGCTCTTTATTTTCCTTTGACTGACTAAGGTGGCTGAAGGACTGAGAATAATTTCTGACTCTTTACCATTGGATCCAGGCCATGTTAGCTCACAATGACAGCTCTCCATGGTGCTGGTTATCTCTCCAATTACTTGATCATTTTTCTGAAAGAACTTCAATAAATAAGGTTCTATTGGAATTGTTAAGGGCTCTGGCAGCTTCACTGGTTGTTTTGCCTTTCCGTATAAAGCAGTACCCAAACTATGGTAGTATGGAAACATTGAAATGGAATTGTTGTTGAAGAGAAGATTCTTTGTCAATATGGTTTTGACAGCTAAAAGAAAAAGAAACAAAATTATTTTAAAGTTCATAAAAATTAAATTAAGCTGTGTTACATTTTAATTCAGGCAGAATTTGTCTTTGTAGGAAGAAAACTAATATTCACTGAAATTGTGAAACAACTGTCATTATTCTAAAATATTGCTCTCATTAAAGTGACATATTAATGCAATACAGGTATTGCACTGAAAGAATGAGCCATACTCTCCCAACATTTATTTTAAAGTGGAGTTCTATCAAGGGATTATTTTCAATTTGATTCCCATTAAATCACTGGAGAATTAGGTTTTAATCAATAAAATGGCTATTTTGAAATTTTAGAAAATTTTTCTTTTCTAGCATTCATTTTTTATAAAACCTTGAATTCCAAATTTTCTCCCTACCTCCTCGGTTAGTTCTCATTTATTCTTCATATATACCTTGTTTGTACATTTTTGTGTACTTGCTGTCTTCTCACTTAGATGTTGAGTTCCTGAAGAGCAGGGACTGATTTTTGCTTTTCTTTGTATCCTCAGCACTACCTTCCTGGCACATAGTAGGTGCTTAATAAATACTGGTGGACTGAGTGAATATTGACATAGGAGCAGAAAACCTTTCTGAATAGAAAATGTTGAAGCTTTTCTGCTGCCACACACTTTACTTCCTGGCCAGTCACTGACTATCCTTAGAAGCACAAAAAGAACTCCCCAGTTGGTAATCTTTTAGGTCCCTTCTCCCCTTTTCTTCATTTCCTATCACTCAGAAACCTTCTGCCAGTTTCTCCTCTTTCATCCCTGTCTCACATGACGAAGCAGACTCATTACTTTTCAAAGCTAACCTCTCTACTTATTCACGTGATCTCATTCCACTGTCTCCTCTGACAGATTGCCTTCTCTCTCATTCCCATTCTTTTACTTATTTTCAATCTCAACCTGCCTACTGGTTTGCTCCCTGTTGCCTATAAACATGACTTTTTCTCCTCCTTCCTGAAAAATGTTTCCCCTCAACTGATCCTTCCCCACTATTGTCTCATATCTCTTCTGCCCTTTGTTGTTCAACTACTCAGAAAGGCTGTCTATAATAGTTGCATCTACTTTCTCTCCTTCCTCTCTCTTCTTAATCTCTTAGGATTCAGCTTCTGACCTTATCATTCCACCAAAATGGCTTTCCAAAGTTACTAGTGATCTCTTAGTTGCCAAATCCATTGACCTTTTCTCTACCCTCATTCTCCTTGACTTCTCTGCAGCCTTTGACACAATTAACTATTCTCTCTTCCTTGAGACTTTTGGGACACCATTTCAGGCTGGTTTTCATCCTCTCTATCTGACCACTTCTCTGTCTCCTTTGCTGGATCCTTTTCCAAATCACACCCTCCTAAAGGGCTCTGTCCTGGGCTCTCTTCTTTTCTCCCTCAACATTTACTTCATTTCATGATCTCATAATTTCCCATGCATTTAATTGCCATCTCTATAGTGATTATTCTCAAATCTACCCATTTTGCCCCAAACTCTCTGTTGCCCTCCTATCTCATGTCTCCAACTGCCTTTCATGTATCTCCAAAATTAGAGTCCAGTAATCACCCTGAACTTTTTAATATGTCCCAAACTAACCTCATTATCCTTCCCTCCCTCCAAAATCCTCTGCTAGCTTCCCACACTATAGAGGGCAACACCGCCTTCCCTGTGCCTCAGTCTCAAAACCTAGGAGTCCTTCTGCAGTCCTCACCATCTCTCACCCACCCAACCAAGTCCAAGCTGTTTCTAGGACCTGTTGTTTTTCCTTTAAAATGTCTCTTGAATATCACTCCTTTTTTCCTCTGCCACTGCCACCACTCTGGAGCAGGGCCACATCACCTCATACCTGAACTTGGCAATAGCCTGCTGGTGGGTCTGCCTGCCTTGAGTCTCTCCTGACTCCAATCTATACTCCATTCAGGCACTAAAGTGATTTTCCTAAAGTGTGGTTCTGATCATGTTAGTACTCCCACCATACTCCATAATGTCCAATACTCCCTATTGCCTTTAGAAACAACACAATATCATCTATTTGGCATTCAAAGCCTTTCATGACCTAGCCCCCTCCCACCATCCCAGTCTTCTTACACCCTATTCTCCACCATGTCCTGGATGTTCTACAAGTAAGACATGCCATTCATCACCTCCTGGCCTTTTCTCTGTCTCCCATGCCTGGAATGCTCTCTCTCTCTCCTTATTCCTACTACCAACTTCTTTGGTTTCCTTTAAGTCCCAACTAAAATCTTTTCTTTTACTGGAAGCCTTCCACATCGCCCTTCTGTCTGTTAATGATTTGCTATTTATCACGTATATAGATCATCTTGTATTTATTTGCATGTTGTCTTCCCATTTCTTTTATAAACTCCTTGAGTACAGGGACTATCTTTTGACTCTTTTTGTAGCCCCAGCACAGTGGCAGTTGTCACTTCTGTTAAATGAGCACAATAATACCTCTAAGCACACCTTCGTGGATAGAGGGCCAGTCTTAGAGTCAGAGCTGGATCCAAATCCTGCCTTTGAATACACACTAACTATATGGCTATGGGCAAGTTAAACTCTATGAACCTGTTTCCTCATATTTAAAATACTTGCAGTACAAATCTGAAAAGGTTGCTGTGAGGCTCAGATAATGTACATGAAGTGCTTTGCAAACTTTAAAGCATTATATAAATCTCAGTGTGGTTACAATCAAGTGGATGCCAATCATTTGGGAAAAAAGCAGGATCCAGCTAGCAATAGGTATTATTACCTTGGCAATCAGAAAACTCAATCAGAGCTGAATTGTCCTTTGGGAAACACTGGACTTTGGTTATTGGTCCCCCTCCATTGTTGGGGTTCTCAAAGAAAAGAGTGATGTAACTTTCATTAACATCAGGGGGCAGGTTTTCCACCAGGATGGTTCTTGTCTCTTCCAGAGGTGCCACCAAAATCTTTCTTTCTTGGACTATTCGGTTTTGAGAACAATGATCAACAAAGGTCTTTGCATCTATGAAGAAAAACAAAAAAGAGATCATTAGTGTATTAATGAACCTTTCATTGAGGAAGAAAAGTAATTTAAAATGTGCTTCATGTAGAATGGCCAAAGTGAAGATGCCTAGGTGAGAATTCACAGTCCTAACAGATCCGGAAGGATACAGTCCCAGGTCTGGAAGGTGCACACTTCTATGCCAGAGATGTACTTGGAAGCTCCTTCTGGTTAGGCACAGTGGTATTCTTCTGACAGAGATCACCCATTGACCCTCTGCCAGTTACCATCCAGTTCAACCATGACTAGTTACTGAATGTTAACTAACAGTTACTGTTCAATTTAAAAAATTAAAGCAAAATACTCATTATGGTGTAGTACTCTGCTGGGTGCTAGAGGCATATGGTGATAGAAAGGAAACAGATACTCATTTCAAGGCAAGAAAATGTGCTATTATATAAATCTAAATAGACAATTATATACTACATAAGTAGCTATACGATGTCAGAGTGGGATAAGTTCTATGAGAAGTAGTAAGAGGAAGAGAAGCTTTTCAGTTGAGTGAATCAGGCAAAGTTTCATCAAGAAAGTAGCCCCTGAGACTGGTCTTAAGGAAAGGGAGAGAGTTCAAAAAAACAGCTGGAATCGAAGTATCTGTGCCAAGATGAGGAAGACCAGGGCAGAGATACTGAGGTAGAAGTGGCTGGGATGAGGACAGGGACAGAGAATGGTCTGCTTTGGCTAGAAGATGTAGTATGCAAGATGAAGGGATGAGCTAAAGCTGTAAACTGAGAAAAATGGAGTTCAAAGGGGAAAACAAACAGGACAATTTGTTTTGTTGTTGTTCTTCAATTATTTCAGTTATGCTGGCCTCTTCAGAACCTCATTGGGATTTCTTTTTTTTGATAGAAGGTTAGGGGTCACTGAAGGTACTAAAGTGGTTTGACATTTTCTTCTCTAGCTCATTTTTTAGACAGATGAGGAAACCAAGGTGAACAAGGTTAAGTGACTTACCCAGAGTAAAACAGTAAGTGTCTGAAGTCAGAGTTGAACTCAGAAAGATGAGTCTTCCTGTTTCTAAGCCCCACACTGTACCACCCATATCTCCTAGCTGCCCTGAGCTATCTATACTAGAGCCCTCCAATTTAGAGATATCACTAACTTAACTTAGCTTTTTTTTCCGCCAACTAGTTTCACATGCCTGGGAAGCTCAGATTTTGGGCTTAGGGTTCACTTCCTCTATAAAGCTTTTTATGTTCCTAAAAGTAGTGTCTTTCACTTTCATTGCACTTTGCACAGAACACTCCTTTATACTTATATTGTGCTAAAGTAAGTCAAATGTTAGACTTGGACTCAATATCTAAGTTCAATTACATCCTTGGACACTAGCTGCTTAACCCAGGCCAACTTACTTAAGCCTCTTTGAAAGCCTCACTTTCCTCATCTATAAAATGGGAATAACAATAAATGCAGAATTTCTCTCACAGTGTGAGGTTCAAATGAGCTGATGTAAATAAAGTTCTTTTCAAATCTTCAGATGTTATATAAATGTGAGCTACTAGCATCTCACATATACACATAGAGCTCACAATGACAAAGTCCCATTTCCTATTAAGACACCCGAACTTTGAAGTCAAAACAATGTACCTTTCTTCCATGATGATAAATGCAATAACATTTCTTAGGATAGTAGATTTAGAGTTTGAACAGGCCTTTGATGCCATTAAGCTCAACCCTCACATTTTACAAATGAAGAAACTAAGTCTCAAAGACATTCAGTGATGTGCCCAGGATTGCAAAGTCAGCCTCTGAGATAGGGTTTGAACTCAGCTCTTCCTGGGTCTGGATCCCCCATTCTGTTCACTATTACCACTTAGTTACCTAAGTCTTCAAAGTTTTATTGAGAGACAGAAAGAATACTAGAAGCGGGCAGAAAGGACATTTTAAGGATGGCCCACTTCTTTGCTAATCAGAATTTCAAGGAATGACACAGAGACTATTTGCAGATGAATGTTTTCTCATTTTCACTCAGTCTTACCAATGTGTTTCAGAAAGGTAAACACAGCAGTTTGCAATTCTGGTATGACTTCTACTTCAAAATCTCCTTCAGTTTTTGACAGACCACTTATGTTCTCCACCAGCAAAATTAGGAGATACTCATTCTCCAGATCTTGGAGATTTTTGAGTGCAACCAAAGAGGGAACATTTTCAGAGCTTTTGGATACATCCTCTGTCTCATCCAATCTTCTGTCCAATAGGAGCTTTTTGTCTCGGTCATCTGATACATCTAGTTTTAAGGAGACAAAAACATCCATAATGGGAACACAAGCAGTCTTGCCAGAGTGAGAGGTTATAATGCATGCCTCTCTTTATATCACTTGCTAATATTTTGAGTAAATCAGCTGAAAACAGATGTTCCCTATAACTAAAAAGAGAAATGCACTTGCTCAGAAAACCCAACAGTCTCTCAGTCAAATATTTGCTTTAGATTGTTTTCAATTTCCAATCAATGGAGTTTCCCTTGTGCCCACTAGGAGGAGAAACTCGCTTAAGAAACCCAATAGCTGGACTTCAGCCAGGAGCCATAGTTAATTGGGAAAAAAGGAAAGAAAAAAACAGCCAGATCTTCTCATGGAAAGAAAGAGAAACATAGTTGGGAGGAAGGATGGTTTAATGTGGAATAATTAACTAGCAAATTGGATTGAAATGAACACACTCAGATTCCTTTGCAGGTTCTTACCATTCTTGCCTTGCAATCGTAAATCATTCATGTACAAGACTACTGAAAATCAGGTAAAACAATATTGCCATTGAATGAGGGGAACCAATTTACTTCCCATATGTACATCAGATTAATTCAGGATGTTACCTTGTTCTTGGGGTCTGTCCTTGATCTTGGATTCCTGAGACCAAACAAAAACAAGCTTTAATTAGAATTCCTTTACATTTAGAAGACATGTCTAGAATAAACCTAGAGTACCTGTGTGAAATAAGTACACTCAATTCTGTAGTTGTCTAAGACCAACAAGTTCATAATGCAAGAAAGACATAAATCCTACTGTACCTATTCATTGGTCAGCTTACACCTTAAATTGTGTTCACTTCTGGAGGCCATATTTAAAGAGAGAGTTTGACAAACTGATGAGTATTCGTAGCAAAGTTATCTGAAGGGAAGGGAAAGAAACAGTCTACTAGCCTGAGATAAGGAAACAAGAGTAGGGACTAGCTGGAGAAATACAGGAGAAGTGTGGGCAAGACATGTTCCCCCATAGTCTAGGTGAGGCTTCCCACCAAGACAATTCATTGAAATAGAGTTAGACAACCTAGTTCCCACATTACTGTACTTCAGCAAAACCCTGAAGTTCTCAAGAGACCGAATAATGATTATTTAAAATACAATGAAAACTATAGTAAGTGACTTCTTCCTCACTAGAGCTGAATGTTGTGGCAATCAGAATCCAAAGGCAATAAGAAAAGTGACCACCAGCAAAATCTCTGTGCCCAGTGATGGGTCAGAGGCACACACAGCCTACAAAGTTTTGAGACAAGAGGCAGCAAGAGTAAGGGGTTGCCCAAGAATGCCCTGGAATGGCCTGATCTGAGGTGCCAGAAATAGCCCTAAATATCCAATGCTCTGAATCTGAAAGATCCAGGGAGGGGTTGAGGAGAGGGTCAGGAAGTGGAGATGAATATAACAACCCAGGTGACCTAGAGGAAGACCAAGCAGAAAAGGCCACATCACCCAAAAGCCAACAATGGAGTCAAATTGGCAGTAAACTCTAATTCAGAAATTAGAACTGGCAAGATGAGTAAGTCAAATATAAAATATGACCAATATAAAAAGTATTGCTAACCTAAAGATTTCCCCCCAAAAGGAGGGAGTAATTTTAAAACAGCCACCAGCAGAGACTCAAATAAAAAAGAATTTTTCACAAAGACTAACTACATAAATACATAACAAAAATGAAGCAAGGGATGATTTTTAAAATATTTTTAAGGCTCTGAAAGAAAGAACTGGAAAAGGAAGTAGTAAGTCTTCTCTAAATAACAGTTGATGGCACAATGAAAAGAGAGCTGGACCTGGGGCGTCTAGGTGGCGAAGTGAGTAAAGTGCCAGCCCTGGAGTCAGAAGGACCTGAGTTCGCATCCAGCCTCAGACACTTAACACACACAAACAAAAACCTAGCCGTGTGACCTTGGGCAAGTTACTTAACCCCAATTGCCCTCCAAAAAAAAAAAGAGAGAGAGAGAGAGCTGGACCTGAAATTAGGAAGACCTGAACTGAGACTCTTTCTAGCTGAGTGAGTCATTTTACCTCTGTTTGCCTCAGTTTCCTTTTGTGGAAAATGGGGATAATAGTAGACCCTACATTCCAGGGTTGTCGTGAGGATTAAATGAAATAATTATTGTCAAGTGTTTTGGCACAGTTCCTGGCACATAGTAAGTGCTAAATAAATGTTAGCTCTTATTACTATGAAACCTAGAATAGATGAAACAGAAGGTAATATTGACATAAGACAGCTATATTAGAAGAAAATCAAAATACTGAAAAAATAGAAAAGTTATGATGCCCAATATAAAAAAAATGGAACTAGAAAACAGGTCAAGGAGTAATAATTTAAAATTCTTTTGACTCTCCAAATGATAAAAGTAAAATGTCTGGACATAATTTTCCCAATAAATTTCATTTATGTGAAAACTGCCCAAATCTATACAACAAGAAGTCTAAATAAAGATAGAAAATAATCCACCATAATATCATTGAAGAAAACTCAAAAGGAAAAGTCTCAGGAATATGGAAGCCAAAAATTCGAAGAGGTTAAATGACTTGTCCAATTAGCAAGTATCAGGCGGGATTTGGACTCAGGTCTTAGTGACTATGCTGTACTTCTTTCTTTCCTCAGCCATCTTGACTGTCACGGGAATTTGTTTTGCTTGTTTATTGATATTTTTACAAGTGTCTTGCTTCCCTTTTTTAATGGGGAAGAGAAAAGAGAGAAAAATAAATGCTTTTAATAGAAAAACAGAAATATTTTAAAAATTGAATTGAACTGAATTCCCTATAGGTAGTTCTCCATATATGTTCTAAGTTTGAAAATTATGATATTCACTGTTTTTTTCTTTCCTCTAAATACATTTATCCCACTCAGAGCTCCTTCAATTCAACAAGCATGTATTAGGCACCTATTTTGTGTAAGGTATCTAGGTATTCAGTATACAAAGAGGAAAATATTCCTACCATCAAACTTATATTCTCATTGGAGGATAAAAGAGAAATAAGTAAATACAAAATGTATACTAAATAAAACAAAGTAATTTCAAGAGGTAAGGACATCTAATACCTGGGGGGAAGAGGGTGGGAGTCAGAAAAGGTCTTGTCCACAAGGTGGCACCTGAGCTATGCCTTAAAGGAGGACAGGGATTCTAGGAGGCTGAGAAGGACCCAGGAATGTGCTGGTCTTAGTTTTCTATTCCCTCTATAACCTTGTTTTAGTTTCTTAACCCCTGTAAGCGCTTGCTTTTTTTGACATGACCCAGAATTCTCGATTCTCTCTTTCATTGTTTTGCTTCCAGGTAGCGAATCCCTGCCCAGATGCCTTAAAACTATGCTGCTTCCTCCTTGATCACATGTAAGATATATTTACTTCTGTTGGGGTTTCTTCTTCTTTGCCTTCATCCACATCCTTTGCTGTAGGCAATCTGACAGTGAGCTTCAGCTTTTCTCCTCTTGGCAATTCTAACTCATGGTTCTCTCTCTCCAGGACTCGTTGCCCAGCTGAAAAATATGAGTGGAAACAAGATTATGATGTGGTGATCTTTAAAAAGGACACATGTTTTGCTGGTTTTAAACCCTATTT
The DNA here is from genome assembly GCA_011680675.1 of Gymnobelideus leadbeateri. Classification (NCBI taxonomy): domain Eukaryota; kingdom Metazoa; phylum Chordata; class Mammalia; order Diprotodontia; family Petauridae; genus Gymnobelideus; species Gymnobelideus leadbeateri. The sequence continues at coordinate 123,539 of WOXC01007644.1, forward strand.
TTATTGATATCTTTTGCTTCTCCATTAGCTCTATTTCCAAATGTCATTCCCCCTCCTTTATTCAGTGCAACACACCTTGTAACAGTGAATAAAAATAAAGAGGGGAAAAAGCAGTTTTACCAAATCAAACTGTGTTTCATGATATCTGCAATATTCTGTACCCGTTGCCCTCTGTAAAGAATGGGCTGCAGTGCATTTTCTCAACTCTTCTCAGCCTTGAACTTGGTCATTATTACAAAGGAAATGACATACTAAGATGTCCATACTTTTATACTTAGAGATTCTAGTTACACATATACTCCAACAGCAATAATGATTATAGCTTACATATATGTAGTATTTACTATATGCCAGGATTTGTGCTAGGCACTTTATAATTATTATCTCATTTGATTCTCATAACAACCCTAGGAGTTAGGTGCTATTATCATCCCCATTTTACAAATGAGGAAACAGAGGCAAACAGAGATCAAGTGACTGGCCTCCATCACACAGTTAATAAGCATCTGAGTCTGATTTTATGCTTAGGTCTTCCTGACTCCAGGACAGCTTGTCCAAGCATGTCACTGATAAAAGTAATTCTCCATATACACCAAAATATTTAGAGTGGTACTTTATGTGGCAGTAAAGCACTGAAAATAAAGTAGATGCCTGCTGGGGAATGAGTAAATAAATTGTGGCACATGAATTAATGGAATATTACTATGTTGTAAGCAATGACAAATGTGAAGAAATCAGAGAAGCATGGGAAGACATATGAACTGAGGCAAAGTGAAGTAAGCAGAGTAGAATCAGGAGAATGATTTCTACAATATTGACAACTTTATAAGGAAAAACAAGTGAAAAAATTAAGAATGTTGATCAATGCAATGACAATCATGATTCCAGAGGCTCATCTCCTCACAGAAATGATGGACTCAAGTTACAATACTAAAAAAAATGTATTTTTCGGACAAGACAAATGTAGGAATTCATTTCCCTAGGACATGCATATCTGTTACAAATGTTTTCTTTTTTTTCCTTTAGTTTGGTGTAGGAAGTTGGGAGCTAAATAAATATAAAAGAAATAAAAGCAGGTCATTGAAAGAAATCCAGAAGGAATCACAGACAAGTAGAACAGCTTTGAAAGTTATATGTTAAATATACTCTAAATAACAGAAATTTGAAATTTCATGCACAATCTTCTTTTTTCTGTTCTACATGTACATGGTAATGTTAGTTTTAATGTTTGTTAGTAGCATAATTTTTTAATTAAAAAGAGTTGCTGAATGAATCTACTAATAAATATGTTCTACTCAATAGCAATTAGGCCCTCACAGCTGCAGACCAAATAGTCTCACCCCTCTCTTCCCAACATGCTTCTCATAAAGGCTATGACCAACCTTCTCCCTTCTGGAACCAGCCCTCAGCTCTATCTTGATTCCCACCCCCTCCATAATCTTTATCATTCCTAAGCTTCATCTTGAAACTTGTATTAATTCTCCCACTCTCTCCTTTAACCTTTGATCTCACACTGTAAATTGGACCTCCTGATCCCTCCAATCTCCTTTCAAACTTGCTCCATTAAACACTTTCACCTTCTCTTTCATCTTCAATTTCTCTCTCTACCAATCAATATGCTGTTTTGTTCTATCCTGAAACAAATGAACAAACAGGAAATTTTCACCTTGATTCTGTTATCCATTCAAAAGATTATCCTATATCTCTCCTTTCAACTGCTAAACTTTTCACATGAGCAGACTATCACTTTCTCTTTACACCCTCATTTTTCAGTATGACTTCCTACCCACCACTGTACTGAATTTGTTCTCTCTGGGTTTGCCATGACTACTTCTTTTTTTTTTTTTAAACCAACATAATTATTTTATTTTTTTTTCTATTACATGTGAAGATAGTTTTCAACTTCCATTTCATGAGATTTGGAATTCCCGATTTTTCTTCCTTCATCCCCTCCCCTCACTCTTCTCTAAGATGTCAGGCAATCTGATATAGGTTATACATATGCAATCATATTAAACATATTTCCACATTAGTCATGTTGTAGAAGGGAGACAAAAGGGGAAAATCATGAAAAAAATGAAAATAGTATGCTTCAGTTTGCATTTAAACTCCATAATTCTTTCTCTGGATGATAGTGGCAGTGACTATCAGAGGCAGGACTTGAGCCCAGATACTCTCTAGATATATGTTGCTCCAAATACCTTTGACCCTATTTTTAATTTTTTTTTGCTTTGAGTGAGTCCATTATGAGGACCAGTAGTTAATGTTATCATTGCTGGATGCTTCTAATTATTTATTTCCCAGACTGTCACTCTAGCCTTAATAAGTTTCTGTGATTCTGACAGATTCTCTTCCTGGATCAAAATAGAAGGAGTGTTTCCCCCTTCAATCACTCCCCCAGTCAGGAGTAAATATTTGAGCAGGAATAGAAATCCCCCTCCAGGGTCCAATGGTCACCTAACATTTGATAAGCTGCCTGGGCCGTACTGGGAATTGCCCAACCAAAGACAACATTTCTCTATGTGGCAGGGCTGACTTTAAGGTCAAGGACATTAGGTTCATAGGTTTAGAGTTATAAGTTGTCATGGTAACCTAAATACTGAACAAATCAGAAACAACTCATTAAAAAGGAAAAAAAAATATGGTTTAGGCAGCCTCCTGGTCCACCCTCTTTATTTTACTGGTGAGACTGAGCTGCAGAGAGTTTAAGTAATGTGTTAAATGTACAGGGACTGTAAGGGGAAAAGTAGTGAATCTAACCCAGGGTCCCTGACTCCCATTGGGTTAAAATCTTGGCTCTGCCACTTAATTTACATGGACTAATCCCCTCTGCATCACTCTGTGATCCTGCCTTCTGTTTCTCAGACATGGTGTGCCACCTCTCTATTCTGTGGCTACTGTGACTTTATACTGGCTGTTACCCGTGAATGGAATGTCCTTCCTCCTCACCTCCACCTCCTGGCTTCCTGCTAGACTCAGCTTAGGCACCACCTTCTGCAGGAGGCCTTTCTTGCCCCTTTCCACCCTTTATTGTTTTTGTCCATTTTATTTTGTCCCTTTCATCTGATATGACCTCCTGGCTATTCCAAATGTGTCTTTTAAGAATGTATGTTTCCTCCCCTAAAAGATGAGTTCTGAAGGGCAGGGATTATGTTTCTCTCTTTCTTTGTGTACCCTCACCTTAGCATAATGCCTAGAACACAGCAAGCAATTAACAATACTTGATGACTGCCTGACTTTCTTCTGGCCTCATTTTCTCTATATGTAAAAATGGAGAAGTTATTCTAGATGATCTCTAAGGGGTCCTTTTCAATTGTGACATCTAATAAGCTTATTCTTTTCTTTATCTGCCCCTCAGTTCAGCATGAATTCCAACCCCTTCCCAGTACTACCCTTCCTCAACTACCTTCCTCATGGTCAAAAAGGAAAAGGATCTCAGAGCACAGCATCTGCAGTGTGAGCACACACTCACCCTGTCCAGATCTCTGGGGGCTCTGAAGGTAGCCCTGCAACGTCCTTAGCAACTTCTGGGGGGGATGTTGGGACCCCAGGGACCACTAAAGCAGCTGATGCCTCAATCCTCCTCTCCAGCCCTGAATCTAATCACCAGGCTTTGAAAACTTTCTCTTATTTTCCGAGAAGAGGCCCTCCCTAGCTCTTAAGTTTTTGCCCTGTGGCTGTAAACAACTTACTAGTGACTGAGTTCCCTACCAGTCACAGGCAGGAAGCAGCCAGCTTCCCCTTGGCCTTCAGCCCCAGCTTGGCCTTTCAACTTTCAGAAATCAGACTTTATAGCACTTCTCTCCAGTGCAAAACAGTAAACTCGAATTGTCCTTGAATACTAGGTGTGAGGTAAATTCAGTTTCTTTTTGCCCTAAACACCCCTCTTTGGACAGTTTTTTAACAATTGCTTTCTGCTCCCTAACTCACACAGTCAACCCATATGACAAAAATAAAAAAGGCATGAGGGGAAAAAAAGGTAATTCAGCAAAACCAACCAACACATCAATCAAGTCATAGGCCCCTTCATGCCTCCCAATATGATTGTCTCTTCCTTTCCCTAAAAATCCTCCTCACTTGATCCAAGTTCAGTCTCCACACAGTTGCCAAAATGATCTTCCTAAAGCTCAGATGACCATGTCACTCTCCCCTATTATAAACTCCAATGGCTCCCTATTACCTCCAAGACAAATATAGAATGCTATTTGGCTTTTATAGACCTTCACAACCTGGTTCCTTCCCATGTTTCCACTCTTCTTCGACTTGACTCACCTCTCTTTTTTTTTTTTGTCTTTTTGGAGGGGGTGAAGGCAGGGCAATTGGGGTTAAGCAACTTGCCCAAGGTCACACAGCTAGTAAGTGTTAAGTGTCTGAGGTTGAATTTGAACTCAGATCATCCTGACTCCAAGGCTGGTGCTCTATTCACTGCACCATCTAGCTGCCCCTGCTCGCCTCTTTTTACTTGTCCAACTTCACTGACCTTTTTGTTCCTTTGGCAGAACCCTCCATCTCGTGATTCATTCATTGCCTTTCCCTGTCTTATCCCCAGACCTGAAGCACTCTCCCTTCCCTCATTTTCTCCAGTTTCCTTCCAGGCTCAGCTCAAACACCATGTTCTGCACAAGGTCCTGTCTGCCTCTTCCACCCCTCCAAGTCAACACTCTATGTGATAATTAAGTGGCCAGGCTGAGATTTAAACTTCCTTTTTATATAAAAAGGGGGTGTTGCCAAGACATGGTCCCCCCCCCTCATTACATTTATATTTTCTGCACTTTAATTTAGGAATGAAGCTTCATAGTCAACCATTTTAAGTTTTATGATACTCAGGTACTAACTAAGTCAAATTTGAGTTGCAATTTTTGTCTGTTCTAGATCTTCTCTGATTAAAAATTATAATTATTATGCAATACCTCCCCCTCATTTTTTCCTTTTCCATCTCACTGTTCTCTTTCTGATATTCTGGAGTCTGTTAAACTGAGCTTCATAAGGAGGTTTTGTAAGGTAGACCTATCCATCCTGACATAGGGCAGGGCACTAAGGACATAGAATGATAGGGAGCAGAACCTGCAGTATTAAGAAGCAAGCTGAGAGGCTGGAGGCCAGAAGGGGTCAGTGTGACTGGCCTTGCATTTCCCTGCCCCTGTCTGTGTTAGCACAAAGCAAGCCTCCTTGTGTTAGTGTTCAATGTAAGTGCCTTACTTCATCCCAACTTCAAACCTGAACTAAGGGAATGCTAGCTTAGCTCTGGCTCCTACAATTAGGAAAAAGGGCCCAAAGGATCAGTGGGGGTTACAAGAGAGGCCTGTTGACTACAAAGAAAAAATAACCCAACAGAGAGCACCTGGGTGGGATTTTGAAATGCTTACATCTGTATGAGACAGAGTAATGTGAAAGTGACTTGTCAGTGTCTATTACTGCTTATTGTTTGACTCTAATACTTAAACAAATATTTGTTGAATACTACTAGAATCAAAGAGAAAGTAAGGTGGATAGGTTGCTAGACCTGGGAGTCAGAAAGAACTAGGAGTAAAACCTTCTTTAGATACTTACTGTATAATCCTCAGTAAAAGACTTAACCTTTCACTCTGAGTTTTCTCATGCATTCAATGGGAATAATAATGGCACCCAACTCACTTTTAGTGTCAGATCTCTATTTAATCTTGTGTTTGAACATTTTATGTTTTTGAAGATGTTCCTCTGTTTCTTTTGTTTCTCCATTTTGTTAACATTGCCATGGATAGGAGATTCTGGGTATTCTCTTTATTTCTTCTGATTTTTCTTGTGGGAATCAAGACATAGGACAATTCTTTGGGAAACTTAAAGGGGCTATTAAGTGAAGGTTAGATTTAGTGATTATGATTACCTTGGGCTGCTACGTGGCGCTGTAGTACAGTGGACACAGCAGCAAGGACTACTGCCTGAGAAGAAAAGGGACCTGCTCTTCTCTCTGTCTCTCTCTGTCTCTGTCTCTGCCTCTGTCTCTTTCTCTCTCTCTTGGAGCAAAGTTATCTGGAAATATTCCTTCTTTATCATTAACTTCACCCTTCCAGTGTCCTGCTTTTTTCAGCAACCTGATTTACCAAATGGATGATTTTGCTTCCTTTAAAAGAAAGTTTCAGAGCAGCTAGTGGATACAGTGAATACAGCACCCATCCTGGAGTCTGGAGCACCTGAGTTCATACCCTGGGCTCAGACATTTGACATACCCTACTAGCTGTGTGACCTTGGGCAAGTCACTTGAGCCCAATTGACTTGCCTTGCTTTGCCTTCCCCCTCCAAAAGTTTTTTAAGTTTGTTATCCACGCCTTCGCTGACCAATAATGTTCTATAATATTTCTTAGTTTTATATTTGCTTCATTATATGTTTTTACTACTTCTGTGCTCTGACATTGCTGCTCAGAATCTTAATATACAGGTAATTAAAGATTTATCTGTTTCCTTCTCCTCTACCTCATTATTATTCACATCTAGAGCTCCACTGAACCTGAACTCCAGATAAGGGGTAACAAATCAATCCTGAGAAATCCAGGGTCCAGTCCACTCAGTCAAGGTTTGGGGAATACAGTGGATAGTGAGAACCCACATGATCCAGATATAATATTGGTCAGCCTTCCCCCACCCCAAGAAATAGCTCAGGTCCCTCTAAATTGGAAGTTCTCTTTCTCTACTGGGTCAGTTCCCCCAACTTCTTCCAAGAAAGAGTTTGTGAATCTAAGGCTGGTGTTGTTGGGAGATTTCTGGCTCTCTAACAACACAGAGGAGGTGAAACCATACAACTATGGATGACATGCAGGCTCTGGGAACCCCCTTGAGCTCTCCTTGAATCTTTGGGATTCAGGCTCTGGAAACTCCTTGAGCTTTCCTTGGGTCTTCCCACATAGGGTATTTGCATGAGGCCATAAGCCTTTCATAAGGGCTAGGTCCAAACCTTTGTTACTAGCATGGCCCTTCATTAATTATCCAGCTACACCCCCCCATCCTTGATCCTCCCAAAATATCTATAGCCAAATTAATTATTACACCCTTGAACTGGCCAAGCCAGGTAGCCTCCAGCAACTTTCCACCCTTAATCACTCATTTACTGGAGTCTGACCTCATCTAACTCCTTCTGAAGACCCTTCCCAAACTCCACCCCTAGATTCCTCCCACAGCCTCTCTGTATATAAGACCCAATCTTGCCTCCATGTGGTATGAGAGCACCATAGAATTTTCTAGCACAGACTTGCTCAGTGTTAGATGATTCTGGCCCTCTTGTCCAGTAAAAGCATCACAGATACCAAGGCTCCTCAAGAGTCTACCCAATATGGCAAACTTTTAATGAATTTTGATTTTCTTTGGCTGAGCGAAGATGAGTCAAATTCATTCAGCAGGACCCAGTGTGTTGGTATTTTGGGGTCTTGAACACCCCTAAACCCTATACCTCTACACTTTTATAATGACCCTCTTCACTATGACGAATGTATATTGATCTGGTACAAAGAGGATTGATCTCTTACCTTCTTGGTGACAATACTGAGCTCCTGAATGAAGGTGAGAGAGAGCCCATATCCAAACTCACTGAAATGAAGCAAAACCTCAGAAGAGGTCTGTCTCTAAAGGGCAGAAATTTATCCCACCATTAGGGACCTCTAGGTGGTGCTGGAACCAGTGTCTGGAAGAACTGATTTCCAGTGTGAACTCAGACACTTACTAGTCATGTAACCACTGACAAGCCACTTTGCCTCTGCCTCAGTTTCCTCAACTGTAATATGGGCATAATAAGAGCACCTACCTCCCAAGGTTGTTTCCAGGATTAAATGAGATAATATCTATAAAGAACCTAGCACAGGATTTGGCACATAGTAGGCTTTATATAAACGGAAGTTACTATTATTATTAATATTATTATTATTATTAACCGAAGCCCTTTTTCCCAGGGCCCAGTCTCCTAGCGCAGGTCAGCCTCTCCCTTGGTCTCCTCTCCCAGTTCACCCCGTCTCCCGCCTCAGCCTTTCCTCCCACTCTGGTCTCTGTCCAGCAGTTCCCCCAGCCCCTTTCTGCTCACCTTGTCTTTCCAAAAACTCTACCCAGAAAGTGCCTTCCGTGGGGCCGGCTGTGACTGTGCACTCGCCTCCCCCAGATTTCCGCGGGCTCTGGAAATACTTTTGCAGTTTCCTCTCCAGTCCAGAACAGAGCTTGGGAACCAGGACCAGGACCCTGCACAGCGGGACGGAGGCAGCGCCGTCAGTGGCCATCAAGGCAGGGTAGAGGCTCCTAAGCCTAGGAGCTGGGGCTGCGACGTTTGTTCGCTGGGCTCTGGAAGGGGTAACTGGGCTAGAAGCAGCTGTGCAGTCGGCACTCTCCTTGCTCCTTAGTCCACCTTCTATCACCCAGCCCCACCCCTGATGGCTTGCAAACTTTCAGTTTCATTTTCCTAAAACTCCTTTCTTATTCCCCATCTTCACAACCCATTTCTCTAATGGTTTCAGAAGACTGCTTCAGATAAGCAAAGGCTGTGCTGGGGTCCGAGAGCAGGAGGAGACAGAGACCATCCTGGACCACACAAGAAGCACCTTCCCCAGGCTCCCTGCCAGGCCCCCTCCCGGATCAACACATCTCTCGAACCAGGACCCCTGCTCACTTCCATTAGGCCGATGAGACAGTGCTTGGAAAATGGGGCAGCTCCGCTGTCAGGGTCTTGTTTGGGGGAAGGGGATTAACTTATAAAGCTGCCAAAATTCCAGAAAACTTGAAGCCACGAAAAGCACCAACTAGTGTCTCCTCCTTTTCTATTGGTAGACTCTTGTTCTGAATTCAGACAGAGCTTTACAAGGCCAGCCAGGAGCGCCTTTCAGCCCCAAAGCTTTAGTTCCAGGCTCGTAGATTTAGAAGGTGAAGAGGGCTTAGAGATTAGCTAGTTCAATGCCCTAATAATAAAAAGGAGGGAAATGAGACTCAGAGAAGTTACATCTCACAGAAGACCACCTGGGAAGGGAATAAACATTTCTATAGCGCTTCCCATGTGTCAGGCACTGTGCTAAGTGCTTAACAAATATCTCATCTGATCCTGAAAGCCCTTTTGGGGTAGGTGCTGTGAGTATCCCATTTTGCAGTTGAGGAAACTGAAGGAAACAGAGGATAAAGAGTCACAGAGCTCTTTGTCTGAAGTTGGATTCCAATTCAGGTCTCCCTGACACCAGAGGCAGTGCTCTCTCCACTGCACCACCTAGTGGCTCCTGGGACCGAGGAGCTGAGCCAGGACTTTGACAGGCAGGTCATTGAATTTCAGAGTCAGCACTGGCCCCCTCATCCCCACTTGTCCTTGTCACTCACTCCTTATCCTGAGCCTTTGAACAAGTTTTTTAGGTTTAATAGGTATAATGAGAAGAAAGAAAGGAGGGTCTCCTTCTGATACTTATTACTCCTGTCCCTTGGAGATATATATATATATATACATATATGCACGTATATATACATGTATGTATGTATGTATATATACATATATGCATGTATACACATATGGATCTACATATAACATATGTGTGTGTGTGTGTATATATATATATATATATATATATATATATATATATATATGAAAATGAGCTATGTCTTGCTCTTGAAGAGCAGCAGAGTAGCCCAGAGTGCTGGCCTTGAGTCTGGCCTATTCCTGAGTGCAAATCTGGTCTCAGATACTTCCTAGTTGTGTGACCCTGGGCAAGCAATTTAACCCTCTTTACCTCAGTCTCCTGTTTGCCTCAGTTTTCTCATCTGTAAAATGAGCAGGAGAAGGAAATGTCAAACCACTGCAGTACCTTTGCCAAGAAAACTCTCCATGGAGTTTTGAGGAACTGGACAGACTTAAATTTTCTCTTGAATTAGGTTGTTTTACCATTTGTCTTCTGTGTATAGGGGTGAACATTGCATACTATAAGCACTGTCATGTAAAACTATGCATTCCATTATATAAAAATCTTGGGGGTGGGGGAAGGAGGAGAATAAAGGCCATACACCAGTCAATATGTGGTAATAACTTTAAAAATGCTTTAAAGGCTTTTATTTTCTTTCCATCCAGCCCTATGATATCATTAGTGTGGGAAAATGAATCTCCTTATATAAACAAGTGGATGTGATTTAGATAGGTTCTGAGAGTACTGAGACACCTTGGTCTTGGCATATACCTAATAAGAGATTGAGGGAAGGCTTTAATCCAGGCCTTTTTTACTCCAATTTGGCCCTTGATCCCCTATGCCAGTCTACCTTTTAATATTATGCTTACAAAGACTAATTTTAAAGTACATTATTTCATTTGCTACTTAACCATCCATCTGAGGTAGTTAGAATAAGTATTATAATCTGGAATGTATGGATAAGGAAAAAAAAACTCAGAGCTGACCAGCGAAGAAGTAATTTGTTCAGAGTCACCCTACTAATAGCAGAAATACAATGAGTAATTTATCTTAAACATTTTGTCCACAATTCTTTTTTAAAAAATCATGATTCATTATTTCTAATATTTTCTTGAAATTTGGTTAATGAGAGAGAAGGTCATATTAAATAAAAAAGGTCTTGGGGAAAAGTTATCTAAATTTTTTTCCATTTTAAATTTGAGCCTTCACATTATGTAATGATATCAAAGGTATTACTCATTTCCTAATATATACTCCTCACAAATACACATATACATCCCCCTAACAAAAAAGAAAAAACAACTGCATATTAAGAAGCAGTAGGTTACACACATACATATCTTTATAAAGTGTGTTCTGTTTTATGGATATGCAAATAGAAATTTTTCAAAGAGATGAATTCTGTTTTGGACATATTAAGTTTCAGATGCTTTGGGGATGTTTAGGCCATGATGTAGAAAAGGAAGTTGGTGCTGGGGAATCGAAGCCCCAAAGAGAGACTAAGACTGTCTATATAAAATTTGGAAATCATCTGCATATGGATGATAATTGTATTCAAGGGAGCTAAGGATACTACCCAGTTAAATAATACAGAGAAGAGAATTCAAGATAGAGCTTTGAGGGACATATATTTACTGGGCATGATAAAAATAAAGATCCAGAGGTTGCTAGGTGGTAGAGTGAACAGAGCACCAGCCCTGGAGTCAGGAGGACCTGAGTTCAAATCCAGATTTAGACACTTAAAACAAAACTAGCCAAGTGATCTTGGGCATGTCACTTAACCCCACCTTCCCTCCAAAAAAAGAACAAAAAAAAAAATAATGAAGATCCAGTCAGGGAGATTGATGAGGGGTCAGGCAGGTAGGAGAAGAATTAAGAGACTGTAGGGTAATCAAAATTCTAGAGAAGAGAAAATTCCTACTAGAAAAAGTGACCAATAGCATCAAATACTGCAGAAGTCAAGAAGGTTGAAGACTTTTTAAATGTCATTAGATGTGTTAAGGAAAAGCTCATTAGTAGCTTTGGAGAAAGCAATTTCAATTAATGATAAAACAAGGGGTCATGTGTTCATTACAAGAGAGTAGCAAGAGAAGAAGGTGAATCTATCTATTATCTACAGCCTTCTGAAGGAATTGAATAGAGAAGGGAAGGAGAGATAGCTAGTGGGGATGGTACAGCCTAAACAGGGTTTTTTGAGGATGAGGTGGAAGGAATATGAGTATGTTTGAAGGCATCAGGGAAAGAATTAATAGATGAGGAAAATGGAAGATTAGAGAAAGTAGACATCATGTTGATGTCACCACTTGGAGGAGATGGGAGTGGATAGGATCAAAGTACATGAAGATGGTTTGGCCTTGGCCAGGAGAAAGGCTATCTCATCAGAGACTGAAGTAAAGGAGAAGCTACTAAGGAAGAATAATGTCAGAGGGGTGTCAGATGTGGGAAGAGGGAGAAGTTTCAGCTGAGAGAATAGGAGAGGGGGGCTGTGGGAAGTGTGAGGGAGACAAGGAAGGTCTGGAACATCATATTGCTCTCTCCCCCCACCAACCTTCCCCCTTCCCTCTCTTCCCACTGATGCCAGGCTTGCCCTTCTTGGAAGCAAAGATGATCTCAGTTTTGGTTTGTATTTCTGGTGCTGGAACAGTGCCTGGCCATAGTACCTCCTTAATACATGTTGGTTGAATTGGATTATTCTGAAGATGGTTGAGTGTCCAGCATTCTGAAGCTGCAAGCCTCACATAGTTGGGTAGTAACTTGGATGTATAATTTCCAGTTGCCTTCCTGAATGGTTTTCTAGGCCCTCTCTTCTCACCAGGGGACAATTGGCAGCATGTACAACTGACCTTTTATAAAGACATCCAAAGAATTAAAAGAAGAAAACAGGGGAGAAAAAAAGTGGGGTAAAAAGGGCCAGTCCTTTTATATCTTTGTATGTTTAGCAACTGGCAAAATGACTTATACATATTGGGCACATAATAGTTGTTTATTTTAAAAAAATCTTTGTTCAGCCTTGCCCTCAATAATGAAGTAAACTCAGGGAGAGGAAATTGAAAGGAATTTATTAAGCATCCCAAGGCAACAACGCATTGAGAGTGACTGGGCAACAATTTCAAACCACCTGCTCCTTTTATAGACAATTTCTCATACTAAAAGCAACATAATTCTGATAGGCACATGTTTCCCAAAGGTGACTGGCCGTTGTGCTTCAGCTCCTCCCCCATTGCTGCCTCTTCGAGAAAGGAGATGAGAAACAAGGTGCAAAGGATGAAAGTCTATGTGGCTATGTACTGACTAGCATACCAAGGACTGGAAGATGGGATCGAAGTATTTGCTGCCTCTCCTAACAAACTGGTTCACACATACCCAAAGACATATGAGACTGGAAATCATGGCCTCCCTTGAACTGATGGCACAAATTTCAGTATGTTGCAGTAGTGTTTACATCATATATACATATTAGCAGAGTTCAAAAGTGCTACAGTTGTGAAGTTTTCCAGTTTTCAGACCACTTTGGCAGTGAGGAAAACTATGAACCATTACCCTACACATTGCAGCCTGTTGTTGTTGTTCTCAAAGAGAACCAATCATGTCCTGAGGTCTATATCTTGACTTGTGGGTGAATTGGAATTAAGTGAGAAAGGGCTGGGAAAAGTCAGCCTCAATCTCTCCTCCATCGTCATCTCTTTCCAGTGTAAAGACAAAAGTCCAGACAACTGGCAATGGCCTGGGATGCAGTGGGTCACCTTGGCCTTTCTAAATTAAGGTCTTTTCCTGGTCTGAGTTTATCTGACACAATGAACATTTAATGATCCAGGGTGAGAAAAGAATTGAGACAAACTGTGGCCTAATCTAACATCAAAAATTTATCTATCTGGGAGGAGAAGATGATCAGAGTTTCTGGACAGGACAGAAAACAATGACTTTATACTCATTCTATGTTATTAAAGCTAAACAAAAAGCCATCTAGACTTGGACTAGGAGCTATTATTGGCCATTCAGTGAAAGCCAAAATGATTTGATTTGACACAGATGATAAAAGGGTAACTAGGTGGCTCAGTGGATTGAGATCCAGTCTCAGACATTTACAGTGTGACCTTGAATGAGTCACTTAACCCCATATGCCTTAGATTCCTCATTTGTAAAATGAGCTAGAGAAGGAAATGACAAATCACTCCAGTATCTGCCAAGAAAGTGCCAAATGGGTCATGCACTAAGAGGTGAACAAGACTGAAAAATTATTCAAGTACTGATACTAATAGAATCAGAGATCAAGAGCTGTAAGGATCTGAAAAAGGCCATTAAGTCAAAGCCTCTATTTTTCAAATGAGGAAACAGACCTCCCAGCAGTCGGAGGAAGATTACACTTTGAGAAGGTGGCAAAGCCAGGCTTTGAAGTCAGGTCCTCTCATTCGTCTGCTTTTCACTGTGGGCCTTGGATGACACAGAACTCCAAATATTCCTTGATTTCCTCTTCTTTTTTCCCCCGTTTTTTAGGTAGAAATTTTTTTTAATATTTTACATTTATTTATGTATCCTCTCTGCCCTTTCCCCAGACTTTTTCGGGTGTTTAGTGGTTAATCAGAAAAAAAATCCCAGATTAGAATGATTATATTTGGGGCAGCTAGGTGGCACAGTGAATAGAGCAACAGCCCTGGAATCAGGAAGACCTGAGTTCAAATCCAGTTTCAGACACTTAACATTTATTAGCCCTGTGACCTTGGGCAAGTCACTTTACCCCCAATTGCCCTGCCCTCCCCCCTCCAACAACAACAACAATAACAAAAAAAAATAAATTAAAAAAAGAATTAATGTATTTTAAAATCCAACCAAACTACTTTTTAAAGAAAGGCTTTGTCATATCAATTCTTCTTTGTCTCTTTGTCCTCTTCACCCCAGCCTCTGGTGGTCATATTTATATAGTAAATGATTAAAATGACCTTGTTAATGTTCTTTTCTTTTTAATTTCCAGTAAAACTTTGTCTGTATTTACTCATTCAAGATTTCAAAAATTATTTTATTGATTCTTTTTATTTTTCCAATTAAGGCAAAAATAGGGATTTGACTCCTTTAGGACATCTGGAATTTATGAGATCTGCCAAAGATGAGAGAAGTATTTGATTTCTTCTGGCAATGCTGGTGTTATAAAGGATCTCGATGATTAATGAGAACACTTAATAAGATACCATCAGTCAAGTCACACATAGGAGAAATGGCAGAACTGATGTGAAAAATTGTTTTTCTTAGTGTCTGGGGGGAAGTGAAAACCTCTCAGAACTTCCCTCTCCTCTCCTTCCACCCCTTCACTTCTGCTGTTAATCAGTAGCAAGCCCTTTCAGGAGGCTTTCAGATTTCCCACTTCTGGGGACCCCTACTCCCAGCCAGTGGGAGTCAGAGAAAGCCTAAGTTCACTCCTATCCCACTGCTTTGGGACCCTTCCCCTCCTTTCCCTCGCTGTCAATCAGCATCCTTGTTCTTTGTGAGCCATAGTGGCAGGCTCCTCTGTTGTTGCCATTGGGGAAGATTTTCACTCCAAGACTTGAGCCCCCCTCTCAGCCAATAGGTGAAGGGATAGCCATGGGAAGGGGTTTGACTGTGTTAGGGTATAAGTTCTTGTTCTGCCTTTTGTAATGTGGCTCTTTCTCATGAACAGTCATGGGGAAGACAACCCTCTTCTCCCAGTGAAGAGAATAAATTCCTTTTCTTATACTAAGAGATCTCTGTGTTCTTCATTAAACTTCAGGTGAGCTTTTTCATCACAAACATTAGTAATCAATATTTTGGAGACTCAGAGCTTCCCCCAAGCCCTTGCTTCCAAAGTTCTCATCATTCTTGAGGACCTTACTGAGATCATATTGAATCTCCATACCCTGCTCAAACCCCAACCCAAGCACTGAACTAATTTAATCAAAGGTACTCGAAGCTCCAATGTGTTCTACTCTGGCTTGGCTGAACATAGATTCTTTTGTCTAGATAGTCCAAGGCTAGTAATGGTCTGGTATGGTTCGGGGATGGTCTGATAGAAGAGGTATTTCCTCTGTTCTGAGGTAAAATGATGATGGGGTGATATAAGCCTGGGATGATAAACTGTGTACCCCAAACCCCAAGTGGGCTCAGTTCCAATACTGCATCATCCCCTTTCATCCCCTACAGCATGCCTGGCCATTTGAAGAGAAAGAAATGTGTAGATGGACACAACCTAATGATGTTTGTCTTTCTTAGACCACTTAGAGACCAGAGGTTGACATTGGTCTCTAAAAAATTAATAATCATCAAGTTATGACATGGTTACAGATATACTATTGTTTAACGCATTCCCTATAATTATTTTAATTGATTTTAATAGACTTCTGCAATTTTAATCTCACAATCATTTTTCATTATATTGTCACCCCATAGGACTTGGGGGAATATCCTCACAACTTTCTCTCAGACGTTGAATCCTAAATCTACATCATTAATCCTGACCTCCTACCTTAGGTCCTGTCACATTCCCAATTAGATTGAACATTTTCTTGGAAAATCTTATTGTTACCCCAAGCTCAGCATGCTAATGTTAATCACATTGGAATTTGGTGGTATATCCCCATCCAGGCCATTTTAGGAACTGAGTAAATTCTTATGGATTTTTAACCTGATACTGTTATGTCTTTATCAGGTGGCCAACTAAGTATTTTCTGCACAAATTCACCCTTGGTCTTTGATCATTTATCCTTTAATCCACCTTAGGAAACCTGCCTTGTGACCAGAGCCTGATCATGAGATCTAAGATTTTGAGCTATAAAGGGCAGTAGAGATAATTGTTTTCCAGATGAAAACTGAAGTCTAGAGAGATTAATAAATTTGTCAGAGCTCATATATAGGTTAAGAAAATGGAATAGCAGACATTGGAACAGAGGTTCACTAACTCCAAATTTAGCCCCTTTTCAACACTACCTTGTGAGTAGGTACAACTGGACCTTCTTAAATCTGGAACCTGATAAAGATAATAACTAGCATTTATATAAATATTTTAAGGTACGGAAATTTTAATTTTATTTTAATCTATTTTTATTATTTTAATCTATTTTCCCATTTAATCCTTCCAACCTTCTGATATAGGTGCTATTGTAAGCATTTTATAGATAATGGAAGCTGAAAAACAGTTAAGGTTAAATGACTTGTCCAAGATCACACAGCTAGTGTCTGAAGGTAGGTTTTAACTTGGATCTTCCTGACTCCAAGGTCAGCACTTTACTACCAAGTTGCCCCATGGCTGTCACATTGAAAAGGAAGTTCAGAAATGAGAATAATGAAATAAAAAGAGAGAACAAACATCTGCATATAAGATCTGAACGCTTTGTTATCCTGATGGTGATAAGAGTTAAAATTTAAAGAAAAAAAAAAGATTGTAATTCATCCATATAGAGGAAGATCATTGATGATTACTTCCTTTCTATTCATTTCTAGAACTGGATAAAGGAATGTAAATGGCAGCCTTTGACATTGATCACAGATGAAAATACTTACATTTAAAGATTCTGAGGAATTTTCTTAAATTAAATTTTTTTCACTTGGCAAAAATTGGCATTTCCTCCTCATACCTATTCCTCCAAACCCATGATGGGTGGGGGAGAGACCCCTTGTAACAAATATGCATAATGAAACAAAAAAGAAAGATCTTGCACTGACCATATCTCATTTTCCACTGAGTCCACCAGTACTCTGTCCATAGGTTCTTAAATGTTTTTAAGTCTTTGTCAGAGTGTCTAAGCCTTTCAAAGTTGTTTGTCTTTACAATGTTGTTATTGTGCAATGTGTGTGCCTGATTGTGCTTACATTTGTCTTCAGTTCATAAAAGTCTTCTTAAAGGTGGGAGAATTAGAGGACAGCCCCTTCCATAGTAGCTTGTCTAGATTTATATAAACTATGAACTTGGTTCCACATGTGAGTGTTGCTCTGTGATGATGACTGAGTCTAGCCACTGTCCCCAGTCCAAGTATCTGGACTTCATCATATGCCTCACTAGAACAGCAAACATGTATATGAACTCATGCCTCACTAGACCAGCAGGTGTATCAACCACATTCATATGGTTTTAGATAGGACCACAGTAGCCAGCTCATCCATCTACTCTCAGTCAGGACCACAATAGCCTGCCAAACAAAAAGCAACAACAACAGAATACTGAGCAGGATGATTGACTACTAAATCACAGAAGGAACTTTCCCTAAATGTACACCTGCATAGTAACAAGAAAGCATTGTAGTTAGGTGAAAAAGGCTTATAATAATATCATTATCCTATATTAATACCCACTCCAAGAGGGCTTTTCTGTATGCATTGTGGGTAGCCACATGTACAGTTCTACAAAGACTAGGATCCCTCCCCAAATTAGCAAATCCCACCTATATTTTAATATTCATATATTCTGTTATGTAATCAGTTTCATTTGCTCTATAAGAATCCCTGTCTTACTTTCTTAGTTGCTGGTTCCTTCTAGGAGCCTAGCCCACTTTGAGAGAGTAATCCTTAATAAATGTTTTTACTTGGGTTGGAGATGGTATCAATCTGTGAATTCTTTCATGATGACCCTGCAACACACTTTGATACCACAGGATAAGACACTTATTGTATCTCTGTTGTTAGAGAGCTTAAGAAAGTTTCCCTTCCTATCATTTTAATTATTGTTGTTGTTCATCTTTCATTCTCAAAGAAAATCAGTGGCCTCAGGAGGGTTATGTCTTGATTTGCAAGTGAATTGGATTTAGGTGAACAGAGTTGTGTAAAGTAAGCCTCACTTTCTCCTCCAGATTCATCCAGGTCCAGTGGCAAGACAACATTCATGACGAATTTTGATGGATCCATTTTGAAGATCAGAATGTGTAGCATTTGTGAAAGGATTAATTATAAAAGTAGTGATTTAATCAGCAAATCTTATAGAAGGTTGAATGATTTTGTAGGTAACAAAATATTCTCATTCTCATTCTCTATGCTCACCAAGATGGAGTTTTAAATTCTGTTCTACTGTGGAGAATAGAACCAAGATTTGCTCACCCCCACTCTCCCAAGACAATATCACACTCATGTCATTAAGTCTTATTTAATTTTGTTTTATAGTGAGTAACCAGGAGAACTAACTTTAAAATAACAGAAACCTTGATCAGGACCTTAAAAAGTTTTTCTAGAGCAAAAAAGAAAAATGTTGTCATTTCTGGAGTACTTTAAATGCCCTTGAGCCTTTCTGTGGCACTGGAGAGTTATAGTAGTGCAACAAGGATACTGCTCAATTAGTTTTCAAAGGTGGACCCTCTCACTCTCAAGCTGGTGGTCTCTTGGAAAATCCTCAGTAGGAATTCCTCAGCAGAAACCCCAGGCTCTTTTTAGAGACCATGGCAACATTCTTCATGACCCCATTTGGTGTTCTTTTGGCAAACGTACTAAGGTTTGCTGTTTCCTTCTCCAGCTCATTTTATAAATGAGGAAACTGAGGCAAACAAGATGAAGAGGCTTACCAAGACTCCTTCCAATTCTGTGATCCCATCTCTTACTTTTGTCATAATTTTTAGTTAAATTTTATGTTTATTTTTAGTTTACATCATTCATTTCCACAAGAATTTGATTTACAAATTTTCTCCCCATTTTTCCCCAACCCACCACCCCAAAACAGTGATCCCACTGAATACCCCCTCCCCTAATCTGCTCTCCCTTCCATCCTCCTCCATCCCTCTCCAACTTTCCAGTAGGGCATGGTAGATCTCTATGCCCAATTCCCTGTATATCTTAATTCCTAGTTGCATGTAAAATAATACTACTTATATATATATATATATATATATATATATATATATATATATACATATATATATATACACATATATATACATTAAACATTTGATTTTAAAACTTTGAACTCCAGATTCTCTCCCTTCCTCCATCTTCACACACACTTACTAGGAAGATAAGCAATTCAATATAGGTTATACGTATGTAGCTAATGCAAAACATTTCCACAGTGGATATATTGTGAAAGACTGACTATATTTCCCTCCATCCAAACCCACCTCCGATTTGTTCTATTCTCTACTTTGATCCTGTCACTTTTGAAAATTGTGTGCTTCAGGGGTGGAGTCAAGAGGGTGGAGTAGAAGTAGCACTTCCACAGAGCTCTCACCCAAACCACTTCTAAATTATATAAAAGGGGGCTCTTAATGACCTCTGGAGCTCCAGAACTCACAAAATAACACAGAGAAGCTAACCTCCCCCTGAGGACAGCCTGGCAGCTGGGCAAGGAGATCTGAGAGGTTTTAGCCCCAGGGCTGCCAGACCAAGCAGCTGGCTGGAGGGACCCCAGAACACCAGCAGCTGTGACATTTCCAGAATTATCAACACATAGATGCCTAGGACAAAGGGAGTGGTCAGTGCCCTATGGACTTTAGGACTGGTTGGGAGAGTGTGTGGTCTCTTTCCCCTGGGGGCGAGAAGCTCCTGAGGAGCAGGCAAAGCTTGCACCATGTTGCCACATTGCAGCTTCAGCTCCTGGCTTGTGAACTGTAGGGGGATCTGGCAATCAGTTGGGGGGGGAGGGTAATCACTCTTGCTTTACCCTTCATGGATCTGGATTGAGATCTGGAGTGGAGGTCTTGGGGTGGTGACCAGATTGCCAGAGTGTGTGGAGGCTTCACAGAGGCCACCCAACTAATACGTCCAGAAGTTGAGAAAAGCCCAGCATTTGGGATGGAAGTTCCCCTGTCTGGTGGCAGATTCTTAGTGTGGCTACAAGTCCAAAAGTCAAGTAATTGAGTAGCAACATGCCTAGGCAAAGGAAACAAACAAAAAATTTTAACATTAGTCTCCTATTTTGGGGGCAAAGAGGATCAAAGCACAGAACAGGAAGAGGACGGTGAGGTCAGAAATCCTGCACCAAAAGCCCAAATTGAAAATACGAACTGGCTACAGGCCACAGAGGACCTTAAGAAGCAGATAAGAGAAGTGGGGGGGGGGGGGAATTGGGTAGAGAAATGAGAAAGATGCAAGAAAAGTATGAAATAAGAGTCAACAGCCTGACTGGGGAAAATAACACCGTAAAAAAATAGACAACCCAAATGGCAAAAGAGGCTCAAAAAGGCAATGAGGAGAAGAATGCCTTAAAAAGCCGAATTTGCCAGATAGAAAAAGAATCTCAAAAGCTCACTGAGGGGATTCATTCCTTCACAATTAGACTGGAGTAAATGGAAGCTAGTGAATTTATGAGAAATTAAGATGCTATTAAACAGATTCAAACAAATGAAAGAATAGAAGGCAATGTGAAATATCTCATGAGAAAAACCACTGACCTGGAAAATAGATCCAGGAGAGACAAGAAATTCTCAAGGAAAATTGCCCTGATGTTTTAGAACCAGAGGGCAAAATAGAGATAGAAAGAATCCACATATCACTTCCTGAAAAAGATTCCAAAAGGAAAACTCCTAGGAATATTGTAGCCAGGTTCCAGAATTCCCAGATCAAGGAGAGAATATTACAGGCATCCAGGAAGAAACAATTTCAATATTGTGGAAACACAATCAGGTTAACACAGGATCTGGCAGCTTCTACACTGAGGCATCAAAGGGCATGGTATGTGATATTCTGCAGGTCAAAGGACCTGGGGTTAAAACCAAGAATCACCTGCCCAGCAAAACTGAGTATCATGTTTCAGGGGAAAATTTGGTCATTCAGTGGAATAGAGGACTTTCAAGCATTCTTGAGGAAAAAACCAGAGTTGAATAGAAAATTTGACATTCAGATACAAGAAGGAAGAGATGCTTGAAAATGTAAACAGGGAAAAGAAATCACTATGCACTTATCAAAGTTGAACTATTTCCATTCCTACAGAGAAAAACAATAAATGTAACTGATAAACCTTTTCTCGATATGAAAATAGTTGAAGAAAGGTATATGGGCATATGAATACATATGTGAATGTCTGTATATATGTTTTCAGGTATACATAGATAGAGGACACAGGTTGAATTTAATAGGAAGGGATGATACTTAAAAGGTGAAATTAAGAGGTGAGAGAGGAATATAATGAGAGGAAGTGGGGAGAGACAGAATGGGGTGAACTATCTCATATAGAAGAAGCAAGGGAAAATTGCTACAAGGGAGGGGAAGAATAGGAAGGCAAAAAGGCAAAACTTATTCTCATTGAATTTGGATCAGGGAGAAAATGACATATATACTAAATAGGGTTTCTCACCCTATAGGAGAGTAGGAGAGAAGGAGATGAGAGGGGAGACAATGGAAGAAAGGGCAGGCTGGGGGGGGATGTTGGAAGCACCCACTTTTGTAAAGGGATAGGACTAAAGTGGGGAGTGTACCAGGTAGGCGATGGGATAGGAGGGAGGGAAATATAGTCAGTCTTTTACAATATATCTACTATGGCAATGTTTTGCATGGTTACACACGTACAGTATATACTGCTTTGTTTATCTTCCTTTTAAAATCAAATTTTTAAAAATATATATAAATACTATAATTAATATTATTTTGCATATATTTGGGAAATAAGATGTGTAGGCATTGGTGCATGAGGATTCACTTTGTCCTACTGAAAAAGTCAAAGGGGGTATGGGACAAGATATGGGAGAGAGCAGATGGGGTGAGGGGATAACCTGTGGGACTGCTATTCTGGGGTGATGGGTAGGGGAAAAATGGGGGGGAAAGTGTAACTCAAAAATCTGATGGAAATGAATGATGTAAACCACAAGTTAATAAAGCATTTGAAAAAGAAGAAAAAAAAGGAAAGTGTGTGCTTCCAACTTCCCTCCCTTCCATCATTCCCCCCTTTCATCCCCTTCTCCCCACTCTACTGTAGAGTGAGATACCCTATTTAGCATGTATGTCATTCCCTCCCTAAGCTAAATTCAAAGTGAGTAAGGTTGACTAATTCCCTTTTGCTTTCCTGTTCTTCCACACCATTATAACAGTTTTCCCTTGCCTCTTCTATATGAGATAATTTACCCTATTCTGTCTCTCCCCATCTCCTCTCATTATATTCCTCTTTCACCTCTCAATTTCACCTTTTAAGTATCATGCCTTCTTATTCAATTTGTCCTGTGTGCTCTGTCTATGTATACCTATACACATATATACACACACTCATATATGTATTCATATGCCCATATACCCTCCTATATATATGTATATTTACATATACATATATATTTTTTATTTCCTTCAACAATTCTCATACTGAGAAAAGTTTCATAAGTTACAATTATTGTTTTTCCATGTAGGAATGTAAATAGTTCAACTTTGATAAGTTTCTCATGATTTCTTTTCCCTGTTTACCTTCTCATGCTTCTCTTCCTTCTTGTATCTAAATGTCAAGTTTTCTATTCAACTCTGTTTTTTTCATTATGGATGTTTGAAAGTCCTCTATTCCATTGAATGACCATATTTTCCCCTAAGACATGATACTCAGTTTTGCTGGGTAGGTGATTTTTGTTTTAATCCCAGCTCCTTTGCCCTCTGGAATATCATATTCCAAGACCTTTGAACCCTCAGTGTAGAAGCTGCCAGATCCTGTGTTATCCTGATTGTGTTTCCACAATACTGTATCCTCTCTGCCCTTTCCCCAGACTTTTTGTGTTTTTTAGTTGTAAATCATAAAAAATCCAGGATTAGAATGAATATATTTGGGCCAGCTAGGTGGTACAGTGAATAGAGCACCAGCCCTGGAGTTAGGAGGACCTGAGTTCAAATTTGGCCTTAGACACTTGACACACTTACTAGCTGTGTGACCTTGGGCAAGTCACTTAACCCCAATTACCATGCCCTCCCCCCTCCTAAAAAAAGCAAATATATATTTGACAATCCAACCAAACTAATTTTGCAGCACAGGCTTTGTCATATCAATTCTTCATTGTCTTTATGTTCTCTTCTCCCCCAGGCCTTGGTGGTCATCTTTTTACAGTAAATGTTTAAAATGACCTTGTTAATCTTCTTTTCTTTTTAAATTCCATTAATACACTTTGTCTATACTTACTCATTCAAGATTTCAAAAATTATTTTATTGATTCTTTTTGTTTTTCTAATTAAGACAATAATAGGGATTTGACTCCTTTAGGACATCTAGAATTTCTGAGATCTGCCAAAGCTAGGAGAAGTATTTGATTTCTTCTGGTCATGCTGGTGCT
>WOXC01007645.1:0-58824 GCA_011680675.1 Gymnobelideus leadbeateri
CCTGGAGTAATTGTTGGAAAATAGTCTCAGAGAATAGATAATGGTGTGTACGAGGGGTCTATAGAAGTAGAAAGTCTCATACATTGCCAGACTCAGTCCTTGTTGATTTGCTGGTAGTCACAATAATGATTTCTAAAATTTGAAATAATTTTAGAAATTTTTAGGTTCATTGGTAGAAGAGAGAGCCAGCTGGAAGTAGCAGCTCCCAGTCTAGTCTAGTGAGGTTACACTGTATAGGGTTAGAGGAAAGTACCAACATATGAACTATACGTAAGCTATTTTGTAGAGTGGGGCAGTTTACAAGCAAGATCCATTGAGATGCCTATTAGTAAGCATATACATTCAAGTTAAGGATAATTGAGATTTAAGCATAAACATTCAAATTTGTGGAACCCAGAACACCTGCATTAGGTAGACTTGGTTGGGTTCCAAGCATTCCCCACTTCCCCTCCAGCCGTCATCCAGCTTCTCCTGAAACTTCTCTGAGGCCAATCTGACCTCTACAATAAACTTTTGGGTTAGATAATTTTTTGCCACATAAATCTAGGTTAAAAAATAATAAATGATAACTAATAAAGTATTTTTCCACTTTGCTTAACTATTTTATAAGGCAAGTTTCAGTTCTGGCCTGGGGGGTGGGGGAT
This sequence comes from Gymnobelideus leadbeateri, assembly GCA_011680675.1. Taxonomy (NCBI): domain Eukaryota; kingdom Metazoa; phylum Chordata; class Mammalia; order Diprotodontia; family Petauridae; genus Gymnobelideus; species Gymnobelideus leadbeateri. Next base: position 645 of record WOXC01007645.1, read on the forward strand.
ATGGAAGGTATTTCCAGAAATGACTGATGCAAAAATAGAAGACATCAATGCATTAAAAAAAGATTAATGACTCCATAAACAACCTGTTAAAAACTTAATTGCTTAATAAATATTTATGGAAATTTTTAAAAGATTTAGATAAGCCCCTGGAATAGTTTAAAACAACTCATTCATCCCTCTCTAATTTATTTCTCCCCTCTTTAACCTTTTTTTTTATATGTTGTAGATAATATCAATCTTTAATTAAATTGTTATAAGGGTTTTTAAAAAAAAAAATTTCCTTTCTATTTGATTCCAGCATGACCATTTTATTTGTTAGGAAAATCATGTAGCCAACTGAAGCTATGGAATTTACTGAGACTTTCAATAATTAACTCAAGATGATTAACTGATAGGGGTAAAGGGAATCTAGCTGTGTTTTAAGATAACCATTTCTTAGACTAACTCCTATATCAATTTGTAACTTAACCGGATGTAATATTTCCCTTCTGCTGTCTTTGACATGTAAACCTCCTTCCTCCCCATTTGCTTGCTATAAATTTTACAAATCTGTCTTTGAAATGTAGACTCTAATCATAGCTTCTTTTATTTCTCTGATAGAATTGGAAACTATATAAGCCATAGGAAAATTTTGTCTATTGCCCATCAGTAATTTAGAAACTCTGAGCATATGCTAAGCATAAATAATAAAGATCAGTTCTTAAAATGTCTCTGTGTTGATAAGTATGATGGCAGTAGTATCTATAAAGGAATCCTTGAATATTTCTATAACAAAACAGCAAGTTATTGCAGATGAGCGGACAAGTGGAAAAGATAGAAAAATAAAAATATAAATGTGGGCATTCTATTATAACTTTTATCTTTTCTAGTATCTCATCTGATTCTAAGCAGTGAGACTGTTGATTATGTGGGTAATGCTGACAGTTTGGTTTCCACAGATTCTATAGGAACAATGGGTGTTTCAAAAACAGATCCTGCACAGGACATTCAGGAAGGTATAAATCAGGATAAGATAGGAAGGGTAGAGCCCCCTCTCCAATCATATAGCTGGAAGAAATCTGTGAGTTCACCCTTGGAAGGGGCCTGAGCTAAGCTGGCTCAGACTGACTGGGGCTGAAGGGATTGTCACCAACTTTTTGTTAACACACATGCTTAACTAGCCTATGTAATTTGCAGGTCAGAAAGATTGTAACCCAGATGAGCTGGGACCAATCCCAGTTCTGAAGGAAGGAACAAGGCAGGAAATTTGAAGGGCAACAGCATAAAAGAGTCTGCCTTTGTCTGATCCTTCATAGTCTTTTCATGAGGCTACCCATTTATTCAGAACAGAATAAATGCAAAATAAATATAGTGAAAACCTTCCTGGATCTCCAACAAGCATTGTTTATTCCTAGATTGAGCATATTTATAACAATTAGACTTACAGATTATTGAAGTGCACAAAGATTGGTTATAAGAAGAATGAATAAAATATGAATGAAAAAAATAAAAAAAAGAATAAAAGCATTTCTTAACTTTGTGTGTATGTGCTAATCTCATTGTTGTATGCCTGTGAAACCTGGATAGTCTACAAGCACCATGCCAGGAAACTGAATTGCTTTCATCTGAGCTCTTAGGAAGATTCTAAAGATCCCCTGGTAAGAGACGGTACCAGACACTGACATCCTTTCTTAAGATGAACTACCAAGAATTCAAACTCTAGTACAGAGAACATAGCTCCAGTGGGCTGGCCAAATTGTTCAAAAGCCAAATGTACATTTGTCTAAAAGTCTATTCTAATGGAAAACTCACACAAGGCAAGTTTTCATCTGGGGGCTGGAAAAAGTGATACAAGGACACTTTCAGGGTCTCTCTGAAGAACTTTGGAATTGATTGTGTAACATGGGAGACCCTGGTAAAGGACTGCCCAGCATGACATGCCTGCACCAAAGAAGGAGCTGCTCCTCTATGAGTAAAGCAAAATTGTAGTAGCTCCAAAGAAATGTGAGATGTTCAAATTTAGAGATGCCTCTACTCTAAATGTTTATATGGACTATTTGTACCTAACCCTAGAGCCTTTCAAGCTGGTATTGGTCTGATCAACCAAAGTCAGACACATTGTACCTTGACCCCAACACAGTGATGCCATTTTGGTTCTCTTCAAAAACTAAGTGAATTATTCGCCAAGTAATGTGATAGGTGCTGGGGATAGAAATACAAAAGTAAAACTAGGGTATAGAGGTCAGTAGGAAGAAAATTAGAGAGATAATGAAGGTTGATCTGAGAGTAAATTGAAAAACTCCTTCCAGCACCAACATCAGAATTGATTTGATCATATTCATGATTCCGTTATTGTAAGGAGGGAGGGAACAGAGGTGTGTTGTTGGATTAGATTTAATTTTCAGTGTGAACATTTACACATCAAAATCAGCAATCTGCTACAAGTCAGACCTTGATTTATCGCTTTGTCCAGACTTGAAAGTGATGGAAAAAATGTTAATAATGCAGATTAAACTTAGAAATATGTGCTGCACACATTTTTGTTTAGAGATCAGGCATTACCAGCACATTACTGCAAGGGAAGGAGAAGGCATGAGCCCCAGGCAGAAATAAATGAAGATGTTGTGGAGGAGGTTGCCAGAGAGATCAGAAGGAGAAAGATGAAGCCTCTAGGACTTTTCTGAAATAGTGTTCTAGGAGAAGCTATTACCAATCAAGAGAAGGGCCCTAGGACATTATTTTCCTTGTAGTTGGTCATACGTGGTCATTTTCTCCACCACTAAGTCCTAGTCAGATCCCTAGAGCTCACAGAAAATGGGGATTTTCTTGTTTTGTTTTGTATGAGAATGGGGATTTCTACTTCACTATAATTAATGTAATCCCTGAAGGCCCTGATTTTTGGATTGAACGAATCAATTAAAAGTATAAACGAGTTACAATTTGACAGGAGGAATGTGCTTTGATTAGAGGATAAATAAGCTTTTGGAGAGGGTAATAAGATTCCCTGTCAGTCAAACTTCTGACAAACACAACCAGTCTTAGTATATATGTGTAGCCTTCACTGCCACATATCTAAGGCAGCTAGATAGCAAGATTGATAGAGTACTGGGCCTGGAGTCAGGAATGAGTCTCCAGAATGAGAAGATAAAACCCTTTTCTGAAGCTAACTAACCAAAGCAAAATATTGGAAACTACAAAAGATAATGAAGATTTCAAACAGATTCACAACTATTTCTCAAAATCACTATTTACAAATCTACCTGTCTTCAAAAGAAAGGAAGAGAATTTCCGATTTAAACTGTGAGCCCAGTAAGGTTTAAAAAAAATTCCATTTTAAAGTGAGGCCAGAACAATTAAACAAACAGATTCAAAGAGAGGCCTGAAAAACGTAAAGCAATAAACAAATAAATGAAACCTAGCTCCTAGAATGAGAAGCCTTTTCATATTATAAGCCTGAAGTGACAGACCCTTAAACTCCACTTAAATGGAAAGCCAGTAGTAGACCAAATAAGGGTTTAATCTTGGAACTGTTTTGTTAAACTCTCTTCATATCCAGACCACCTGTGCACCTCCTCCTCAGTGGCCTTGTTCTCTTGCTGGTACGACCTTTACAGCAGCCCCTTCCTATGACTGGTGAATTCCTCCCAGAACCTATATTTGAGGAATGTCGCACCAGCAAAGTTGCTTCAAGGTCAGATCAGCCAGACACTCCCTGTATTAACTGATCTTCTCTACAATCCTTCCTCAACTTGCCCAACAAGTCCCTTTAAGGTGTTTTCTCTGCCCCATTATTATGTAAATTTATTGAGAAGGGACTATTTAAAAAAAATTTTTTTGGTTTGTAATTCCAGTGTTTAGGAGTCTTCTCATACCCTGTTCTTCCTACACTGTCAGAAAAGGTGATTCTGGCTTCCTGATTAGACCAGACCAACACAAATAGGCAGTAAGTGGCGGCCAAAATTAAAATAGGCTGAACTTCTTCAGTCTGGAGATAGGTTTTTCGTGGCTCATTTGCCAAGTAAAAATTTAATTAATGATTAAACTATTTTGCAAATAAACCTTATTTTAAGAAGGAAAATTTCAATTAATATCAATTAATTATATTTCTTACTTTTATTATTTATCATGAAATCACATTAATGTTAAAAAATTTATTTTTCTGCATTTACTTTGATCCTGTTCAATGCCAGTAATGACCAAAAACACAGCGAAAAGATACAACTTGCCTCCATTCAGACTAGAGACAGACTGACAATGCTTGATTGCCAAGGGTCCATGACAAACAGGAGAGAGTACACAGTGGCAACCCACCCACCAAGTTACAAGATGGACACAACAGTGACTAGTGGAAGGGTGCTTATGTGGAGCACTGACAAAGCCCTCGCTATATCTTTGCTTTCTCTTACATCCTTTACATTTATTGTGGACCACCCAAAATCCTCTGGCCGGACACTTGGGTCATGTGTTGTGTAGCCCTGCTCCAGGCATGGAGAGCTCGAGGCTCTGGTCATTTTTTTTCCTTCCCCCAAGACTAGAACAGTCCCTCTTCCACCCAGACTACTGCCGCTGCCCCTGTTCCTTTAAGTCCCAACTAAAAACAAAACAAACAACAAACAAAATCTCATCTGGAACCCTTCCCTAGCCTCTCTTAATTCTAATACCGTCCTTCTGTTAATTGTTTTCTACTTATGCAATAGATAGCTTGCTTTGTATATATTTGTTTGCATGACATCTTCCCTAATGGATTGTAAGCTCCTTGAGGTTAGGGACTGTTTTTTGCCTCTTTTTGTGTCCCTAGCACTTAGCACAGAAGCCTAGCACATAGTAGGTGCTTAATAAGTATTAATTGAATGATTGATTAGTGCAATTCCTGTCATAATAAATGCTTAATAAGTTATCGCTCTATCTGTATCTACATCTGTATATCTATCTGAGTTTCCCTCAGAGTTATTCGTGTTGAAATTGTCTTTCAGTAACTGAATTTTAGAAAAGGGAGAGCCTAAGGCAACATACAGTATGATCACAGAGCTATCAATAAACAAAAATCAAACACTTTCTAAAATCAGAAGGGAAAGGGAAGGCTATAAAAGAAACAGCTTGCAAGGGAAGTGACCAGAGGCTATAGTGGGATTGTGGTTGTTTGCTCCTCATTTTTTGAAGAGACTCAGTGACATCATGAATGATGTCTTGACTTGCCTGTAAATTGGATTTAATTGAGGCAGAGTTGCACAAAGTCCTCAGTCATACTCCCTTTTCCAGAATCATCAAAGTCCAGTGGCAAGACAAACTCAAGATGACTGGTGATGGCCCAAAATGCAGTGGATGCCCTTGGTATTTTCCATGACTAACCAAGCCTCCATGGTTATTGGAACAAATTGTTCTCATCCACCATCTCCATCAGGAGAAGTCTTCACATGCTTGGGGTAGATCCCCACCACCCCCAATTGACTGATGGGTTTGGGGTCTGTCAGTTCCCTCAACCTGGTAGGTGTGGCCTCTGCATATACTACAGCATCTTGGAGCCACAGTATATACAATATACATATACACATATGTATACACACATGTGCAGCACATAGTAGGGCCAATAAAGAAGCTCAAAAAAATTCTCTTTTCCCCCTTCCATGATATGTGAGATTTTTTCCATCCAATATTCTAAATTAATTTGAGGGGTATCATTAACAATAGTCACAGTGAAACATTTTATTGGGAGAAAGCACCAGACTGACCAAAGACTTGCCTTCTACTCCTGTACACAAGCTAGATGCTGTAGGAGGTAGAGCACTGTAAGTACAGGAAGACCTGAGTTCCAGTCCTGCCTCAGATACTCACTAGCTGTGTTACCCTGGATAAGTTTCTTGACTTCCCTCAATCCATTTCTTCATCCATAAAATAGATAATAATAGCATTACTTCTCAGAGTCATTGTGGGATCAAAAGAGATAAACTTAAGGTAGTATAGAAATGCTTATTATTTTTATTATAAAGGTCCTTTAGTCTTTCTAAACATCAGTGGCCTCATCTGCAACATTGAGAAGACTGACTGAATAAGCTCTTTCTATCTCAAAATGTCTGTAGACTTCTATCCTTCAAAACACACTTTTCTGCTCTGCTATGGAAAGGACCTCAACTGCCAGTTATCAGAAGCTGAACTCTAGGGTTAGTTTTTTTGGTTTCATTTTTTAAAGCTATGAGTATCTAGTAATGTAGCAGCAAGCACCCCAACATCCCCAGGGTGGCTGCCAACACAGGTTCTTAGATCTGCTTTTCTAAAGGAAAGCAACTCAAAATGGGTTAACAAGCTTACTTTAATCAATCAAACATATATCATTTACCTAGTGCAGGGGAAAAAAGGTCAGCACCCTGAACTTCAGAGTATATAGACAGAAGTTACAAGACAGAGAAATAAATAGAACAAGCAGACAGGCTTCCAAACTGTCCAACCATTACATCCATACCAAATCACAGTTACCGGAGAAGGAAGCATCAACATCTGGGTTTTCAAAGGGGGTGGGGGAAGGGGGAGGCCTCAAAGGCTGCCCAGAGTCTCATCTGGTCAAATCACACAATACTTCAAAGTGAGCCCCAAAGCAAAGCTTCACATCAGGGATTATATAGTCTTCTCCTGGCTCAGAGAATGTAACCACCCTCTTGAATCCACTGCCCAATCACACAGCATCAAGGTGTAGGCATTCCTGAAAACCAAGCCTCCTGCCACAGGCTCTATGTGACCACATTCAGCCTATTAGGGGGCAGAATATATTTTCAAATCAAGAAAGGTTCTGAGAGTCTCTTAAGCCTAACAAAGGGCCTAGGAGCAGGGAAGATCTTTAAATTTGCATTTCCATTACAAGTAACAGCCCATTTATCTATCTATCTATCTATCTATCTATCTATTTAGTCATTTATTTATTTATCTATCTATCTATTTATTTATTTATGTATTTATTTATTTTTAGCCCAATTAATTCTTAAAACAAACATAAAGGGGTCAGTGAAAAGAAAACTGGAAAGCAACCCAAAGAGAGACTCATCAAGTCATTATACTCACCTGGGCCCTCAGATAGTTATTCACAGTAGGCCTCAGGTAGGCTTCATTTTACAGGGCTAATTGATGGCAGTAAAGATGAACATGGGGTATAGTGGAATACTATTCTTATACATAGTCTCCTACATATTTATGTACATGTGGGGATGTTTGATATATGACTCCTGGGTAGTGTAGATAAATACTATTGGGATTTGGTCTACCTTTTGAGGGGGAAGGCTTCAACTAGTACCACCACAGCAGTATATCTTGGCCTTGGAGTGGGGAAGGGACGGGGAGTAGGGTGCCAGGGAGTAGGCTGGTCTTCTAGGTCCCTGGGTACAACCTTTTGACTGAGTCCAAGTTTCAAAGAACAAATTCTTTTATTAAGGGGATTTGTTCTGTGAAGTTTGAATTCAGTCAAAGGGCTGCATTTGAGGACCTAAAGGGTCACATGTGTCCTCAAGGCCACAGATTCCCCATCCCTGGTTAGGTCTAATTTTTCCTGAACTTAAGTGAAAGTTTGCAAAGATCTCCTTGTTAAACTTTTTCAAGATTCTCTTATTTTTAAAAGTGATTTCCTAACTTCTCTAGTATTTTAGCTCCCCTTTCACTTGGTTTCTGGTAATTCTTCCATTTTTGTGCTAGGAGAGCTGCTTGTGATGATTTTCAATCAGAACAATTTTAAGGAAATTTTTTTGAGTAAATTCTAAATGTCTTGATCAACCTTCCTCGGTTAGTCAGCAAAAGACCTTGGACAAAACTCAAGTGCTCTGACTCATATTCCAGGGTAGGTTCTATTACACCTCTGAAAGTGTGGACATTATCCTTAGTATCTCTGGTTTAGTCCTCTACAAGTAGAGGTGACTATCACTGGACCTGTGCTAAGAAAAATACATGTGTGTGTTTTGTTCTGAAAAATACTTAATGGCAAACACCATTTCTTCCCATTAATCTTCAAACTATAGAGCATACTTCAAAACCTCATTAATTTTACATTTATTCCTATTGGTATGTTTCTTCAGAATGTACTTGATTCTAAAATTTTTAAATTCATTTTATCTGGCCAATAGTGCTCATGTTTTCTTCTGTAGAAGATGATATTATTAATGTAATGAAATATGACCCTTTGGTTATAATATAAATATACAAAAAAGCTTAAGAGGAAAGACTTATTGGCAGCAACCTATCCTAAACAATAAAAGCACATAGGCCAAGAATCCCAAGCCCAGATTTTATTTACTCAAACAACATAAACCTCTGACAGGAAGGGGTGGCAACAAATTATTCATTATCTGTCTTCTTAAAAAGTTCTTTCAAGTTAAGCAACATGTAAAAAAGATGAAAACTGGAGCCTCCCTGAGAACTGTTTCCCAGTCCAGAAAATCTTTGTTTTTCTTGCCTTATGTTACCTTTTAAAGTGCAGCCTTTCTGATTGCTCACTTACCCAACATGAATGATCAATGGAATGGCATATTCTGGTTAGTTCCTCTATTAACATTCTCTTTGTGAAAACCAGATACCCAGCAGGAATTTCCTATTCAGTGAAAGTTAACATTTTTCCCCCAAATTTCTTCTATCTAAAAACTCAAATGAGTGAGATTTCCATCAGTGGCAGGAATAACGAGAGATTTAAAAGTTAAGGAAGAATTTCATGCTCACAATAAAGATATTCCAAAATTCCCAGCTTTAAGAAAAGGTCTAATTTTTCAGTTAGATAGCTCCCCAAATGCTAAATCTATGAGACAGCTAGCACATATCAGGGCTGCCAGGTGGTGCCCTGGATAGAGACCTTGAAGTCTTGAAGTCTTGAAGTCAGGAAGACTTATCTTCCTGAGTTTAAATCTGATCTCAGACACTTGATAGCTGTGTGACCCTGGGCAAGTCACTAAACCTTATTTGCCTCAGTTTTCTCATCTGTAAAATGAGCTGGAGAAGAAAATGGCAAACCACTCCAGTATTTCTGTCAAGAAGACTCCAGATGGGGTCATGATGAGTCAGACATGACTGAACACAACAAAACCAGAACTGAGTTGGAGTTCAACATGGATGAAGGGATTTGTATTTTACTCTCTGGATGGAAGATCCAAAAGGAAATAACATAAAGATTTATGTACCAGTCTAGGAACACAGAATTAGAACTAGGAAGGCCCTTTGAGGTCTCTTTTTGTGTAACATCAGTTAACATTATTACCTTGCTGGGGCAGCTAGGTGGCACAGTGAATAGAGCACAAGACCTGAGTTCAAATATGGCCTCAGACACTTAACACTTACTAGCTGTGTGACCTCGGGCAAGTCGCTTAACCCCAACTGCCCTCAAAAAACAAAACATTATTACCTTGTTTTAAGCCCAAGGGGCAATATAATTGACCCTAAGGTCCACACAGTTTCCTCTTCTTCAACTTTAAGGAATTTATTTTAGATGAAAGGTTTCTGGTGCAATCATATTCACTCTGAGTCTCTACTTAGGAAAATTATTTAACATTCAGCCAGAGGTTGGGTTTTTACCAATTTTATTACTTTTTAGCTAACTGTTCATAGGTGAGGCAAAATTCAGTTTATTGAAAATGTTTTGGTAATGAAACAAAAGATTCTATTATTTTATCTGTGGATAGACAGGTTTTGAGAGAAGCATTTGGGAGAAGAATTGATCTTTTTCTCCTGGGTCTTAGAGCTGATGACTCCTTAACATCTTTCTTCTTTGTCGTAGTTGTGTCTTACTTTTGTTCCTTAGAGATATAGTGGGATGCTGTGCTATTTCTAGTCTCACATATTCAGAGCCTTACCATCTTTATATCTGGTTCTGAGATAGTTCCTTCCTTTTATAAAAATTCTTCAGGAAATCTTAGATTATGACCAAGTCTTTCACATAATGTCTTTGATTGATTTTAGGAGGGTATAAAGACCCTGTTCATTTTTGGTTCTAAATGATTCAGTCAAAAAGTGTTCTAACCCAACAAAAGTAATTGCTTTTTAAGTAATTGGAGTCCCACCCTTATATTAGAATCATAGATCTAGAGCTAAAAGGGACCCCAGAGACTATCTCATCCAACTCTCTTATTTTCCAAAAGGGGAAACAAAGGTTTAGAGAGGTTGTGGCTAAGTGACTTGTCCAGGGTCATGTAAGTAGTGCTTGCAGAGGAATGTTTTTCTTTTTTTTTAATCTTGGTCCATTTTAAAAATTTATTTGTGTATTCATGTGTGTTGTGTGTGTGTGTGTGTGTGTGTGTGTGTGTGTGTGTAACCTCTATTACTTTATATAAGACTTTACATATGTATATTCTCTATATTACCCAGTGGAGGAAAATCTGTTAATAAAATCTAAAAATTAGTTGTTTCATCCTTGCTGCAAGAATCAAATTCACCATTAGAGTCAACATATTAGAAATGCTATTCCTTTCCTGGAATGTAGTTTTTAAAAACTGTTGTTAGTATTCATATAAGCAAATAACCCAATAGGGGCCCAAAGCATCCCTGGAAAAATCTCTTTTCGTTATTGAAAAGATTAGTATTTCTCTAGTATTCAAGGCCCAGGTGCAATGGAGAGCTCTCCTTGAAGACATGTCTTGACTCTGACATGTATTGGTGGTGTGATCCTAGACAAGACATTGAACCTCTTGGTGCATTACACAACTCTTAACTATATAAATAACAGAGGAGTTGCCCATCTGAAGTGCATTGATAAAGGTAGTTTCCTCTCCAAGGCAGCTAGGTGGCTCGGTGGATAGAGTGCTAGGTGTGAAGTCAGGAAGGTTCATCCTCCTAAGTTTAAATCTGGCCTCAGACACTTGCTAGCTGTGTGCTCACTTAATCTTGTTTGCTCGGTTTACTAATTTGTAAAACAAGCTGGAGAAAGAAATGGCAAACCACTCCAGTATTTTTGTCAAGGAAACCCCAAATGGGGTCCAGAAGAATTGTAGAGGACTGAAAAATGACTAAACAATAACACCCAATGCAGCAGCTAAATCTGACATTGTATGCAATGTTCTACACCTATAGTTCCCCACTTCTAACAGTATACTTTAAATTTTTTTCGTTTTAGATTTAAATACCAAAAAAGCATTCCCATAAATACAGCACAACACAAAAAGAGGATTCTGAATGAAACTATGACTCTATTTCAAACAGCTTGTTTTTTGAAAAAGTAAACAATAAATTCTATACCTTACTTTCAAAACTATCTTATTTGTGCTTCTTTCTGAACTTCCTTATGATCTGTTCTATACATTAAAATTAAAAAAATCCTTCTTTATTGTCATCACTTTTGCTAGCATTTCCTACCTTCCCCCCAAAAAACATCTGACAGAAAGAAAGAAGAGAAAGACAAACCTTGTAGCAAATATGCATAATTAAACAGCATAATTCACACATTAGTCATGTCAAAAAATCTAAGACTCTGCACCTTGGATCTGTCACTTCTCTGTCAGAAGGTGGGTAACCTGTTTCATAATAGGTCCTCCTTTTGTTGTCTGTCCTTCTTATTGGAAGAGGACCGGTGACATCATGAGTGATGTCTTGACTCGGAGGATTTAAGTGAGACAGCTGCACAAAGTCATCAGCCTCACTCTCTCTTCCAGAGTCACTGAAGTCCAGTGGCAAGACAAAAGTCAGGATGAATGGTGATGTCTCTGGATGCAGCGGATGACCTTGGTGTCTTCAGGGTCCACAGTGCCTGCTTCAGTCGCCTTTATGGCTGTTGGAACAAATTGTTCTCATCCTTCTGTGGAAGCTTTATCTGCCAGATTAAGAATTTTGTACTTAATCCCAGAAGCAATAAGGAGCCAGGAGGTCTCACTCTATCAAAGTACTACAAGACATTTAATTAGCCTTCTAACAACATACTTTACTTTGAAACACCAAAGCCACCCTTCAGAACCATGCATGCAATCATTTTAGGAATGCAAATATAGGATTTTATCTCCATTACATTTCATCTTAGATTTGGCTGATAAATTGAGTTGTATTATTTTGGTCTTTTCCCAGTGATTAGAAAAAAAACAACAAACAACTTCTCTGCTGACTTATCTTAATGACGCAGGACTAATTCCAGGGTATGAATCATAAGCTTTGTGTAATTTATTAAGTAAAGAAATCTGCAATAGGTTCACTTTTTTCTTCAGGAATAGGCTCATAAAATCTGTTCTCAAGATAACCTCTTCCTTTGAATTCTAGAACTGTCCAGACTGTTTTGAAAGTAGAAGTGAATATTACAAATTGGAATTTTTTCACTATTTCATATTAAATTTTCATTTGTTTATAATAATTGCCTTGACTGGAATGATTGGCAATATTGTTTTGATCTAAGATAATCCACTAAGGAAATAATTATCCCTCTTTCTAAGGCACTCACTAAGAGGGGTTGGCCAATGAACTTTGGCAGGAATATATACTTTCATAATTTTCTAATTCTCTCTCTATATATGAATGTATGTATAATTTTACATATATTATATATTATATATATACATATGAACACGAATATGTGTATATTTTTACATAAGAAAATGCCCTTTTTATTCTGTTATACAATGCAAGGGTGAATAATATCCTTCCTTCCTCTCACCCCTAGAGAGAGAGGAAAAAAGAAAAAAAAACACAAAAAAATCCCTGTGCCTGCTTGATTTGTCTCTTTAACAAGATTCTTCTTTGTTTTCTGTAAAATTAGTCTGAACACAAAGCTGGAATTATACAAACTGATGACTCTTCTTGCTTAGAGACCTGTTCAACTAGCAGTTACTAAAACTAGATAAGATTTCTTGCTAAGTGTCTTACCAATGAGTTTCTTGGCCACATATATGCTTTACTGATAGACTGATTTTAATCAGAAAATTTTTTTATTGTATTGAGGGATATATTTCTCATCATTAACCCTGAATTCCTAAAACTGGTCCATTGTTTACCTTTCCTTTGAGTTCACTTATTAACACCAATCTTTTTTTTTTTTTTTTTTTTGGAGGGAGAAGGTAGGGCAATTGGGGTTAAGTGGCTTGCCTGAGGTCACACAGCTAGTTTTTTGTGGTAAGTGTCTGAGGCCAGATTTAAACTCAGGTCCTCCTGACTCCAGGGCCAGTGCCCTATTCACTGTGCCACCTAGCCGCCCCTGTTAACACCAATCTTAAGGTATCTCATCTCATTCTAGACTGGTTTAGCTAGATCAAGGATCTAGAACTGAGGGCTGGCAAGTTTGGCCTCTGACCCCAGGGCTGGTCATTGCATTGATCAGAGTTGTTAGTCTTTGAAATTTGTTTTTCTATTGCAACACTAATGCACTGTTGGTGGAGTTGTAAACCGATCCAACCATTCTGGAGAGTAATTTGGAAATTTGCCCAAAAGGATATAAAACTCTGCATACCCTTTGACCCAGCAACTACTAGATCTATATCCCAAAGATTTTATGCATATGTATATATGTGTATGAAAGGATGTATAGATAAAAAATATTTATAGCAACTCTTTTTGTGGTGGCAAAGAATTGAAAATTGGAAATTGCCCATCAGTTGGGGGAATGGGCTGAACAAGTTGTAGTATATAATTGTGATGGAATACTATAAGAAATGACAAGTAGGATGGCTTCAGAAAAACCTGGAAAAACATGAAGTGAGGCAAAGTGAAGTGAACAGAATCATGAATCCATTGTTCATAGTAACAACAATACCATACAATGACTTAATTATTCTTAACAGTACAATGATCTATGACAATTTCGAAGGACTCATGATGAAAACCACTATACACCTCCAGAGAAAGAACTGATGGCGTCTTTTTATAAACTTTATTTATTTTTCTTGTTTTTATTTTGGCTGGGGAGTGGAGTCTGTGTTTTCTTTTACAAAATGACTAATATAGAAATATGTTTTGCATGATTGCACATGTGTATCAAATTGCTTGCCTTCTCAGTGAAGGAGTGGGGAGGAAGGGAGAGAATTTGGAACTCAAAATTAAAAAAGACAAATATTAAAAATTTTTACATGTAATTGGAGAAAATTTTTATTTTTTAAAAAATATGTATTTATTTGTTAGTTTTCAACATTTACTTCTATAAATTTAAGTTCTAGATTTTCAACTCCTTTCTTCCTTCTCCTCCCCAAGACTGCATGCAATCTGATGCAGGCTATCTATCTATCATCTATCTATCTATCTATCTATCATCTATCTATCTATCTATCTATCTATCTGTCAATCTGTCTGTCTATCTATCATCTATCTATCTATCTATCTATCTATCTATACATATTAGGTGAAATATAATATTTTTAAAAAGTTTTTTAAAAAAAAGAAAGTTGTTTTTCCTTACAGTGTTCCTGTCCTTGTATAAATTGTTCCCCAGGGTCTACTCACATACCCAAATAAAAATGAATATCATAATATTCTATAGTTTCATGTTTTGTGCCTATTTAAAATTAGATCATTAAGATTTTTATGTTAATTTCTCTGAATTAATAAAATTTACCTAAACAGGTAATATTATGTCTTGACTAATCTTTGTTTAGGTGTAACTTTTCAAAAAATGTGTGCAGCATTTTATTGGGGGAGGTGCTCACAATGTATTATTGGATAGACCCATCTTATATAATACTTGAAATGAGGTTAAAAGGAGGAGTGTGGGTTTCCATGTGCAAGGACTGTATCAGGATGTTTCCTCATGTAGCACTTAGAAGAGTGCATTTCCCTTCGAGAGGTATCTCAGAGGTGTCCTGCCAGTAACAGATCCCTCTTTCTCTCGTTTGGTCCTTTGTTGCCTCAAGAGCTAATCTCATATATTTACATCTCTGTTATTAATCTTTATCTGCTTAGAGACCCTCCTGTTTATGGAACCTGTGCTTGCTTAGGGATAGAATTTCAATGTGTTTCCATTGTATTTGAGATTTCTCAATGAAATCACTGTCTCCTCTTCCTTTGTTTTGCCTTAGCTTTGTTGAAGCAATCACTTCATAAAAATCTCAATCTTCCCTCAAATTTCAGAGCTAGTTTAAAATACACACAAATTAGCAGCAACCACATGGTTTTCTTTTATATAAAAAGGAGGATAGAATGATAACAATAAAAAAGAAAGAAAAAATAGCCATGTAAGCCAAGAGATTTTATCTGTTAAGAAGATGGGAGGAGAATATAAAGCTATGTGACACTGAGCAAGTGTCACATAGCTGATAAGTGTCTGAGGTCAGATTTGAACTCGGGCTTTCCTGACTCTAGTCCTCTATCTGATGAGCCATCTATCTAGGGAAAATGACTTAAAAAAAAAATATATATATATATATATATATACATATATATATTTTTTCTGTACAATCACTATACTTTAAACTTAAATACTAAAACTTAAACACACAATCCAAAAAGAAAAAGAAACATATTACAAACTTAAGTACTAAAACTTAAATACAAAATAAGAAAAAAAAAGCATTGCCATGTGCATAGCAGAATGGAAGAGATGGGGGGTGGCTAGGTAGTACACCGAATAGAGTATTGCAGTGAATAGAGTCAGGAGGACCTGAGTTCAAATGTGGCCTCGGACATTTAACACTTGCTAGCCGTGTGACCTTGGGCAAGTCACTTAACTCCAACTGCCCTGCCTCCCCCCTCCAAAAAGAAAAAAAAATAAAGAATGTAAGAGGATTCAAAATATACAACAATAAATTCCGTTTCAGCAAAGCCTATATAATAAATATTACACACTGTGTTCTGAGCTACCCATCTTTTCTTGGCTTCCTTGTAAGTTTTCTTTTGCTCTCTGCTGTGACAGGGAAAACAGACTCAATGCTTTGTTGCAATGCTACATGGTATGGTTAAATGTTTTTATTTAAAAGGAAATTGGTTAAATAATAGTGGAACAATGTCAAGGATATGTTTGTATTCTGTGGTTCCTATATTTTTATTCTGTGATATCTATGTTACATTCTAAGACATTTTGACTCATGTGTCCTTGTGATTTTATAACATAAAATGGGGCTCAAGTTAGGCCAGCTACATATGCCTCTCAGGGTTTTAGAGTACCTTGAGAAGTTTCAAGCAGGCAACACAGATGTCAAATATATTATGCTTTTCTTGACAAATCCATTGAATTACTCTTTGAATTCTCACTCTCATAAAAGCAAAATATTTTAAAAGCATAATTATTGGGAAGTCTTAACTAGGGAGTATGCTATAGTGAATGGAGTGCTTGGCTTGATGCCAGAAAGACCTGGATGCATATCCTTCTCCTGACTTTATTAACTATTTAATCCCAGGCAACTTTCTGAGTCTCAGGCATGTCCCTAAGCTTTATCTATTAAGTTATAGATCGGTTGTGATGGAATCATTGATTTTTTTTTTTTTTTCAAGCAATTGGGGTTAAGTAACTTGCTCAAGGTTACACGGCTAGTCATTATTTATGCGTGGGTGCTCATTTTCTGAGGCCGGATCTGATCTCGGGTCATCCCAACTCCGAGGCCGGTGCTCTTACTCACTGCACCACCTAGCCGCCCCTTTAGGGCAATTGGGGTTAAGTAACTTGCCCAAGGTCACACGGCTAGGTTTTTGTTTGTGAGGATTAAGTGTCGGAGGCCGGCTCCGAACTCAGGTCCTTCTGACTCCAGGGCCGGCGCTCTATTCACTGCGCCACCTAGCCGCCCCGGAATCATTGATTTTTATATACAGTATGGCAGTGATTAGAAAGACCAACATGAGTTGCATAGTAAGTACTTGGTGCTTCTTGAGTGAACTGAAGCATTGATATAGAAAACCTGCAGTTTCTGTAGGGGAGAAGGGAAGGGGTCATTGGGAAATTTACAGTTTTCTAGTTTGACTAGATGATGGCTTATGGGGTGTTTTGCAGGTTTTTTTTTACATCCTGAAACACTTATTTTATAAACTTCAAGTAAATTTTCAAGTGGAGTAAATGAGGAACTTTTTCCTCTTATGAATGGCTTCCTTGGGGCATAAGGCCAGTAATGATTCAAAGGGTATGGATATTTAAGACACTTTATTTGCACAATTCCAAATTGCTTTCCAAAATGGCTCTACTATTTCATAGCTGCACCATCAATGTAGTTATCTTTTCACAGCCCTTCCAACAGTGACTGTTGCGATTTTTTGGTAATTTTTCCAAGGCAGGAATGAGGTGGAATCTTAGGTCAACCTTCCTTTCTTATTTCAGATGAGTGAGGTTTGTCTGATGCCTACTTTCCCCCATCCCTTCCTCCATACTTTTTATGGTCTTTTCACATACCCCAATTATTTCAAATTGTCCATCTATTCTTTTAAATGACTGGTTAGATTGCAAAGTTCAAGATGCATTTATGTACTGAGTTTCATTAAAAAAAATTAAAATGTGCCCCTGCTGTGATCATTACCAAGGCTCAGTGAAGACATTTTTTATCTTTAATTTTTATTATTATTATTTTTTTTACCAGAGGTCATATTTTAAATTTTTAGCCAAGTTCAGGATCTTTGGACTGCACAGTAAAACGCTATGATACTTTCAACAAAGAGATGGAATTACTGTGATTAGAATATTTGCCAGAAGCAAAGAAGCAGTATCTTCCTTTCTCCTGCTGGGCCAACTATGCTGAAGTCCCAAATATCTCTCTCTGTGAAAAACAAGGACAATAGGCAGAGTTGGGCTGGAGCTAATTTCTTCACATGCTAAAATTCCAGTGTGAGCATTTAGACTTTGGAAATCAGCAAACAATATAAATCAAGGCTTGATTTGTGGTTTCTTTGACTGTTCTAGCTTTAGGTGATAAAGAAAATGCTTGTGTGTATTTAGCCCTCTTTTTTTTTCTTTTTTCTATCAGTATTTATTGATATTTTCTGTTTCTTATAGCACCATAGTATCCCAAATATCTCTTCCCTATTCCCTCCCAGAGAGTCATCCCCTTTGACAAATAGAACTTTTTTAGAGAGGAAAAAAAGGTTCAAAACAGCTGATTAATACACTGAAAAAATCCCCAAACACATGCAATATGTAACACCTGTGGACTTCACATCCATGAAGGTAGGTTGGGGTGAGGTGTCTCCTTATATCTTTTCATTTGAGTTCTATTTGTTCTTTATAATTTTGTTACATTTACTTTTGATTTTTTCTTGTGTTCTTTCTATTTACATTATTGTAGTTACCATGTATGTTTTCTCAGCTCTGCTTACTTTACTCTGCATCAATTCATATGGATTTTTCCATGTTTCTCTGTATTCATCACATATATAATTTCTTACAGCACAGTACTATTCTATTACATTCATGTACCAATATTTATGGAGCCATTCCTCAATTGATGGGCATATACTTTGTTTCCAATTCTTAGCTATCACAATATGTGTTGCTGTAAATAATTTGGGTTTTATGGGGAACTTTTCCCCTTATGAATGTCTTCCTTGGGGTATAAGACCAGTTCAAAGGGTATGGACATTTAAGGCACCTTATTTGCATAATTCCAAATTGCTTTCCAAAATGGCTGTACTTTTTCACAACTCCACCAACAATGTATCAGTGTGGCTATCTTTTCACAGCCCTCCAAAATTGACTGTTGTCATTTTTGGTCATTTTTTCCCAATTTGTAGCGCGTGAAGTAAAACTTTAGGTCAGCCCTCCTTTCCTATTTCAGAAAAGAGTGAGATTCACTCTCCCCCATCCCTTCCTCCATGCTTTTGTATGGTCTTCTCACATACCCCAATTCTTAAAAATAGCAAATTTCACTCTTTTATTTCTCCTTTTTATATTAGTATATTTCTCCTTTTACCCTCTCTTCTCTTTACTGCTTACAACTCTCAACACAGAAACAATATACTCTACTACCCAAGGTTTTCTATTTTTCTAGTTTAACTCACTCAATATCCTTCTAAGACATTAAGATTCTGAAGGGACACTCGTTTCTTCTCACCATTAAAATGTTAGTACTACATTATCATATAGCTCCTTCCAATTGCTGAAGTAAATTTACTTTTTTAGGTGTCTCTTGATTCTTTTGTTTATGTTTCAAAGTTCTTACTTCACCCCGATGTTTTCATCAGAAATGCTTGAAAGTCTATTCCATTAGAGATCTGTTTTCCTCCCCTGTAGGATTATACTCAGTTCTGTAGGGTAAGCTATTCATTGTAAGCTTATACTTTTTGCTTTTTGAAATACTGCATTCTAAGATCTTCTCTGGTTTTAAGTAGAAACTGCCAGGTCTTGTGTGATTCTGACTGTGGTTCCTTGGCACTCAAATTGTTTCTTGCTGAATTCTTACATTGTTTTTCTTTGATATGAAAACACTGAATTTTGGCAATGTGTTCCTTAGACTTTTATCTTTTGGAATTTGTTTCAGTTTTGGTGGAATTTCTATCTTCATTCTGCACTTTGGTTTTAATAGATCTAGGTAGTTTTCATTTATGATTTTGTGAAATGTAGTGGTACACATTTTTAAAAAAATTATGGTTTTCAGGGGATCTAATTATTTTTAAGTGATTTTTCCAACCTGTTTTTTTGGCCAGTTGTTTTCTATATCAGACATATTATATTTTCTCCTAGTTTTCCCAATATTTAATTTTGTTCTAATATTTCTTGCTGTCTCATGGAGTCACTGATTTCTGTTTGATCTATTCAGGGATTCCATTTTTTTTGCCACTTCTAAAAAACGTCTTATTCTCCTTCCAATTCTTTCTTTCAGAGCTTTTTATCTATCAGTCCTTTTGCTTCATTCTTCCTGGGTATTCATGTAGTCCTTGTGGAAAATCCATTTCTTTTGCTTTGAATCTCCTCTTGTAGTTATGGAGTTATAGTTACAATAATTTATTATTATTATTATTTTTAAAGCAATTGGGGTTAAGTAACTTGCTCAAGGTTACATGGCTAGTCATTATTTATGTGTGGGTGCTCATTTTCTGAGGCCGGATCTGATCTCGGGTCATCCCAACTCCGAGGCTGGTGCTCTTACTCACTGTGCCACCTAGCCGCCCCAAGTTACAATAATTTTTAATATGAAATGGTGTTTCTTTGATCTATTAATTTATTAATCTCAGTTTCTGAATTGGGGTGCTGTGCTAAGGTCAAATTGTGACCTCTGCTGTGCTTTTGGGTGGGATGGTTGTCCTTGCTTGATCTTGGTCTGGGTTCCCTAGATCGTCTTGTGGGCCTCTGTCTTCAGGGATTCATGTCTCTCTTGATCTTAAGGTGACTTCAGGCCCCTCTCTGGCAGCTCAGGACAGAGTGTCAGGGACCTCAGAGACCTTGGGCCTCATCTATCTAGGCTAGGCACTGTGAGAAGTGTTGGTCATTGTTGCTGCAATTCTCTGGGACATCCTGGGATACTTTCTTACCTTGGGATTTTCTTGCTTCCTGACACAGAACTGTGCAGGCTACGCATGCCCCTGGCTATCTCTAGTCATGATGGTGCTCACTTTGCTGGAGGAACCCCTTTTTCCTAGTGCTCCTGGGCTTTTGGCTGACTTTAGGTGCAGGTCTAGTGTGGAAGAAGTCACATAGTGTAGATTCTTATTGGGTGTCCTGATCATTATCTTTTATGTCAGACATATTATATATGTATATATATCAGACATATTATATATATATAAAAATTATCCTGAAGTGAACTTCAGAGTTTTGCTGGAGCGAGTATGTACAAGCTGGATGGCATGATTCCCAATCTTGTCCAGACATTCTCATTTTGGCTACAAGTTCTCCAATTCAATCATATTCTTTAGCTTATGCCTCTTGTTGGGAACCACCTCCGTACCTCTTCCACCAATATCTGAATTTGACTGATTCTATTTTCCCTCAGGTATATTTAGGTGCCTTGAAGGGTTTTAAAATATTCTAAAAATTGTATTAATACTTATTTTTTATTAAGAGCTTAAGATAAAAGACTAATAAATTTGTAGTAAAAAAAAAGCTGGGTTTGAATACCATTCTTGCTACTTGTTCCCTGTATGACTTTGTGTGAAGGACCCAGCCTCTTTGGGACTCAGTTTTCTCATCTATAAATATCCTCATCTTGTAAATTAACATATACCAAAATTTTACTTTGATAATTCTGTGATGCCTTTAAGATCATTAAAGATGGCCTTTAGTTGTTCAGTTGTTTCAGTCGTGTTGATTCTTCATGACCCCATTTGGAGGAGTTTTTTTGGCAAAGATGCTGTAGTAATTTGCCATTTCCTTCTCCAGCTCATTTTTTAGATGAAAAAACTGGGGCAAACAGGGTTAAGTGACTTGCCCAGGGTCACACAGCTAGTAAGTGTCTGAGGCTGGATTTGAACTCAGAAAAATCAGTCTTCCTGACTCCAGGCCTGATGCTCTATCCACTGCACCACCTTGCTACCTGAAAGATAGCATTAAATATCTGATAAAATGACATGGAAATCACTAGATTACATCATCCAAGATAAATGTGATTGATAAACTCATTAAAAAAACACCAAAACTCAGTTAATCAACATGTACATTTATAAGATAATCAGACATTTGCCTTGGACTTATAAGACACTAGTACTGTGTCACTACAGACTCCTCTAAGGAGACTGGCATCTGAGAATTTCCCAGAGTCATTTGGGAGGATTGTCTAAACTCAAGCTCATTAATCTTAGCCAACATTGACCTTAGGGATGGAAAAGTCAATACAATGTAATCTCAGTCTAACAGTTCATGCTATATGTAGCATACACTTTTAGACAGTCTTCTCAGTTTCTTTCTTCCTGAATGCAATCTCACGTCTCTAGATCCTTTCCTTAAGACAAGAGGAGCAGCGCTGAGTTTTAATAGATGGGGGAAAATTGAGTTAAAGTCATCACAATGTCATGTCTACACATTACAATGTTATATCTTCTGATGGGAACATCAGAGGAAACCTCTTAAACTTTGTGAAACCATAAAGAGTAATAAGGTTATGGAATGTAGAATTTGGAGGGAGGGACTTTAGAGATCTCCTTCTTTTATAGATGAGAAAGTAAGGCCCGGAGAAGTGATATGTGACTTGTGCAAGGTTAAGGGGACAGCTTTGTACAAGGAAAAGAATGATTGATCAGGAATCATAGGACCTTAACTGAAACCTCAAATCTGCCCCATCTGACCTGATTCCTTGGGTGTCATGGAACAAGGCATGTCACCTCTCTGTGCCTATATCACATGGGATTGGATTAGATTACCTCTAGGGCCACTTAAATCTCTAAATATAGTGTCCTATACAAAGAGATAGTGGCAGAGCTTGGGTTAGAATTGGGGTCCCCTGACTCTGGACCTTGCTCTAAGATTTGTTAGTTTCTATAGCTCTTTCTACAAAGAGGTTTTCATGATAACATCAGACAGAGGAATGGACTGTGAGGACCACATCTTAATAATATTCCATCATATTGTGTCAAGTGAACAGGTAGATAAGTTGACATATTTTATTTTTGAAATCAAGTCCACTGACCCCAATATGGCTTTATTATAATAATAGAACATATGTTTGTATTCACAAACACATGTGATCAAAGGAAAAAACTAAAAATTGTGTGTGACTGTGACTGTGCATGAATGTTGCATCCCTTTCCACAAGGAACTGGAATACAGATTAAATGGATGCCTGAAGGACAGGACAGAAATCCTCAGTGTATTTTAGTTTAAGGACTGTCAGGGCTGAATTTATCTGGAAGGGGCAATCTCCCTTTCCCCGTACCTTAAAGGGGAAGGGAGAGCTGAAATCTCCTAAGAGGCAATGTGTGACTGAATGAGAAAGAGAGGCCTGGAGAGCACCATGATGGTAAGCTCTTCAGAACCACTGACATAACCTTTTGCTGCTAAACTGTATAGAA
This sequence comes from Gymnobelideus leadbeateri, assembly GCA_011680675.1. NCBI lineage: Eukaryota > Metazoa > Chordata > Mammalia > Diprotodontia > Petauridae > Gymnobelideus > Gymnobelideus leadbeateri. Next base: position 23,397 of record WOXC01007645.1, read on the forward strand.
ACTGCATGGAACGTGATAACTAGGTTTCTGTTTGTTGAACAAAATTTGTGATTCTCCTACTTCCCCATCCTTGACCTTGCTATGGCTCTTGTGCTGAGTCCCTATGTCTAATCTCTATTTTTTTTTTTTTTTGCTTTTTGGAGGGCAATTGGGGTTAAGTAACTTGCCCAAGGTCACATGGCTAGGTTTTTGTTTGTGTGTTGTTTTAAGTGTCTGAGGCCGGAACTGAACTCAGGTCCTTCTGACTCCAGGGCCAACACTCTATTCACTGCACCACCTAGCCGCCCTAATCTCTATTTCTTTAAGAAGATTCATTTTATGTAAATAATATGGGGTTTTAAAAGAAACCAACTTCTCTAAGATAATATTCATTGTGTTTGTGTGTCCTGTGGGGAATTACATGCATATGAAAAGCATTATGATTGGCCAGATACACAGAGGAAAAGACTTGTATCTAATCAATCGTTGGGAGTATAGCTGGGAACTTGAGTTGATCAAAAGAGATTTTATTGATATGTATTATTATAGCTCTCCACAAGTAAAGGATAAGTAAATCTCGATTGTCCTAGGCTTAAGATGACCCAGCAGTTTTCTAGGGGAGGTTTGCAAAGGTGAGAGGAAGTCAGACTCACCTGAGTCAGTGGCCTCAAGCCATTTCCCTTCTTATTTTCTCTCCTGGAGAAAGTTTAAAGAATCCTAACCTTTACTCTCAGGAGCAGAGGGAGAACGTTGACTAAAGGAAAATTTGTGCTCTTGCAGGTATATTAAAGTAGGGGCTGAGAAAGAGTAGTACCATTCATAGGAGCAGCAGTCCAGAGAGAGGGGCGAGCTCTCACCAAACACTGAATACATGTGTGAGTGTGTGTTTGTGCATATAAGTATATGCGTATGTGTATATATGTATACACACATGTATTTGTTAATGTATGTGTGTATATGAGTGTTTCTATGTATATATGTGAATGTGTGTATGTGTGTGAATGTGTAGGTACGTATATGTATTTATGTGTGTGTGTGTGTGTTTTGTGAGGGAGGGACACACCTGTAATTTTCTATAGAGGTCTCCTGATGAGGAATTTTCTCCACCAATGCAGACTGACACCTTCCCTGCTGCTTATAGTCTTAGAGAGTTGCCTGGGACAAAGAGAGGTTAGGTTACTTTTCCAGAGTCACACAACCAGTATAATGTCATTGATAGGACTTGAATCTGGGACTTCTTGATTACCTGTCCACTATGCCATACTATGAGACACACAAATATAAATTGTGTGTATACATACATATTTATATTTTAGCATGAAGTCATGCAAATACATCTGAAAAATGCACATACATTTGTGTATATAACTTTAGGCCCAGAGAATAGTAGGAAACAGGCACCACTTTGTGACTAATTAGAAAAGCAAGTTGAAAAATATAGCATAGGCAGGGACATTATAAGAAGGTCTGTAATTAAATATTAGCCAATATAGAATTTTTTTCTTTCTGTTTTCAGGTTACTTTGCAATTGCTATATAGTTGCCACAAAACTTGAATCATAGACACAAGAGGGCAGTGATGCCAGCACAACTTTTAGCTGGTCATGCTCTAAAGATTGTATTTTGTGTACCTTTTAGGATATATAATGATTCCCCAAAAGTCTGTGGTTAAGAACAAATGACTTTAGAAATGTTTTGAATGGAAAATTCTACCCATCTGCTGATCTGAGAGATTTCAGAGATGTCCTGGGGGGATAGAGATCTGTTTTGAAAGCATTTAAATTCTTTCATGTGCTTTTACTTTACCATAAAAGGTGAAGTTAATACTTTTAACCAAATTCCAAGATAAGTAGCATCATAGACTTTTAGCTGGAAAGGGCTTTAAAGATCATTTAGTCTCCCCCTCTTTCCCCTTTCCAGATGAGAAAATTGACGCCCAGAAAGATTAAATAACTTTCTTAAGGTTACATAAATACTAAGTGGCCAAGTTAAGTTAGGAACCTGTATCCTAGAATTTCAGAAACAGGTCATTTCCCACTGTACCACTGCATCCTAGCAAGCAGATTCCAACTCTCAGAATTCCCTCATTACTTAGATTTAATGTGAAATTCTTATGTTCCCCTCAAGGTCTAAACTGTAAAGTCAGATACATTTCTCTTTCCCTGAAGTTTTTACTACGTTGTTAAAGGCTATCTGAAGAAAAAAAGGATTTACATGCATTTTCTGACCCTCACCTAATTTGGTTAGGTTTTATCCTAATAATGAAGTCTGAAGTTCATTAAGGGAGCTGTTTATGCCATTTTGGGATCTATTCACTGCTCTGGAGTTTTTTTTTCTCCCCTCAGATTCTTTAAATTTGAGGGAACCAATGTAGCTCTTGGGATATCAATTTACAATTTTTTTATTCTCACCATATGGCTGGTCCAACCCCTTTTCCTGTAATATAGGTCCTCATTTTTCTTTTATGTACCTCCTCTTAGACAAGCCTTCATTGATAATATGCTATATAGCAAGTTTATGCCCACTAAGGGCCTTGGGGTTACTTGTGACTGATTATTTTGTGACAAAAAAATTAATATATTATCCTCATTTTAAAGACAGAAGCCCTGGAATCAGGACAGATGGTCTATGCTTTGACACACATGGAAGACTTGGAAATGTGCCTAAAAGAAGCAGAAGAAAAGGCTAAGATATTAACAGAGCGGGTAAATATCTGTCACATGAATTGGAAATATGCATTCTTATTAATCGATCAACAAACATTTCTAAAATGCTTACTCTGAGTGAGACATGAAGCTAAATAACAGAGCTACAAAGACAAAAGTTAAAGTCTTTCCCTTCAAAAGAACTTACATTCTAATGGAGGAGACACTATTTATTCATAGTTAGTATACATAAACTGAAAACAGGTTTTGGGAGGGTGTGCCTCAGGATCTGGAAGTAGTTTGGGGAGGGGGACCAGGAAAGGCTTGAAGAAGAAGATAGCACTTAATCTGAGTCTTGAAGGAAACCTGGGGTTCCAAGAGGTGGAGGTAGGGAAGGAGTACATTCTAAGGCATGTGGGAACATCTGGTACAAAAGCCCAGGAACCAGAGTTGGAGCATTTAATGTTGGTTTAGCTAGAATGCAGAGTGTTTGAAAAGGATTTAGTAAATTTAGTAAAGAGAGTAAAATTTCTACTTCAAGAGGTAGAAAAGGATAAGGCAGCAAAAAACTTTAAATGTCAAATAAAGAAGTTTAAATTTGATCCTAGAGGCAAGAAAATGCCTCTGGAATTTGTAAAGGAGTAGGGTAACATGGATAGACCTGGGTTTTATGAAGATTACTTTGGCAGCTGAGATATTAACAGAGCGGGTATGATGGTTAGGATTTAAGAAAGAATCTTGATTTGGGGAGACCAAAAAGGAGCCCGTTGCAGTAGTCTAGGTGAGAGGTCAGCGAGGCAATCAACAACTATGTCACTGTGCTAAGTGTTGAGGATATAAAGAAAAGCAAATATAGCTCCTGCCCTTGATAAGCTCATATTCAAATGGGGAGAAAACATATAAAATACCTACAGAGTTAAAGGAATGTAATCCAGATGGAAGGAAGAACAGCAAAATATTGACCAGTGTAGCTGAGTCGTTGAGTTTATGGAGGGAGTATAAAGTATAAAAAGACAGGTTCAGGAAGGAAGTGACCAAGTTGCAAAGTGACTTAAGTTACAAAGAGAACACTACATTTAGGAATAGGGAGCTACACGGTGATATGATGAGACTGATGTTTTAGGAAAATCACTTTGACCTCTGGGTGGAGGATGTTTTGGAGCAAGTAGGAGCTTTAGGCAGAAAGTGAAAAAAGAGTCTAGAGGGATGTTGGAAGAGTGGATCACCAGCAGCTGTAGTGGTTTCCAGAATTATCAACCCATAAATGCCAAAGACAAAGTGAGATGTCAGTGGACTTTGGGAACATGGAGTCCTGGAGTGCTGTCTGGAGTCAGCCCCTGGGAGGGAGAAGCAGCTGAGGTGTGGCAGCTGCAGCAGCGTGGCTGCTTCAGAGTCCCTGGCCTGCAGATTGTAGGGGGACCAAGCAACCAGTCTGAGGGGTAATCGCTCTTGCTTTAACCTGCTTCGATCTGGATTGCTGGCTAGGGTGGAGGTTGTGGGGTGCATGACCAGTGAGCTAGAGTGTGTGGAGGCTTCAGAGACAGCACCCAATTAATAGCTCTGGCAGCTGAGAAAACCCCAGAGATTTGGGACAAAGCTCCCTACTCTGGAAGCAGACTACTGTGGCAAAAAGCTCAAAAGTCAAGTAATTGAGTGACAGCATGAGTAAGCAAAGGAAGCAAAGCAAGCTCAGCAATCCAACTTTAGACTCCTATTTTGGGGACAAAAAGGATCAAAACATGGAACAGGAGGAAGACAATGGAGTCAGAACTCCTGCACCAAAAGCTTCCAAGAAAAATATGAACTGTTTACAGGCCATAGAGGAGCTTAAGAAGGATTTTGAAAACCAAATAAGAGAAATGGAGGAAAAATTGGGAAGAGAAATGAGAATGATGCAAGAAAATCATGAAAAGAGAGTCATGACTGAAGAAAATAGCACCTTAAAAAATAGACTAACTCAAATGGCAAAAGGGGTTCAAAAAGCCAACAAGGAGAAAAATGCCTTAAAAAGCCAAATATGCCAGGTGGAAAAAGAATCTTAAAAGCTCTCTGAAGAGAATCATTCCTTCAGAGTTAGACTGGAGCAAATGGAAGCTAGTGACTTTATGGGAAATTAATATACTATTAAACAGATCCAAACAAATGAAAGAATAGAAGGCAATGTGAAATATCTCGCTGGAAAAACCACTGACCTGGAAAATAGATCCAGGAGAGACAATTTAAAAATTATTGTACTACCTGAAAGCCATGATCAAAAAAAGAACTTAGAAATCATCCTTCAAGAAATTCTCAAGGAAAATTGCCCTGATGTTTTAGATCCAGAGGGCAAAATAGAGGTTGAAAGAATCCACCGATCACCTCCTGGAAAAGATCCCAAAAAGAAAACTCCCAGGAATATTGTAGCCAGGTTCCAGAATCCCCAGATCAAGGAGAAAATACTACAAGCAGCCAGGAAGAAACAATTTTATTATTGTGGAAACATAATCAGGATAACACAAGATCTGGCAGCTTCTACACTGAGGGATTGAGGGGCTTGGAATATGATATTCTGTAAGTCAAAGGAAGGAGCTGGGATTAAAACCAAGAATCACCTACCCAGCATGAATATCATGTTTCAGGGGAAAATATGATCCTTCAATGGAATAGAGGACTTTCAAGCATTCATGATGAAAAAACCAGAGTTGAACAGAAAATTTGACATTCAGATACAAGAAGCAAGAAATGCCTGAGAAGGTTAACAGGGAAAAGAAATCATAAGGAACTTATCAAAATTGAACTATCTACATTCCTATATGGAAAAACAATAATTGTAACTTATGGAACTTTTCTCAATATGAGAATAGTTGAAGGGAATATATATACACATATATATGTGTGTATATATATATATATATATATATAGATACACACACATATGTATGTATACATACACAAATATCTATATAGAAGGGTATATGTGCATATAAATACATATGTGAGTGTGTGTATATATGTGTACAGGTATACATAGACAGAAGGCACAGGACCAATTGAATAGGAAGGAATGATACTTAAAAGGTGAAATTAAGAGATGAGAGAGGAATATAATGAGAGAACATGGGGAGAGATAGAATGGGGAGGCAAGGGAGAACTGTCACAATGGAGGGGAAGAACAGGGAGGCAAAAGGGAATGAGTCAACTTTACTCTCATTGAATTTGGCTTAGGGAAAAAATGATATCCATACTAAATAGGGTATTCACCCTACAGGAGAATAGGGGGGAAAGGGATGAGAGGGGAAATGATGGAGGGGAGGGCAGATTGGGGGGGGAAGTTGGGAGCACACACTTTTGAAAAGGGACAGGGTCAAAGTAGAGAATAGAACAATTGGGGGGAGGGATAGGATGGAGGGAAATATAGTCAGTCTTTCACAATATATCCATTATGGAAATGTTTTGCATGTAGAACATCTACACATGTACAATGTATATGGAATTGCTTATCTTCCCAGTAAGGGTGGGTGACTATGGAAGAAGGGAAAGAATCTGGAATACAAAGTTTTAAAATCAAATGTTTAAAAAATACATATTATTGTTATTATTATTATTATTTTACATGCAACTGGGAAATAAGATATACAAGCACTGGGGCATAGAGATCCACCATGCCCTAATATAGGATATTAGAGGATATAGGAGAGAGCAGATTGGGGGAAGGGGTATTCAGTGGGATCACTGTTGTGAGGTGGTGGGTAGGGGAAAGATGGGGATAAAATATGTATCTCAAAATCTTTAGTGTAAACTGAAAATAAACATACAATTTAATTAAAAAAACAAAATGGAGACAATTCTCATGGGGAAAAAAAGAAAGTGAAAAAAGAGGCTGTTGTAATAGTTCAGGTGAGAGGTGGTAAGGATCTAGACTAGGACGATGAAAAAGGATAGCAATGTGGAGACACTATGATAAATATTGTGATAGGTATTTGGGAGATAGAAATAACAGGATTTGGCAACTGGTTGGATATGTGGGATGAGGGAGAGTGAAGAGCTAAGTACGACATGGAGTTTGTCAGCCCGGATAATTAGAGGGTTGTTTCCTCTACAATAATTCAGAAGTTTGGAAGAGGAAGGTTTAGGGAAAAAGATGAGTGATATTTTAGAAATGTTGAATTTGAAGTGTCACTGGACTGTGCATTTTGAAATGTCAGCAGTCAGTCAGTAATGTAGGAATGGAGCTCAAGAAAGAAGAGTGTCTAGTAGGACTAGGTGTATAGGCCAGGAAGTCATCTGCATAGAGATGATAATTGAATGAATGGAAACTGATGGGTGATGGGGTGGGGGAGAGAGAGAGAGAGAGCACTTTTGGGTACATCTACAGTTCGTGAGTATGACATGGCTGGTGAATCAGTAAAGGAAAATGAGTGGTGGTCAGTTAGGTAGGAGTAGAACCCATAGATCATCATAATATGCAGCAGGGAGGTCAAGGAGCATGAGAATTGAGAAGAGGTCATTTAACTTATTTGTTAGGATTTGGAGAGAGCAGTTGCAATTGATTTAGAGGTTGAAAGTCAGAATGCAATGGGTCGAGTGAGAAAAAAAAAACCGAAGCACAAACTGTGGGCTGCTTTTTCAAGGAGTTTGGCTAACAAAGAGAGGAGAGATCGGGACTGTAGGTAGTGGAAATGGTAGGGGGTGAGGATTTGAGAATGGGAGAAAATTAAGGCTTGTTTGTAGACAGAAAAGGAACAAGTATATATAGCAGAGAGGGAGAAATTGAACATTAGAGAAAGACTGGATGATATAAATTTAAGTATATCCACTAACTTCTGTTAGTAATAGAAATTAGTGTTATGTTAAATTCAGTGATTTTTCCTCATATCAATTGCTTCTTACCTTTGATCAGCCCTTTATTGTGAAACAGATACCCTCCCCATGTTTAATTTGTCTCAAATACTTAATGCATTCATTTTTAAATGACTGACTTAACAGATATGTCAGACCTGTGTATACATATATATATATATATATACACATATACATATGCACACATATGTAATGTAAGAGGCAGCATCAAATAGTCAACAAGAGCATACTATGGAGTCAGGAAGACCTGAGGTCAGGTCTTTCATACATACCAATAAGTCATTTAACCTCTTAGTGCAACAGATAGCTCTCTCTAAGATTGTAAGTTAAAAATGAATTGGTGGAATTGGGGATGCAGTGGTTTAAGTTTCAGGCTTGGAGTCAGGAAGACTCATCTTCCTGAGTTTAAATCTGGCTTCAGACACTTACAAGCTGTGGGATTCTGGGCATGTCACTTAACCCTGTTTGCCTCAATTTCCTCATCCATAAAAATGAGCTGGAGAAGGAAATGCAAACTACTCCAATATCCAAAACCCCAAATGGAGTCACAAAGATTCAAACATGACATACATGTTCTTACATTTTTGTGTATTGTTTGTGTATGTGTATGTATATGTGCATGTGTGTATATGTATATACACAGATGCACAGACATTTATATACACATATTTGCTGCACAGCTTCTCTGTGAGATAAAATTATTTTGGGGGGATTTTTTTTAGTGCCCTCACTAAAGGAGGACACAGCTGGTATTAGGTTTCATTAACATTTTAATTCTATTATTGAATTGCTGTCAACAATTTCTAATTAAGATTTATAAAGGGTAACAGGCATTTGGCTACATTCACGGGGAGGTAAAAACTTGGAGGAGTGGATTCACTTGTTGGATGGGCAGTGATTCCGATTCTGCTCTCAAGCATCTGTCCCAAATGTGACCTTGAAAGGGACTGTGTGAAGAAGGAAGAAACCATCTCAAACAGGAAGACATGAGAGAAGAACTTTGGGGAGAAGGAGCAGTAGAGGGAAGGGGTGGGGGAGAGAGACAGAGAGAGACAGAGACAGAGACAGACAGAGACAGAGAGACAGACAGAGACAGAGACAGAGAGACAGACAGAGACAGACAAAGAGAGACCGACAGAGAGATGGAGACAGACAGAGAAACAGAGGGAGAGACAGAGACAGAGAGAGATACAGAGAGACACAGAGACAGAGGGAGAGAGAGAGAGAAAGGAGAGGGAGAGAGGGGGACATCCTGAGAGTCAGACTGGCAGGGGTTGAGTCAGTCCAAGCATTGAAATGATTCTGATGCCAGGTCAGTGAGGATGGTCTGAGCACAGCCTACAAACCAGCCAACATAAGGGAGAAGGCAGAGAGGTTAGAACTCTTCCTGTACCACTTCCCTCTCTCCTCCGGGATCCTCTGGTGTTATTTGCTCCCTTTAACTTCCTGCTTCCACCTGTCTCTGTCAGGCTGTTTGAAAAACACTTGAGGTGGGAGTAAAGGAGGGATTTGGAAGCTTCCAGCATGAAAAAAACTCTTGGACAACAAAACCTTAAATTGTTTGTCGTATATTAGTTAAAATAACTAATATACAGATAAATAGATAATATGAGGGAAGAGCAATTATTCTGAGAATAAGCCATTTTGTCCAGCAGAGCTGGATTGTGGGGGGTGGGGCCTGAGAGAAGCAAAATGGAGGGACTGATGCTGGGCTATTATAAACCTCAAAGAAATACCTGGGACCAGATTTAGATAAATATCCCTAGATCAGTTTTCTGTCCTTTTTGTCAGAAAGTCCTCTCTCTGATTGTTAACTACAACCTTTAGTCTCAGAGGCTTTGGGTGATTTGTCATTTTTGTAGGCTCGGAGGGTGCTTCAAAAGAAATTAACTTCTCAAAAAGTGGGATGAGAGGGTGGGGTGGACAAGCATGCCTAATGGTCTGGCCGAGAGGGCTTTAAGTGGATCTATGCTACCCTAGCAGCAACCTAAGAAAGTCATCAATGCCTAAACTTGTTCATTCACTCTTCCCCACCAAGTGGTGAGAGAAGGACAGTTTATCCATAACAGTATTCACCTCTTTCTGCACTGGATTTAATGTACATCCCTATAAGTAGATTGTACTAGATAACCTCCAAGCTCTGCTCTGACTTTTTTAACATTCAATGATATTTGTTGTTATTTGTTTAATCCTAAGAATGTATGACATATATAATATAAAACAACTAGGTGTTTCCCTTTCTCAAAAGTTTGTTAGGTTAAATTGACATTTAATTAAAATCATTCATTATACAAAGATTAATTAATTACCTACTACTTAGGAAGCCCACACACTAGGGACATACTGCTAGAATGTAAGCTCAGTGACAGCAGGGACTCATCTTATCTAAACTTTGTCACTCCCTCTGACCTTGGAAAAATAACTTGACCTCTCTTACTCAGTTTCCTCATTTCTCAAAAGATAGGTTGAACTAGAATGATCTGTAACATCCTCTGTAGCTTTACATTCTATGATTCTTTGGATACTTAAATTTAATTTAAAAATATAAAAAGTATTTTATGGTTCCTAGTTTCAAAGACTTTACAGTTAAAAGAGAAAATGTGTGTGAAAACATTTTATGAATTATAATTATTACCATAATCACAATGATATATACTATATATAATATTATATTAATAATATAGTATTATCATAATCACAATAATAAATCACAACCCAAGGAGGAATAACAATTTTTTATGGCTTTAAGAAAAATAACAAAATTATATTAGATTAGGTCTTATTTTTTTCTTCCTTAAATTTTCTTCACTAAAGTTGTATTGCAAGAATTTTCAGGGTCCTTGCTAGCCATTGCACAGGTTGTAGACAGACAAGTATACTATAATTTATTTATGCACTCAAGAGTGTGGCACACACCATTAGTAGGTAATGGACATACGTGTCTCACAATTCCACAGACAACATATAGTTAGTCTCTCTTCTGAGCTACATGATCAAGAATTTGGGTAAGATCAGGTAGGGCACTAGACAGAAAAAGGTATATTTTTTAGCCAAAGAAAAAGGATGCTTAAACTGCTTCAAAGGCCTTTAGCATAGCCATTTGCACTAGACCAAAGTAGACAATGTTTTCTTTACCAACTAGTCAGGTAATTGACATTTTTAAGTTCCTGCTACTCAAATTTTTAGATAAGATAAGAGATGTGGGTAAGTTCCTAGGAATAATCCTAAGACTTATGTGTTTTTTTAGTAATTGAGAAGTGATTGAGGGAGGGGATGTACTGCAGGAGACATTCAGTATATTCATTATCATTCAGAAAAAGAATGAAATATAGCAGCAAAAAATTGAGGCAATTTTGTTCTCCCCAAAATCCACTTTTAACAGTTCCAAAGTTTTCAATACCAAATGAATGAAAGTAGACATTGATGTATCACTTTGAGAAGGTAAATATACTGCCTCTTGAGCTTATTTCTCTAAAATTATATTACTGGCATTTTAAATACCCTTTTTAATTAAGTTTACCATTTTATTAGAATTGGTAATCTTTACTGCTACCATTGAAGGAGGCTAATTAAAATATAGACACTGTACTCAAAGTAATTAATCCTGGATTTTTGCTTTCACTAATTCTTTAATTTGAACATTGGAGAATGAAAATTAAAGCAGCATTCTCTTCTCCTTTCTATTCAAATGGCCACTTTTAAATCATGAAAGTGTTTGGAATTTGTCTATGTGGCAGGGTGTGGGAGGTGTTTGGAGGTAGAGAGTTTAGGGTTGGTAAAAAAAAAAATCAATAGATTTTTCTTCATTTTTTTTTCCCCAGTAGAAATTGGAGTATCTGTCTCAGGCAGACAAACTTTTGTCCACTGGGTGCCACTGTCTTCCTTACTGGGTTAAGCCATCAAGTGTTTCCAAAATGTCAGATTTTCTTTAGCATCAGAAGGATTAATTATGTGCTACTTTTTCCCTCCCTGAGGAATTTTCTTGACTGTTATGCAAGGCTAACTTAATGAGAAGGGATTCTTCTTGGGGAATTTCATAATGGTTTCCTAAAGATCAGGAGACACACACACACACACACACACACACACACACACACACACACACACACACACCTTAGTTAAAATTATTTTTTAATTACAAAAAGAATTGCCAAGACCACTGATCTTAATGACAGCAGATAACTTTTTTTTTTAAATCACTAAATGGGAATTCTTAAAGGGACATTAGGAAAGCACATTGGATTCCTATGGTAGAGTAAGGTCAACATTAACACCATTGTTGCAACTATGGGTTGTGTACAGGGGAAGGACTTAGTTTGGGGATGGGAACTTTTTAAAAAGCAGCACAGTAACATGTTATAAACCCTTAATTACACAACTGGAAGCATTTGAAAATGTCTTAGACTGTCAGGCAGAGGCCAGATGCTAGGTCAGGGATGGGAAACTTGCAGCCTCGAGGCCACCTATGGCCTTCTAGGATCTTGGATACATACAGCCTTTTGACTGAGTCCAAATTTTACAGAACAAACCCTGTAATTAATTTATTAACGAATTAATCCTTTCATTTACCTAGCAGCTAGGTATTGGGAGGTTGTATTGCCAGGTTGGGGAGCTGTCCATCACTTTTCCTTCTCACACTTCATCCCTATCATATTTACTTTCTTTTTATCCACCGTCAAATTTCCAGAATTTGCCTACTGCTAGTCAACAAATTTTTACTTTGTTGAATGAGATGCAGTGTAGACTATTTAGCTTTATTTAACTCTGGTCATTTTTATTTTTTTTATACACTAATCCAGAAGAATTGCTCCCTTTTCACTCTGGATCAATTGTATCAATATTGTGTGATTGTAGGATTGAGAATACTGAGGCCTGATCCTGTCATGAGGAAGGGTAAATCTTACCCAGATTTTCTTGGTGTTTCACAGGGCTGCCTCAGATCACAGGAGAATAGATTTAGAGCAGCAAGGTACCTCAGAAGTAATTTAGTTCAATCTCATTTTAGAGATGAGGAAACTGAGGCCCAGAGAGGTGATTTGTCCAAAGTCATACAGGTAATATATGAGAGAACTCAAATCTGAACCCAGATCATCTGAATCTTAACTAGGGTATTCTTTCCACCAGACCACACTGACTTTCTAAATGGGTATTCCTGGAGTCTAGTCCTAGTTCTTATACTAAATGACTTTGTGACCCTGAACAAGTAATTTCATTTTTCTGGATCACAATTTCCTTCTCTATAAAATGATGAGGTTGGACTAGGAAATCTCTGAGGTCTCATGGTCATCTGTACCTTTTTTTTCCTTTTTGAGATCTATTTATTACCTTAAAAAAAGAAATTAACTACAGTGAAATATGAAGAATTAAAATTTTTTCTGTGCATGATTATTTTAATCTGATATTCTGCTTGGTATAAAACAAGTGGATAAGATTAAGATAATTTAAAAATAATACAAATAATGTTTCAAGTCCCTGTAGTTCTGCAATTATACAATATTGATACAATTGATCCAGAGTGAAAAGGGAGCAATTCTTCTGGATTAGTGTCAAGAAAACTAAAAAATGACCAGAGTTAGATAAAGCTAAATAGTCTACATTGCATTGCATTCAGCAAAGTAAAAATTTATTGTCTAGCAGTAGGCAAAGCCTAGAAATTTGATGGTGGATAAAAAGAAAGTAAATATGATAGGGATGAAGTGTGAGAAGGAAGAGAGAGAGAGAGAGAGAGAGAGAGAGAGAGAGAGAGAGAGAGAGAGAGAGAGAAAACAGATAATAATAATAATATTAATAATAATAATTAGCATTATATAGCATTTTAAGGTTTGTAAAGAGCTTTACTTAAGTTGTTTGATCCTCACAACAACCCCATGAAGTGGATGCTATGGATGTCTCCATTTAACAAATGAAGAATGAGTTGGGCTTGGTTTGTGAAGTAGTCAAAACTAGTCAAAACTATGCCTGGGGTGGTTGTGTCTCATGACTCAGTAGGTGAAGTATAGGATGGTGTAGGGGAAAGGATGCTCCACCCCACCAGGCCAGTGCCCGGGGTAGAATCTTTTGTTCCCTGTCTGGGTGAAGTCTTTGTTTAGAATCATGGTCTGACAAAAAGTGAAAGGGACTTTGATTGTTTGAAAGTTAACTACCTTGGAAACTAGATCCTGTGATTCAGCCCTTGACGCTTTTTTGAGTTTTTTGAAAAGGGTAGGATTCTTAATTTTAAGATACAACTGAAATCTAAAGAAGCACTTGAATGATATATCAAATGCAGCTATAAATTATTGATATTCTATGGCAATACTTTTCTAGCAATAATCTGGGCCTAATTCTCTCCCTTTCTTCACCTCCCAGCTCTCATTCTCTTACTCATCAGGGACCTAAATAAGATAGTATATTATTTAAAAGACTTGGTAAACTTTAAAGCTCTGTATAAATACTTGTAATTGTAGTAATAGCAGCAGTAGCAGTAGTAGCAGTAGTGATTGCTGTTACATGCTTGTTGAAGGTCAGGTCTGACTAAGCTTCAGGTTTGGGATAGGAATGAAATGAGACTCTTGTAGACCACTCACCATTTAATAAAGAAAGTTTACTTAGTCACAGAATGGAGAGATACTGAGCCAAGGATGGGTGTAGTTTCTCTTTATGTTGGCCATGGTGGCATGCCAATCAAAAGTATGTGTCCAGTTTGAGGGAAGATGCGTTGGTTTTCTGATTCCCACACTAGTTTTTGTGCTTAGGCCAAGAGGAAGCTATGTTAAAGGAAGACCTTGTTTCCCTGTACAAGGATGTCTCAAGGATAGTATCACTACTTTTATGGGGGAAAAATAGCCTCACCTATGTTTGTTATTTCTGCCTCGTCCCACCCCTTGGCAGGAAGGTCCTAATCATCTTCTAGAGAACATTCTACTACTTACTCAACTCATTGGGCTGTTACTAGACAGCCCTGACCTCAGGATTGGAAACCTAACATAGGGAACACAAGAAAAGGAAAAGAAAACCACAAAAAAGTGGCAGAAAATACAATAAAGTGGCAGAAATTACAATAAAGTGGCAGAAAATACAATAAAGCAATGTACCAATGTACCCCCTGAAGAAGTGACAGAATCTGGAGAAGAAAGGCCAGAAATTCAAGCTTTGCCTCCCTCCTTTGGAATGACTGAGTGCTTGATCTTAATAACTTGGTCAATGGGATGGGTCCAAAGTTTTACAGTTCATAGTGGGTATCCCAAGGAGCATTAGAGTCAGCATAAATGTTATTTTTGACTATTTTAGTCTGGACCTAAGCTAGGCCAGTTCAGTAATTCTGGATTAAGTCTAAAGTTCAATAAAGTACTTATAATTATAAAAAGTGATGAAAACCAAGATTTAAAGAGCAAAGCAACAGGAACAAGCACTTGATATGTAGAGTAGGGGCTGCTGAGGAAAAGGGGAGGGGAAAATGTGGGGTAAGGGCAGAAGGGAAATGAAAGTGAAGGGCCTTCAGTCATACCTGAGCACAAAAACAACCCTACCCTTGACAATAAGTAGGCAAAGCAGGCTGCCATTCTTTCCAACTGACAACTCCCTCTCTGCATAAAACCAATATAATTTAGTTCTCCACATGGGTACTTACTACAGGGCCATCTGTAGTAAGATAGCTAAGAAGTCATGATTTTCTTATGTGCAGCCTGTCCCAGTGGTAGAGACATTGCTGAAACTCACCTTGTATTATACCCACTCAGTATTTCCCACTCCAGCATCCAGGACATTCCCCATGCTTTCAGGGATACTAAATCTTTGTGCCTTTAGAGGCCTTTGCTAAAGGACTGCCCCACTTTTCCCATAAGGACTAGACTTTTACAAGAAAGCTAGACACCTTCCAACAACTCTAACTTCTTGGTCATCCAAGCCCTTTGCTTCTTGTCCACTGGGTGCAGCCCACAGGTAGCAATCTGAAAGAGCCTTATCAATTCCAGATTAAGTAAGCAAATGGTTACAATAAGTCTGACTACACTGCTGTGCATTTCTGTGTCCATTCCACTGGACCTTATTGCTACCTACTCTCACCCTCCCCAATGTCAAAGTTATGCAAATTCAACAAATAATAGTTTACACACTTGAGATTCTGTTTCCTTGAAGATGCAGAGCATTTTGTATCTCATTCTACAGATATTTACTTTCTCATCCTCCCCAGATCAACAGGGAACATCCTGGGGTATGTGACCAGCACTATCAGAAGCCCCAGCAGAATTACACTGGTTACAGGGAGCAGGGCTCTGAGCACACCTTCCTTTGCATGGTCCTTTCCCCACTTCAAGGGAAGAAATTCTGATTCAATCACCAAATGCTGTGGGCCAGTCCTGACTCATCTGTCTGTCCTGACTCATCTGTCTGTCAATTCCAGGTTGGGGATTGAAATGAACCGGTACTCACTCCTATAGCCCATCTAACAGTTAATTAAATGAAATTTATTTAGCCATAGCATGAAAAAGATAATGGTCAAGGATTGATTCAGCATTGATTCAGCTGAGCAGAGCTTCCCTATATCTGGGCTGGCCATACTGATGTGCAAACATGTGTCAAACCTGAGGGAAGAGCCAGTGATGGCTTTGATTCTGTGTTTTCCTGTACTGGTATTTATTTTTTTATTGGTTTGTTTGTTTGTTTATTTATTTATTTTGCTTTTTGGAGGGCAATTGGGGTTAAGTAACTTGCCCAAGGTCACACGGCTAGGTTTTTTGTTTGTGTGTGCATTAAGTGTCTGAGGCTGGATCCGAACTCAAGTCCTTCTGATTCCAGGACCAACGCTCTACTCACTGCACCACCTAGCCACCCCTGTACTGGTATTTATACTGAGGTCATGAGGAAGCTATGTTGGCTTTAGTGAATAGTTTCATTACATTTAGAGGGGAAAACTAACTAGGCTTAGAAAGTCAATTTCTCAACTTCCATATTCTGTTTTGGATACAGCACCTAGCACAACACTAGTCATCTATAGTGGGCAGTTTTAAAATATTTGCTAAGAAGCAATATGGTATAGCAGGCTGTTGATTGAAAAGTGAGGAAATTTTTCACTCTTTCTTTGCATTCCTAACACTTTACACAATGTTTGACATATAGTAGGTGCTTAATAATTGCATTATAGACTGGCTAGCAATTACAGGAAACACATGGTGATGTGTTTTTTCCCTATTAAACTCACTATTAAACCTTTCTGAGCCTTAGTATCCTTATCTATAAGGAGTTTGGCCAGATACTTTCTAAGGACTTATAGGTGAAAGAATGGAGGCTTTAAAAGCTTCCTTGACTTGTTCATAATCACACTGTGGATTCCTTAATCCAGTTATGCTGCCTATCTAAGGGTGGGGTTGTAAATCTAAAAGTGCTAAAGTAATTTAAAGTGATTATTTTAAGTGTGATTATTGTTCATTTTATAAATTATCTCAGAACTGGATATATAATTGGATAACTACATTTACAGACACACAGAAGTTATGTACAACTAAGCATCAGCAAGAGGCAGGAAGAACACAAATAATTGAAATCTTTAAACCAATTGCTTTTTCCCTCCTCTTGGAAACTAAAAAAGATAATAGCTACAAATATAAAATCAAACTCCCTGGTCTAAGTATTGCTTCTTTTCCCTTGTGAACAAACTTTGGCAAAGATTTTATAGCTACAAAGCTGGAACCAAATTAAAAATAAAAATTAAAGCCCCAAAGCTAGTTAATCAACCCCTGATCTATTAAGAATCAATCATTTATGGGCCAGGTGTATTCCTTTCAAGCTACCTTATCTTACCACTATTGCATAGATACACAATATGAACTTCCTTGATTGAGGTGACACAGAAGTAGAAACAACAGAGTCTTACTCTCCCTTGATATATAAGCCAAGAAGTCTTCCTCCCACATTTCACATACTTATTTCCTTGTTGACCTCCTAAAAGACTGACCAGTGATGTTTTTTATTTCTAATTTTTTTTAAACAAATGCTTTATTAACTTCTGTTTTACATCATTCATTTCCGCCAGATTTTGAGTTACAATCATTTTCCCCCCGTTATTCCCCTACCCAACCTCCCAGAATAGTAGTCCCACAAGATATCAGCTTCCTCCAATCTGCTCTCTCCCATACCTTCTCCCATCCCCCATTGACTTTCATTAGAGGAAGGTGAATCTTTGTGTCCCAATGCCTGCACATCTTATCTCCCTATTACAAGGAAAAGAGTATTAATAATAGTATTTATATATATTTGGAACATTTAATGTTACGACCTCGAATTTCAGATCCATTTCCTTCCTCCCTTGTCACCCATTCCCTCTTGGGAGATAAGTAATTCAGTATATGTTGTACATGTCTAGCTATGCAAAGTATTATCATAGTAGATATATTGTACAAGGCTGCTTAAAATTCCCTCCCACTCATCCCACCCCCCACCTGGACCATTCCCTACATGATCCTGTCCCTCTTCTATAGTGGGTACTTCCAACCTCCCCTCCCCCCCAGGATGCCCTCCCATCCATCATCCCTCCTCTCATCCCCCTTCCCCCTATCCTGCTGCAGTTTGAGATATCCCATTTAGTATGTATGTCATTTTCTCCCTGAACCAAATTCAATGTGAATGTGGTTTTGCCTTTTTAGCCTTCCTTATTCTCCCCCTCCTTTGCAACCACTTCCCTTTGCTTCTTCTACATGGGATAGTTTAGCCTACCCTGTCTCTCCCCATCTCCTCTTGCTACTTTCCTCTCTCACCTCATAATTTCATCCCTTGAGTATTCTCCCTTCCCAACAAATTCAACCTATGCCCTCTATCTATATATAACTGTAACCATATACACACACATTCACATATGTATTCATATGACCACACCCCCTTCTTCCATTATTTTCATAGTGAGAAAGATATCATCAGTCACAGTTATCGCTTTTCCATATAGGAATGTAAATAGTTCAACTTTGAGAAGTTCCTTTTGATTCCTTTTCCCTGATTACCTTCTCAGGCATCTCTTCCTTCTTGTGTCTGGATGTCAAATTTTCTATTCAATTCTGGCTTTTTCCTCAAGAATGCTTGAAAGTCCTCTATTCCACTGAATGACCATATTTTCCCCTGAAACAAAATACTCAGTTTTGCTGGGTAGGTGGCCCTTGGGTTCATTCCCAGCTCTTTTGCCCTCTGGAATATCATATTCCATGCCTTTGATCCCTCAGTGTAGAAGCTGCCAGGTCCTGGGCTATTCTGATTGTGTTTCCACAATACTGAAATTGTTTCTTCCTGGCTGCTTGTAGTATTTTCTCCTTGATCTGGGGATTCTGGAAACTGGCTATAATATTCCTGGGAGTTTTCTTTTTGGGATCTTTTTCAGGAGGTGATCTGTGGATTCTTTCAACCTCTATTTTGCCCTTTGGATCTAAAACATCAGGGCAATTTTCCTTGAGGATTTCTTGAAGGGTGATTTCTAGGTTCTTTCTTTGATCATGGATTTCAGGTAGTCCAATAATTTTTAAATTGTCTCTCCTGGATCTATTTTCCAGGTCAGTGGTTTTTCCTATGAGATATTTCACATTGCCTTCTAATCTTTCATTTGTTTGTATCTGCTTAACAGCATCTTGATTTCTCATAAAGTCATTAGCTTCCATTTGCTCCAGTCTAACTCTGAAGGAATGAATCTCCTCAGTGAACTTTTGAGATTCTTTTTCTATCTGGCAAATTTGACTTTTTAAGGCATTCTTCTCCTCATTGCCCTTTTGGGCCTCCTTTGCCATTTGAGTTAGTCTATTTTTTAAGGTGTTGTTTTCCTCAGTCAGGCTGTTGACCCTCATTTCATAGTTTTCCTGCATCCTTCTCATTTCTCTTTCTAATTTTTCCTCCACTTCTCTTATTTGATTTTTAAAGTCCTTCTTAAGGTCCTCTATGGCCTGCAACCCGCTCATGTTTTCCCCTGGGGCTTTTGGAGCAGGACTTCTGACCTCACAGTCCTTTTCCCGCTCTGTGCCCCCAAAATAGGAGTCTAGGGTTGCATTTTTCTGTTTCCTTTGCCTTGGCATGTTGCCACTTAATTGCTTGACTTTTGGGCTTGTTGCCACACTATGGCTTTAAGGCCAGCTAGAGGAATTTTCGTCCCGAACGTGTGGGGGGCAACTTCCGTTTCTGGCAAGCTGTAAACCTACCCACGACTTCCACCCTAGATCACAATCCAGATCCAGGGAGGTTAAAGCAAGAGCGATTACCCCCCAAGACTGATCGCTGGATCTCCCTACGATTTGGAGGCCGGGAGCTGGAGCCGCCTCTGAAAACTGCAAAATAGCATGTCTCCTCAGTGGCTTCTAGCCCCCATGGGAGGGAGCCGACGCATTCCCTAAATACCAGTCCCAAAGTCCATAGGACACTAACCTCTTACTTTGTCCTAGGCATGTCTATGTTGATAATTCTGGAGTCTCCACAGCTCCTGGTGTTCTGGGGTTCCTCCAGCTGGCTGCTGGCCCTGCCGCCCTGGGGCTAAAACCTCGGCTCACGCGGACCTGGGCTCGGCTCACGTGGACCTGGGCTCGGCTCGGCTCCCCGCGCTCTGAGCGCTGCCAGGTCCCAGACCGCTGTGCTGGTCCTTCCTACAGGGCTGCTGGGCTGTCCTCAGCAGGAGGTTAGCTTCTCTGTGTCGTTCTGTGGGTGCTGGGGCTCCAGAAGTTGTTCAGAGTCCCCTTTTACATAGTTTGGGGGAAATCTGGGGGCAGAGTGGCTTGGAAGAGCTGTTTCTACTCTGCCATCTTGGCTCCGCCCCCTGACCAGTGATGTTTTGAAGAACTTGGCCCTCCTTAGCTTTCCTTTTCTCATGTAGGGATCTAGGGTCCATAAGGTAGGGGAAGCATTCACTCCTTTTAGTGACTGTATCCTGCACTATTTTAGGTGCCAGGGCTACAAATATAAAAGTGAGACAGGTTTAAGGAACTTACATTCTACTAGAGTAATACAATATGCTTATGCAAAAGTCCAAAAAAAGATTTATACAATATAAACACACAGGGATTTGTTAGGAGCACTAATAACTAGGGAAATCAAGAAAGAACTATTGAAGGAGGTAACACTTAAGCTAAGCCTTGAAGGAGAATTGGTGGTTTTAAGAGGCAGAAGTGAGTAGGGAGAAGATTACAATTTATGGGGGGTAACCTATGGAAAGGCATGGTGGTAGGAGATGGAATTTTGTGTAAGGGGAGCAACAAGTAGGCCAGTTTGATTGGAATATAGAGGATGTGAAGGGGAGTAAGGTGTCATTAGCCCAGAAAGACGAACTACAGCCATAACTGTGAAGGGCTTTACATACCTAAAGAATTTATATTTTATCCTATAGGTAAAAAGTAGTCACTGAAGTTTCTTAAGCAGTAGGGTGACATGGTCAGAACTGAACTTCAGGAATATCAGTTTGGCAGCTGTGTGGAGGGTAGATCAGAGATGAAAGAAACTGCATACATGGAAAATCAATCAGCAAACTTCTGTAATAGCCCTGGCAAGAGATGATAGGGGCCTGAACTAGGAAAGTTGTGATCTAAGTAGGGGAAAAGGAATTGATGCAAGAGGTATTAAGGATTCCACAATTAAAACTTGGTAATTTATTGAATATGTACTCTGGGGTAGTATGAATGAGAAGTCAAGAATGACTCAGGTTGCAAATCTAGGTGCCTGGAAGGATGGTATCCTTGGTAGAGAATATGGAAGTTAGGAAGAAGGGGTGAGTTTGGGGGAAAGATAATAAGTTCTGCTTTGGACTTTTAAAGTTTGAGATACCTATGGAGCATTCAGACAGAGATGTCCAGAAGGCTACTGGAAATGTGAATCTGGAGGAACTCAAGAGAGAGATGAGGGCTGGATAGGTAGGTATGGGAGTCATTTTAAAGAGATGATCATTGAATCCAGGAGAAGTGAGATCACCAAGAGAATGTGGAGAAAGAAGAGGAGAGAGTGCCAGGATATACTCTTGCTTGAAGGCAATGAGGGGAGAAAAGGAAATCTATGATTTTCCTATAAAGAAGATGACTGAGAAGGATCAGTTAAACAAATAGGAACTCTTCAATTTAAAATAATTGTTGAAAAGGCAAAATAGTAATAACTGATATATATATAGTGCTTTAAAGTTTGCAAAACACCTTAAATACATTATCTCCTTAGTACAGGTATCCTCATTTTATAGGTGAAAGAATGGAGGCTTTAAAAGCTTCCTTGACTTGTTCATAATCACACTGTGGATTCCTTAATTCCAAGTCTACCCTTTATCTGACTCTATCTATCCTGACTCAAGTGCTACCTCTTAGATCATCAGGGGGGATTAAGACAAGACTTGATAGCTAGGTGGTCCTGGATCTAGTACCAGCAAGGTCTGAATTCAAATGTGGTCTCAGATATTGCCTAGCTGTGTTATCCTGGGCAAGTCAACCCTATTTGCCTCAGTTCCTCATCTGTAAAATGGGGACACACTGGAGAAAGAAGTGACAAACCAGTATATTTGCCAAGAAAACCCTATGTACAAGTCCATGGGGTCATGAAGAGTCAGACACAATTGAATAACTGAACAATAACACAAAATAAGAACACTTATAAAAGAATATTCCACTAGCACCATGAAAGAAGAAAACTTATGTAATTAATGTTCTAAATGTAGAAGGAATTATTTTTCCTTTCCTTGGTCTTGTTAGGGTCCCTGTGACCAGGTCTTCTATTTCACCTTGGAGGATGACAGTGATTATAAATAGGGGGGGTCAGAAACCTGGGACCTAAGTCCCTAGGGTTCTGGATCCTCATTCAGGCTATTGTCTGTTCACAGAAGGTGACCTTTCTGGAGGACATTAGCAGTAAAGGGTTCTAAGACCATCCTTTAAATCCAGAAGCCCCCTCCACCTGTTGAAAGTCTACTCACCCTCTTAAAGCTTGACTCAGAGAGATCAACTTTCAGCTTTGGACAGGTGGGTGAGGATGTGGAAACTATCAGGAGGTTATTGCAATAAACAAAGCACACAGGTAGAACTGGGCAGGTCAAAAACAGGTAATGGAAAATCATACAGTTTGGCTACAATATGGAGTATATGAAAAGGAATATTGTGAGATAAGGCTGGAAAGGTAATTTGGGGTCAAGCGGTAGGAGCCTTGAGTGAAAGCATTAGGAGTTTTAATTTATTCAACAGGCAGTAGGGAATCACTGAAGTTTTTAATGATAATAATATCTAGTCTTTTATGGCATTTTTAAGATTTTCAAGACACTTTACATATTATATCTTATTTGATTTTCATAACAATTCTGGGAAGTAGGTACTATTATTATCCCTGTTTTACAGCTGAAGAAACTATGGCTGAGAAAGATTAAGTGACTTGCTGAAGATCACACAGTTAGTAAGTGTCTGAGCCATAATTTGAACTCAGACCTTTCTGACTCCATGACTGGCATTATGCCATCTAGTAGGAGGTGAATGTGATCTGGAAGTTTATATAGGCAATGGTATGACATATAGGTTGATGAAGGAATAACCTGGAAGCATAAAGAATAGTTAAAATATTTTTGCAATAGTTTAGGTGAAAAATGTGATTATAGTGTGAGTGCTATAGAGAGAGAATGAATGCATTTGACCTTTGGCATAGACACACACAAGAGAAGAAGAAAGGGTTTAGAAGGTATTTGATGGTATTGTCACTGCAATGTCTTAAGTGTCAACAGCAGTATCTTAAGACTTTTAGCAGCTAGCCCATTGCACGAGACTATCCAGAGATACAAATGACCCAGGGGAGCACAAACGCCAACACTGAAGAAAAGTTACCCAGGTAACCATGATCCCTAGAGTTATATGACTTTCCTACAAACAAGTCTTATTCAACTCTCTCACTATATTTCCTGACAACATAATTATCTCTGCATTACAAATACAGTTTAAAATATTAGTCCATAAATAATGTAAAGGTTGGGGTGGAAATAGAGATTTGGGAGTCATCTGTATAGAAGTGAAAATTGAAACTATAGAAGAAGATGAGATCCCCAAAAGAGAGGAATAAGGGGGTCAAGGAGCACAGGGGGAAAAGAATGATCTGAGAGGTAGGAGGAAACCCATAAGTGTGCAGTGTGATAGAAACCAAGGAGAGAGAATACAGAAAGGAAGAAGTGTCCAGCATTGCTAAATGCTGCAGAAATATCAAAAGGAATAAAGTTTTTTTTTAATGGCTATTAGATTCAGTAACAAGTTATAAAGAGTTTTTTTCAGTAAAATCATAGAGATGGAAGCCAGGTTACATACAGGGCACTGAAGTGTGAACGGGTTATTTTTCCCCCTGACAATTGGAGGTTTATTTTTCAAAATTAATTAGTTTTTTTTTAGTTTTCAGCATTCACTTCTATAGGATTTTGAGCTACAAAATTTCTCCCCCTCTCCCTCCTCCCCTTTCCTCAAGATGGCATGCAATCTAAGTTCTATTTATGCACTCATATTAATATTTTCACATTAGTCATGATGTAAAAAAGAATTAGAACCAATGGGAGGAACCACTAGCGAGAAGAAACAAACCAAAACAACAAAAGAAAGGGAGAGCAAATGATATGCTTCCATCAGTATCCAGACTCCAAAGTTCTTTCTCTAGATGTGAATAGCATTTTCCATCATGAGTCTTTTGGAGTCGTCTGACATCCTTGTATTGCTGAGAAGAGCAAAGTCTATCAAAGTCAGTCATTGTGCAATATGGTTGTAACTGCATACAATGTTCTTCTGGTTCTGCTTATTTCACTCAGCTTCAGTTCATACAAGTCTTTCCAGGCTTTTCTGAAGTCTGCTTGCTCATCATTCCTTATAGCATAATAGTTGTGAATGAGTTCTGAAGAGGACCTTCAATAGTCCAATAGTGTGGACTATTCTTTCCAAAATGAATTGTTTCTATAGTGTATTAGCAGTGAAGGGAAATGATGTGCATTGGACCATAACTTAAGGGGTAGCAGTCTCTTTCTTTTTTACTTAATTTTAAGGGAACTTACATTTGTAGTCTGAGGGAAAGGAGCCAACAGAGAGGAAGAGATTGAAGAAGAAATAAAAAGATGGTTTTCTATCCCCCCTCCTTTATAACTCTCCCCCTGCCTCTCAGTCAATAAGATATTTTGGGACCCAAAATAGCATTTTTTCTTGCATCTACCTTGTCATACATTTTATTTTATTTTTAAAAACTCACATATAGGGGCGGCTAGGTGGTGCAGTAAGTAGAGTGTCAGCCCTGGAGTCAGAAGGTCTTGAGTTCCGATCTGGCCTCAGACACTTAACCACACAAACAAAAACCTAGCCATGTGACTTTGGGCAAGTTACTTAACCCCGATTGCCCTCAAAAAACCAAAAAAAACCCTCAATATATATTTATTTTTTAAAAGCATAGAGGTTTTATTTTTCCCAGTTACAAATTTTCTCCTTCTCCCTATCCCTCCCTCCACCCAATGAGAAAACAAGAAAAACAAAATCTACTATAAACATATATGGTCATGCAAAACAAATTTCTGCATTAGTCCTGTTCCAAAAAGAAAAAAAAAGAATATATGCTTCAATCTGTACTCTGAGTCCTGAGGTAGATAACATTTTTTATCATGAGTCCTTTGGAATTGAGGTGTGTCATTGTGTTGATCAGTTACTAAGTTTTTCAAAGTTGATTATATTTACAATATTGTTTTTACTGTGTAGATTGTTTTCCTGGTTCTGCTCACTTTACTTTGCATCAGTTCAAACAGGTGTTCCCAGATTTTTCTGAAGCTACCACCTTCATAATTTCTTACAGCACCATAGTATTCCATCACATTCATATACTATGACTTGTTCAGCCACTCTTCAATTAATGGATATCTTTTCATTACTTCTCATTACCCTCATTTGGGGTTTTCTTAGTAAAGATACTAGAGTGGTTTGCTGTTTCCTTCTCTAGCTCATTTTATAAATGAGGAAGCCAAGACAAACAGGGTTAAATGATTTGCTGAGGGTCACACAACTAACAATTGTCTAAGGCCAGATTTGAGCTCAAGTCTTCCTGACTCTAGACCTGGAGTTCTATCCACATGGCCACCTAGTTGTCCCTATACTTACTGGTAAATATTTTATCAGAAGATCTGTCAGAATGCATGTTTTCATTTGGGCAATAGACACTATTTATCCACTCAGTCTTTCCTATATGGATAATCAGGTTTTAGGGTTTCATACAGTCAGCACAATGCCATCTGAAAGCAGTAGGTTCTTCAGGACCTTACTATCCACAGGAAATCCTTCTTAATATTGAGCTCTTCCCTGGATCTTCTCCATCATAGTGGAGAATCAACCTATTATTTATTAAATACTTACGAGGTACCAGTTATGTGCTAGAACTGAGATCCAAGAATGATCCAATCTCTATTTAATCAGTCCTTCAATAATCAGCAAGCATTAATTAAGTGCTTAATATGTAGCAGGAACTCTGCTATATGCTGGGGGGTAAAATGAAATGTTTCTTCTTTCAAAGAACTTACATATGAATGGAGGAAAACAACATGCAAAAAT
The DNA here is from genome assembly GCA_011680675.1 of Gymnobelideus leadbeateri. Lineage (NCBI taxonomy): Eukaryota > Metazoa > Chordata > Mammalia > Diprotodontia > Petauridae > Gymnobelideus > Gymnobelideus leadbeateri. The sequence continues at coordinate 49,362 of WOXC01007645.1, forward strand.
ATAGGTATATACTTATAGGTATAAGATATAACACATAGGCATAAGGTACATACAGAGTACCAGGAAGGAAAAAAAAAAACAGTGCATATATGCAGCTCCCCACAGATACTGAGAAGATGCTGAGAAGGCCTTCTATACATAGAAAGATGATTTCCTGACTGAGTCCTTGGATAGTTTAGGTACCCAGCCTCCTAGACAAAGAAGTACCAGTGTATTAGCAGGGTAAGGATAGGGAAGAGAGTGAGGTAATGGGGGTGAGAAAGGGAGGAAAAATAGAGTATAATAGCTTAAAAGAGTAGGAGAATCTGGTGAGTTTTTTAAGGATGGCACTTTTGGCAAAGAATACATCACCTTATTTTATGTTTCACCTGATGTCTATGATCAGAGAATCATTTAACTGGTGTACTGGGATGTGCCCGCCTCAGAAATTTAAGTCTGATACTGGAACAAAATGATATATTTCAGGTTATTCAATAGTTAACCAAAGGAGATTTACTTAACCTTAGCAGGAGAAAGATATGCAACAAGGATAGGCTTGAGGACACCTAGAATTGATTCAGATGAATGAAGTTCCCTTGCCTGATTTATTCATCATGATCTACCAGCTAAGCATCATGGAGCTCCCAGAACTGCTTTGTGGACAGGCATAAAGTTCCTACAAAGTGATGTCAGTGGCCTAAGCCTCTAGTCCTCTGAGCCAATCAAGACCTAAAGATGATCTCAATATTTTTTAGGGAAAGACTAACCTTACTTGCAAGAAGACCGAAGTTAGAATATTGCTCCTACCACAATTGGGATATGGGAGCTGCAAAAACCCTAGACTTTGCCCTCTATATTTTGGTTCAGTCTTTGGTTGGTGCAATGTTAATGGGAGTTGAAGATCTTTCTTGCCCATTAATAAGCCTCATGTGGAGCCCAACAAGAGAAGCTTATTTAAGGAAGGCTTGTTTTTCAGGAAGGCCCACACCTTTTGTTACTTTGTAATTAGGCAGTGGGTCATGTAATGCCCTCTGACCCTGAAGTGTGTGTATATATATATATGTATATATATATATATATATATATATATACATATATATATACACATACATACATATATATGTATATATGTGTGTATATATGTATATACACACACATTACAATCCTTGTGACTCACTGCCTAATATATATATATATATATATGTATATGTATATGTATATGTACATGTATATATACTCTGAGGTTAGCATTTTGCTTTGGGGCTTACTCATGGGAAGAGTGTTATAGTGACATAGCCAGTTGACACTGTTGGTGCTTCTTTCTCTGGTAACTAAGTATGTATATATATAATGGTCACACAGTTGGGTCTGTCTGTTGTTCTGTGATATATATACACATTATTTGATCAGACAGTTAGAAACCCTGCCTGTTGGTCTTTATGCTATTATTTCTGCTTGTAATTTCTTTTTGTATTTTCCCTGAAGTTCAGTGTGCTGACTTTCCCCCCTAAACTAAGTAAATGATATATGTTTGATTAAAATAAGATTGTTGACCCCTTTTGAGTTGCTTTCCTTTAGAAAAGCAGATCAAAGAACCTGTGCCAGCAGCCATCCTGGGCATGCTAGGGTGCTTGCTGTTACAGTTGATCTCGTGGGTTTGGGGCCAAATATGTAACCCTCCCTTTCAGAGCTAGGAAATTTGTTTTTCTAGGAACTCTTAACACCTCTGGTACTATTCTTTCTCTTAAAACTCACCTAATCTTGCCCTGGTAAGACAAAAGGCACTTCTTTGTCTAGGAGGTTAGGTACTTAAATTCTCCGGCGACTTGGCCAGGAAATCGTCTTTTATCCAGAAGGCCTGGTGAGTGGTTCCACTCTCTCCAGGGACACGGCAGCATCTGTGGGGAGCTGTGTGTGTGCAGGCTTTTTCTTTCCTGGTACCCAGGCCTGTTCTCCACTCTGCTGAGGTCCCCTAGTCTATGTGCAGCTCTCTCTGAAGCTCTAGGAATAGGTCAAGCACAAGTGCTCTAAACTAACCAATTCACAACAGCCTGAATCAATCTGCCCACAAAATCATAGATTCATAGCTGAACAAGACCTTAGAACAAGACCACCTAGTATAGCCTCCTCATTTTAATAATTATGTTTGATGCAATCCTGCCTCTCTACCCCACAGTCAATGGGGATCAATCAGAAGCAAGGCCCATGTCCTTGAGTAAAGAATCAGAGTGCATATCTAGCAACATGGGAGGCCCCAGTCAAGTAAACTGGGGTTCTCTGCTATAAATAAGAGGGCAAAGAAGGAATACTCTAGTTTTTAGCTGGGCACAGAAAATGGATATGTTTATTGAAAAAATTAACATATTTTAGAGAAATATGAAAGAGAAGAAAAGCAAAACAAAATAACTTGTTACGCACAACTGGGAATTTTCTTCTTGAAGAGTTTACCCCGGGAATGGGGAACCTACAGCCTTACTGTTAGCTATAGTACTCTAGGTCCTCAAGTGTGGTCTTTTGACTGAATCCAAACTTCACAGAACAAATCCCCTAAATAGAAGGATTTGTTCTGTAAAACTTGGACTCAGTCAAAAGGCCACACCCGAGGACCTAGAAGGCCATGTTTGGCCTCAAGGTTATAGTCTCTCTACCCCTGGCTTATCCTATATGTCACTGCCATTTAGGGAAGCTCTAGCATATTGAAATAATACCTTTAGCACATACTAACCTCCTTAAATTTTTTTTCTTTGCATCCTACTTGCCTTAAAAAAAATTATGTAATAATTTTAGTTACTTTCAAAACTTTCCTGCCCATTTGAGAATCCTCCTATTGTTCTCTTCTGTGCATTTAAAAAAAAAAGTGTTTCAATTTCTTTTTTTGGCATCACTGTTGCTAACTCCTCCTCTCCTTCCCCGCTCCAATTAACAACTAAAAGAAAAAAAAGTCCTTCATAAAAATAAGCATAGTCAAGCTAAAGAAATTTATGCAGTGGCCATGTCCAAAAAATGTTCCTTTCTTTTTGCATCTTGAGACCCTCACTTCTCTGTCAGGAGGTGGATGACATACTCTATCATGTATCCTCAGGAGTTATTGCATTAATCAGAGTTCTTAAGACAAAGTTATTTTTCTTTATGACTTTGTCCTTGTTATAAATTGTCCTCCTGGTTCTGCTCACTTTACTCTATCCAGGATTCTCCAAAATCATCTCATTTCTTATAGCACAAAAACATTCCATTCTATTTACACACCATAATTTGATTAGCTAGTCCAGTCCCCAGTTGATGGGCATCTCTTTACATTCTTGTTCTTTCAGTTTTCTTTGTTTGCTCCTTTTAATCTTCACTTCAGGATCAGGAAGTTTGTCTTGCTAGGGGCTATTGCCTCTCCCATATTATTCTGTCTTAAAGCCCATTCCTCTGCTCCTCCCTATCCTTGGAGGGTTCCTGTTGTTTGATTGCTGATTTCTTTTAGATAATGCTTGTAGTCTCTCCTCAGGTTCTTGTGGTCATCCCCATTAGTCCTGATCTACGTCTTGCCCCTGTACCCAGATGACTTTGGAGGAGAAAATGAGGCTGGTGACTTTACACAGCCCTGCCTCACTTAAATCCAGTTCACTTGCAAATCAAGACATTGCCTTCCTGATATCATTGGTTCTCTTTGAGATGGAAATACAAACAACAACACCCCAAAGACAAGAAACAGTAAATGTATGCTCCTTTCTAGGGAATTCCTTTTTCTGTCCTTTTGTTTCTTTTATTAAAATCTTCCAAACAGAGCTGACCCATCCTCATGACCTCTGGTTTTTGTTTTGTTTTTTATCCATCAAAAAGGTTTTGAAGACATCAAGGTTCTGAAAGAACGCTTGTAATTCTGATTAAGATCTTGTTTAATGAAGGTTCTCATTTGTATTTTGACACCAGATCAAATATAGTTATGTCTCACTGGAAGATCCACTTACTGAAAGTTTCTGAATCTCATAGTGGACCCTTGGCTTTGAAACATGGGGGATTCTTTTTTTTTTTTGGTTGTTTTTGAGAGGTAACATTCAAGACTAGGGCTGAAATAATGCCACGGGTTAATTCTGCCTACTTGCTACCTCTGGTTTACTCTGCAAGTAGTTTCCAAACAGAGAGAAATCCTGTTTCAATGCTTTTCTTTGTAGAGATTTCTTCCTATCGGATTAAGAGACTGTTCAAAGAAAACAATGGAGTTTGAATTAAACAGCAGCTGTTTGGGGTAGGAGGAAATAGCCAACAGCAGCAGAAAAGGGAAGTTTCTTACAGTTTGCTTTCTCTTGGGAATTTTAACAACTTGGCTAATATTTACCCTTAGTTCTCAAGGCACATCCGTGTGCATGGTTGTGAAGTTTAGACAAGAAACAAAACCGGGGCCATGAACCAAACCGCAGCTATAAGTTAAAGATTCATGAAAGACAAATGCTTATTTACTCTCAGCTTTGTGAATGACCTTCATTCCTCTTGAAAGAGTAAGCTTTGAGCCACTAGGCCTGTTACTTCTGCTATTGGGGGTCACTGAGGCTGATGGATTGCTTGAGTTTGGGAGTTTTGAACTATAGGCAGTAGGGTTAAAACCTATCAGCAGTTTGTATTAAATCTGGTGAAATATGCAGAACCCCTGAGGACCCCTGCCTAAAAAGGGTGAATAGGTTTATTTGTTAAACAAACAAACAAACAAGGGGGAGGCTAGGTGGCACAGTGAAGAGAACTGGCCTTGGAGTCAGGAGGACCTGAGTTCAAATATGCCTTCAGACACTTAACACTTACTAGCCGTGTGACCTTGGGCAAGTCACTTAACCCCAATTGCCCTGCCTTCTCACCTCCAAAAAGCAAACAAAAACCCCAACCCCAAAAACAAAAACAAAACAAAAAAACAAACAAACCAGAAGCCCAGAGCATGTTAAAACTTCTGTGTTTACAGATAATTTCATTGGATTTATAAGTAACTGCTGCTCTTTTAGCCTGAGAGGAGACCCAGTTTAAAAAAAAAAAGACTTTGAATTGTACTCTGAACTAAACACAAGAAGGCTTTGCCTTTTGGCAGCCTTCCTCATCAATGAGAAAGTGTTTTTCTTTGTTTCTGACTTAAAATTCAGAGAAATTTCTACTTCAGACATCTTTTATACTATCTGTCAGTGTTGCCATATGGTCTGTGAGTACCTAGAGACTGAATGTGATAATCATGCTATGGAAGACATATCTTCTCTCTAAATTCATATGATAGGTAACTGGTGCCAAAATATATTTACCATAAAACAGAAATTATAGAGATAAAAAAATCCTATGCTTTATTATTATGCCCAAGCATGGGTTCAGGCCTCAGAGAAAACCCAAACTCTCATTAGAAGTCCTAACACGCCCTTTTATAGGAAAAATTATATCAGAATGACAGAGAAATGATTCTTTTACATATTATAATCCTATATATTCCTCTTAGATGATAAGAATTAAAGGCAAATTGATAATCTGTATGCTTTTTTCAATGTCACAAAAGTTGAACAATTAAACATAGTCATAATCTCATATGTGGAAACAAACTTCATCAAACAAACTGTAGGTAAACTAAGTCAGGTTATAGATTAAACTATATCTAGAGGGGTCACAAATAGCTAATTGAGGAAGATTCGTATGTTGCCAAGGAGTCAGGGACAATTGAGATTCTCCCTCTAGTTTCTTCATTAAGGCATGTTTAAGGCTTTTAAGTAAATTTTCATATCCTATGGGATAAGTGTTGGTCAATTCAACATTTTTTTTTTTAACTAAGAGAAGCTTCTCTTAACATGATTATTCCATATGTCAGGTTTTGGTCAGGTGAGGTTAATATTAACAGAAAACATACTTTCAGTTAGTGAAAAAATCACAGCAGGAATAAAAGGAAATCTCATTAGTCCACTCAGGTCCTGTAATGGTTTCCTGTCTGTTTTCCCTGACTCCTAAGTCTCTCCAATCTGTCCATTCTTCTGACAAAATTATCTTCCTAAAGCTTCCACAGCTCTGACTATGCTATCACTCCACTTAAAAAACGACCATAACAACAACAGCAACAATTTAACTCCAGTGGCTCCTTACTGACACTAGAATAAAATACAAATTTAAGACTTAAGCCATTTAAGACTCTCAATAATCTGATTCCAGCCTATCTTTTCAGCTTTATTTCACAGTTCAGATGCCGTTTGCTCCATGAAGCCTTGCTCAGTCCTTAGTTGTTAATACTCTTACCGTCTTTAAAATTTTCCTAGAGCATTTTCCCTCATTTCTCCCTCAAATTATATTGTCAAATTATACTTAGTGTTCATATTTTATCCCCTCCTTTAGAATGTAAACTTTTTGAGAGCAGGATCTGTTCCTTATTTTCCTTTTCATTTTTTTTTTGGAGGGCAATTGGGGTTAAGTAACTTGTCCAAGGTCACACGGCTAGGTTTTTATTTCTGTGTGCATTAAGTGTCTGAGGCCGAATCTGAACTCAGGTCCTTCTGACTCCAGGGCCGATGCTCTACTCACTGCGCCACCTAGCCACCCCTTCCTTTTCATTCTTAGTGCTTGGCCCATAAAAGATGTTAATACACATTTATTGAATACATTGATTGATACAATGGATCTTCCTTCTTGAATGTCAAGACTTTCTTCTTCTTATCCCTTTACATTGGGCCATCTCTGATAGCCAACAATGAAGGGAATTATTTTACCATTTTATAGAGGCATAATAAAATAGATTTTCTCTTCATCTTTCCAAAAATGCCAGTGTAATTTTTATTATTTTGTAAATTAAAATTTCAGAAGGAATGATAGTCTGATAGTCTAGCCAAGACCTTTATATATGATGATTATCAGAAGCATACCAAGATTGGCCCATAATGTACTGTTTCTGTTATAACAGAGCTATTTTTTTTTTGTGCTTTTTGGAGGGCAACTGGGGTTAAGTAACTTACCCAAGGTCACACGGCTAGGTTTTGGTTTGTATGTGCATTAAGTGTCTGAGGTCGGATCCAAACTCAGGTCCTTCTGACTCCAGGGCCGACGCTCTACTCACTAGGCCACCTAGCCCCCCAAAACAGTGCTTCTTTGTATGTTGTTTGTTTGAAGCAGTTAATGTGTTCTAGATAGGAGTATTTATTCCTAAAGATGCTCAGAAATTTTGCCTATATTCCAAGATTGAATTATAGTCTTCTTCTAACTAGATTGGTCTTTCCCCTGTATTTTAAAATTCGCATTAGTACTATTTGTGACAAAATTGAGGATGGCAGCAGTGTATCATCTAAAAGATTTGCTTATACTATGAACCACAGTCATCAACAACTTTCTCAAACAATGACGAGCCCATGCTGAGCTAGCATATAAGATATGATGTTAACCTTTACGATGTGGCATACCTTTTTAAGTGTGAATTAGTAACCATAAAAAATAAAGCTACAAAGAGAAGCTGGTGAAGAGATGCTTATTATTTTAAATAGGAAAAATGACAATCCAGCTTTTGTTGTTGTGGGGGGGGGGGGATATATGGCACCGATGGCCTGTTACATAACTAAAGACTTCCTTTCCCTAGCAAATGCCAAGGGCAAACTGGTTTGCTTTAAATAGCTGAATGGGTGCTGGTAAATGAGGCTTTCTCCTCCAAGAAAAGTTGAAGGACATATCCAGTTAACTTACAGATTTGCACAGGTGCCCGTTTGAATGGGCATTCCTGAGTTTCTATATTATGTGTCGATTTTGGTACTTAGACTGACTTTCTCCAATGATTCTTTTTCTTTTTTTCAGGAAGTTGTTTGAACAATATATTGTTGCATATATATACATAATGTGTGTATGTGTGTATGGTACTGGAGATACTCAGGGTAGTTTCTTTAGATATATAGGTCCACGATTCCTTATTTTTCTTTTTTGAAGTTTGTTCCTTGACCTTAAGTTTAGAATAGAGGAATATGGAAAATATACGATGAAAATTATAAACTTATTTTAAAAGATTTTTTGTTTTTCATCACCAAGTCCTCCCCCACCTCCCACTCACACAGGTTCCCATTTCCCCTCCCAGAGAGCCTTCCCTTAAAATAAAGGAGTTGTTTAAAGGAAGAAAGAGGAAGAAGAAGAAGAAAAAATCAAATTTAATAGTCAATTGATACATTGAAAAAAAATTCTGATAGTGGACCCCTGTGATAGAACCAAAGTTTCTCATTTTCCCACCACAAAGATAAATTTTACCTAAAAGGCAACAAAGCTGTCCCTGGGACTTGATTGTCTCCTGCTTCCTTTGATACAGCTTCCTGGTCATAGAAGTATGCAAAAAGTTCTGTCTATGTAAAGTCAAGTCCCTTGACCAGCCCTGTTTCCCAAGCACTTTCCTGCCCCCTACCCAAAACACATACTTGTCAGATTCTGAAGACTGTACTCCGTATTGCTTAGTAAACATATTTCCATATGGAACTGAGGGGAGACTATGTCTCAAGAAGCCAAGAGTTTTTGTTTCCTTGCAGCTTAAAGGCCAAACATACCTCCTTTTGTTAACTGTTCAATAACTTACTAATACTTCATTTCTTCCCAACATCAAACCTGAACTATAGGGTATGATAGGGCATTTGACCTGTCTTTAGCAATCCCCTGTCCTTGAGAAGGAGTGAGGTGAGGTGTCTTCCTATATCTCTTCTTTGGAGCTAAATGTATTTACAATTTTACAAAATTCAATTTTGACTATTTTGTGGTTATTGATTTTTATATTTAAATTATTATAGTTTATTATGAATATTGTGTTCTTGACTCTGCTCATTTATGCTTTGCATCAGTTTGTGTCTTTCCATATGTCTCTATTCTTATATTAATAGTAATGTTAATTTACATTAATAGAGCACAATTTCTTTAGCCATTCCCTTATCAATAGGCATCTACTTTGTTTGAGTTCTTTGCTAATAGGAAAAGTGCTGTTGTAAATATCTTGGTATGTTTTCAGCTTTTTAAGTTTTTTTGTCAATGTCCTCTTTGGAGTATATGCGTAATAGTGGAATCTCTGGGTCAAGGAGTATGGAAATGTTATCACTTTATTTGTGCAATTCCAAATTGATTTCCAGAATGATTCTACTAACTCACAGCTCTACTAATAATGAATATATGCCTTTTTTCTAAATTCCTTCCAACATTAACTATTTCCATCTTCTATCATCTTTGCCAGTTTTCTGGGTGGGAAGTAAAACCTCAGGGTTTGGTTTTTTGTTTGTTTTTTTCCCACTTTTTATTTATTAGTACTTTGGAGCATTCTTTCATGTAATTCTTTTCAGAACTATTTATCCATATCTTCTGACCACTTATGTATGGCAGAGTGGCTTGACTATATCTCTCTATCTACATAGATCAATATCTATACGCATAACTTGGATGCTCAAAGCTTTTCAAAGAAATTAAATACATTTTTCTCTTAGCAAACTACTTCTTATCTTGGGTGCAATAATTTTTCAAATTTTTTTTTTCAATTTGTCCCTTCCAT
>WOXC01007646.1:0-102087 GCA_011680675.1 Gymnobelideus leadbeateri
GCCTTAAATGTATATGTATATATATATATGAAATGACCAATCCCTCTGAGAATTGTATGCAAATATATAGATGTATGTGTGTATGCATGCCTATACATATATATGTATGTATATATATATATATACACACACACATATATGCTAGGATTTAACTGTATGTCGATATTATTTTCCATTGTTGTTTTAATGAGTCCAAAATTAACTCACATTCACCTTTTCTTAGTATTTTCTTCATATTTTCTTCTATATTTGTTCATGTCATTCTTGTTTTCTATTCTCTCATTAACTTACAAAGATTTAGAAGCCATTATTTATAAGGAAGGAAATAAGCTTTTATTAAGCCCCTACTATATTCCAAGAACTGTACTAAGCACTTTAGAAAACACCTCATTTGATCTCACAAGAAGAAATTGAAGCAGAGATTGAATGAGTTGTCCAGGGTCACACAGTTAGTAAGTCTCTGGTGTCATATTTGAGCTCAGGTTTTTCTGACTCCCAACCCAGTGCTCTATCCACTGCACTGCGCTCCTTTGTTGCCTCTATTCAGGGTACTTGAGGGGAATTTTTTCCTAAGTACCCGCAGTACTTTTAATGAACTCATACTGCTTTCTTTCACAAAGACCCGTCTTTTAAAACACTGATACTGTGTGGGTGATGCTATCTGGCCACGAGTGCCTCTCCATCAGAAGAATCAGCATTGCAGAGTGACCCAAAGAGAAGTAGAAATGTCACAATGTCACAGTAATCTGCTGCATTTTACCAGCAAAGACTTACATGAAAGGATAGGAAGGGTAAAAGGCATGGTTATGTACCAGAAAAGGAGGTGCATGCTGGGCATGTAGAGAGAGGGAAGGAGAACAAATGGCCCTGCTGAGAACTTCACTGCCATCCACAAAATACTAAAATCCCCAAAGAGAGGCCTCCAGGACTTGGGTACCCCTCTATGGACAATTCATGGAAGACAGGCGGGCATGTCACAGGATGAAAAGTGGTTGGGCTTTGGCCTGAAACAAGTAACTTGGCAAGTCAGGCAGCCAGAAGAAGTATACAGAGTCACAGGCCTGGATTCAGGAAAAACCTAAGTTCAAATTCTGCCTCAAACACTAGCTGTGTGACCCTGGACAAATCACTCCATCTCTGTCAGCCTGTTTCCTTATCCGTAAAATGGGGGTGGTTATAGTACTTACATCCAAGGATTATTGTGGAGGTAAAATGAGATAATATTTGCAAAGCACTTTAAAAACATTAAAGCATTATGTAAATGCTAGCCAGAAAATGAGAGACGTAATACGGATAGAATTGACAGGACTTGGCAACAGATTGGATAGAGCGGATGAGAGAGAGTGATGAGTTGAGGGTACCACTGAGGTAGGGAGCCTGGGTAACTTGGTAGTACCATGATGCCCTCGATACTAATAAGGAAATTAGGAAGAGAGGATATTTTTAGGGGAAAGATGATGAGTTTTGGACATGGCGAGTTTAAGATGTCTGTGGGATATCCAGTTCAAGATGGTTTGATAGGCAGCTGGAGATACAAAACTAGAGGTCTGGAGAGAGAATAGGACTGGATAAATAGATCTAAGAATCATCTGCATGGGAGCCAATGAGATCACCAAGGAAAAGGCATAGAGGGAGAAGAAAAGAGGATCCAGGGCAGAGCCTTAAGGGACACTTAAGGCTAGAAGGTGAGACCTGGATAAGGATCCAGTCAAGGAGATTGAAACTGGGTGGTCAGACGGATGGAAGGAGAACCAGAGAAAGCAGTGTCTCTAAAACCTAGAGAGGAGAGTGTCAAGGAGAAGGATGATGTCCAAGGCTTCAGAGATGTCAAGAAGGATGAGGATTGAGAAAAGGCCATTAGATTTGGCAAATTAGGATAGAAATGATGGCCAATTTCTCATGTTCTTTCGTTATTAACCAAAAATACCCCATAATGTTTAGAGTTCACTCAGTGATGAGTCAAGAGACTGTTTGGGGCGTTAGTCAAGTAGTTGAACTGATTAGACCATAATATGAAATCCAAGTCATGAGCTTTTTACTAGAACGTTCTCCAGCTCCTCTGTGTTCAGTAACCTCAGATTGCACTCCAAAACTCTAGGTGTTTGTAAGAAAGGAATCTCACAAATGAATATAGTTGGTAAGAAGGGAGACTTGTGGCAAGATACTGTGAATGAAAGTACCCACTCAAGGCCTTGCAGAATTCAAAGAGCCCTAACTAATTAACCCTGAGTTAGCAGGGTCACCTTGGGGACATACACAAAAGAGATAGGAATTAGGAATTAGACCTCTGCTATAACACATTAGAATTCATTTGAACTGGGTAGACCACCAAATGTGGAATATGAAGACTTTTTAAGATCCATAAAAGGAGCATTCGGAAGATTAAGCTGCAATCAATTCAATATTGAGGAGAATACAGACAACCATTTTTGTAGAGTGTTAGGTTTTTCAAAAAGAGAACAATCAGTGCACAAGCATATATTAATTGATGATATATTTTTTAAAAAGCCTTAAAACTAAACAACAAATATTCCCTAAGCACTATGCCAGGAATTGCAAGGCAATATAAAACTGAATAAGAACATCTGCTTAAAAAGTATAGATTCTGCTGTCGGATTACATTCTCCTAAATGCCTTGGCTACCACTACTACCACCTTAGACAGTGATCCCACTTTCAGTGTTACTTATATTGAGGTCACCTAGTGTGCCAAACTTCTAGAAAGAAGAGTCTTAGCTCATGGCTTGCATTTCCTTAGCACCCACTCTCTGTGTAACCCCTTCAGTTTGCCTCTAGCCACTGAAACTGCTCTCCCAAAGGTCATGATTGACTACCTCATTGTCAAATCCAATGGACTTTTTTCTGTTGGTGTTTTTTGTCTTTTTTCATTCTCCTACAACTGTCTGCAGCATTTGAACCTGTCAACCATTTAGTTGTCCTGATCTGTATGTTGCCACTGGACCCAAATGGCTCCAGAGGAGAGAGTGAGGCTGGTGAACTGCACCACCCTCTTTCACTTACATCCAATTCACTGGCATCACCTCCCTGATGTCATGGTCCTCTTACACAGTGAAGGATGAACAATGACCACATAGTAAAGGAAAGTTGGAAAGTTAGAAAACCATAAAGTTGTGGAAGGTCTTAAATGGCAGCCTAAATGACTAGTGGTGCCACTGTCAGGAAGAGGAAAGTTAGGAAAAATCAGCTTTAGAAGAAAGATGGCAGGTTCCCTTTCCTACTTTCTCAACTCCTGTGTTCCATATGATGTTGCTCTGTGTTCTATTTCTCTTGTCAGCCCCTCCATGACTCCTCTTCATCCTTCTCTCTTTGAAGTATAGGTATACTTTAAGACATTGTCCACATAACCTTTCTCTTCTTCACAAAACCAAGTCACTCACTATTTCCTTCTATACATTATACACTACCATCTCTGTGAATTTATGTATATTGTCCTCCTTGCCTAGAATGAAATACTTCATCTGTTGAAATCTTTTCTGTCTTTTAAGGACCAGTCAAGTACTACTTAGCCTGTGAAGATTTCCCCTTACTCCTCAGCTCAAAGGGATCATCTCTCCCTCCTCAAAACCCTCCCATCAGTCTGTCTAACCTCTCCTCCCCATGTACCATATTCTAAATTGTGATATAGTTATTTCTGTACGTGGCATATCCCCTTTACTGGATTGTAAACTCCTTGTTGGTGGAGACTGTCGTCTTCCATTTTGTACCCCCAGTCTAGCACAGTGCCCTATCCATAATAGGGACTGAATTAACATTTGTTGGAATGAAATGAAATATACAGAGAATGGCTGAAGACCTGGGAGGTGACAAAACAACTTAGAGAAGTGGATTGAGAACAGAACCTCAGGAATGCACATATGAATGGGTCATGAGACAGAGAAAGAAGTGTAGCAGTGACTAAAGTACTGGCTTCAGAATCAAGGAAGACCTGAGTTTGAATCCTACCTCCTGCATGACCTTGGGGAAGTCACTTCTCTTCTCTGGGAGCTAGACTAGATGATCCCTGAGGCCCCTTCCAACTAAGAGTCTATGATCCTGTGAAGTCAAGGGGAGAAGAACAGACAATAAAGTAACATAGTATTTTCCAGATCAGAAACCCAGGATTGAATATCATGGGCCACAGCTATGGAGATCCTTCTCTTACTTCATCTTGATATACTTTCCAATGGAAGGGTGACCATTGCTGCTCTCATGATTGTCATCTAAAGCATTTATTCAGTGCCTTGCATAAGGATATAATCACTTTAAGAAATGTCGTGTTTGGTAAGGTAAAAAATTTGTACCAATTGGTATTTTATTTCTGACAGTGTCACCAAGAGAGGTTTTGTGGGAGAGAACAGTGCTGGGCCACAACTTATCTCTGAAAGATGAGGAATACCTCCTTAACCTAATAGCTCCACGGATGCATTCATCAACAGTCTTTTCTATTCATACCCTATGCTCCCTTGAAGACTCTTCAGGGCATATGTTAAAATGGATGGAAAATGGAAAAGCATTTATTAAGTATTTTTGCTATACCAAACACGATAATAAATACTGGGGATACAAAAACAAGAGTGAGACAGTGTCTGCCTTCAGAGAGCTTACCTTCACATGGTGGATGAAAGAACACAGAAAGGGCAGTGGTGGCTAGGGAAAGATATTCAAGTCTGGGAAATCTCCGAGATGATGAGAGGGAAAGTGGAGAAGGGAACAAGAATTTTAAGTGCCAGGCAAGTGCTTGACAAATATTATTTCATATGACCCTCACAACAACCCCTTGAAATAGGAGTTCAGTTTTCTCAACTGTGGCATAGAGAGGTTAAATGACTTGCCCAGGATCACACAGCTAGTACGTGTCTGAGGCTGGATTTGAATTTAGGTCTTACTGACTCTGGAACCTGCACTTAATCCTAATGTAACTCTAATCCTAATGTAACTGGCTCAAACGAGGACAGTCAATCGATATTTCCTTTCCAGAGGCAATGGTAACACTTATATGATTTTAATTCCCAGATTAGAGCTGAAACTACTGAGATAACTGTAGTGATCTGCCAGCTTTTCACATCAAGTAAAGCAGATAATAGGGAGTCTTCACCAGTATCATAGAAGATACAATATCAAAAGAGGGACTTCCACCTACAGTAAAGTTCTACAGATACTCCTATGCACTGATGACATTATATTAAAGCAAATGAGCCAGGGACCGCTACAGAACTTTTTCAACGACATCCACAGCAACTCAAGACACAGGTTCAATTATCAGTTTAGAACAAAGGCAAGAGAGTCTCAGATCAATATGTAAAAAAGAAGGAAAAACAAATTTTTTAAAAGAACCTCATTACCCACATTTTTATATACAAATTAAAACTATGACTACAACTTTACTGAATCTTCCATTTCTGCAAGTATGAAATTATATGAAATCCAAGTTATCCATAAAAAGTAGATACCACAGAGAATGGCAGTAAATGGTAAACTGAGAATTTAAACTGATAACCCTTGGTTGCTTCTTACCTTCCTAACCCTCCTTACTGAACTCAGCAGCTTGAAAAGCAATGGTTTCTTTATTTTTGTACCCATATAAGTTTCCACACAAATAAGAACAAATAGAAATCCCTTTCAAAAGTGTGTCCTGATATCTTTCAAAGTTGCATTTATTTTTCTGTTCCATTAGTAAGTAAATGTCCTAGAATCTTGCAGTGCGTTACATGAGTAGAGAGTCGCCCCTTCATTCAGGAAAGGCACAATCTACAATCCAACTGCTAAAATTTAGTAACTTCTAATATTTTACAAAAAGTCTGGTTTAGGTCCAAAAATGTATCAGAAGCTATTTAGTAACTTTCTCACTAATGATATTTCTTCTGGTCCAAAAAGAACATTAATTTTAGGAGAGTCTGAAGAAAGTTCTTTTTCAGATAAAATTAGGCACAGAGTATTTCTTTAAACTACAAGAGAAATTCACAGAGTAATGGTGAACAGATGAGCTTTCCAAAGGATATCGAGTCCTTTATTAAGCACATGCTAAGTGTGGTCAACTGTGACCAATTTGGTTTATTACTCTCCACAAGAGTTTGAACTGAGATTACCCAGTTAATTTAATTGAGAAATGTTGGATGAACTTGAACTGTTTCTTAGACACGAAGAACGAGAGACTTTCTTTGCTAAAATATCAAGTATTCAGTATGGTGAGTTAATCTTGGACTATTTGGCCTTGTTATTTCTTTAGATCATTTGTATATCACAAAAGGAGAAAAAAGTTTATCTTTCAGATTCATAATTACTACTCCTCTTTACTTGGAGGTAGAGACAAATGACAAAGGCCCTAAACAGTGTAATAATCCTTTTACTAAAATGTGAGAATTCCTACTTGGGCTATAAAAATTGACCACAATTTTTACTCGTGTGACATTGGCTTTCATATGTGTCATTAGCACACATAAGAGATTGAAGACATTTAGCTAGTGAGGAAAAACAAAACCCCAGAATAAATAAAATCATAGTAAATTTCAGTAGCTGACAAGCTAACTCCAGAGTTAAGGGATTTTTAGAACTTTTTCCTTTGATTTCACTCTTTAAAAAACAAAATGGAAAAATTTGCCTGTTTCCTTACTAAATAATCTCCAAATTCTTTCCAAATAAGACATGGGAATGTGAAACAGCATTGACAGCATCTCATTGAAACATCAGTGATAACTTTATCAGTAGCGTGTGACACAAGGTGGCACCAGACTGTAAAATGTGCCCTTTTCGTATGTGTCTTTAAACATTTTAGAGATAACTTTTTTTTGTTGTTTTTAATAAGATCGAAACTCTTATGGGTAATTTTGCTACATTTGCTTTTTTTCTAAACTGAATTTGAGTTTAGTATGCTCTAAATTATTCTCAGAAACTCAAAGACAGAAAATCTTTGACTAAATTACAAAATCGCCCTTAATGTTACTAGTGACTCTTTAAATGGAATTTTTCATTCAAACTTTGTCATTAAAATAGAAAGGCCTTTTGGTTGTGACCATACAAGCATACTAAATGGTATATGTTTGTGATACTGAATGAATCTGGCCCATATGCTGCACTGCAAAGCTACATGAATGAAGCATTTACCAAATCAGGCCCACCACATTAAACAGAAAAACAATCTTTATTCATGGTAACTTATCAGTTTCAATTAATCAACCTTAACAATGGAAATTCTGATGTGTTCAAGCAACTTGAAAGCAATAGGTCATCTCCAGGGCAGCCATGTTGTGTCTTTGTGCCTATGGCTTGGAACAAAGCTACATCCAATAAATATACATACATATACATACATACATGTGCATATCTATCCATACAAATGTATAGTTATGTGGATGCCCCTACCCATCCATATGAAGGTGTGCTTATTCCTTATGGTTGTTTTAGGGAGGGGGTCATAACAAATTTCATTATTTTCCTCCAAGTATTAGTTTTGGAGCTCTGTAAGTTTAAACAAAAGAAAAGACATTCCCATTGGCTGACCATCCTTTCAGTTTCTGTGCCGCTATGTGAATGGCATTGTGCAGACGGTTCCAATGGTATTGAAAAGGGGTAACCATTGGTTTGATTTGGTTACACGGTTTCGTAAAGAGCTCCCTCCCACTGCCTTAGGGTCTGTGAAAGGTCCCTGACCTGTTTAGAACTGCCAAGTGAAATGTCATGTCGCCCCTCCCAAGTGGGAGTATCTGCATTCATTTGATCAGTATAAAAAATGGTTGGGGATGGTGAGATCAGTGCTTTTGAATTGCAATTTATAGCAGTTTACAAAAATGCACATTGTTGGAAAAGAAAACATGGAAGTGTTTCTTTCCAAATTGCATTACCTGTGAAATGTCATTAGTCTTCTAAGGATAGTTACATCCTATTTTTAAAAATTATTTAAGAGAGTTATTTCAACTATAGAAAATCAGAATCTTATTACATGATGACTTAATATTCTTCTGTTGAACAAGTTATTTTAGCTTTTGTCTCAGATTTGGGAAGGATGGGGTTTCTTGGTACGGTATTGAAATGAACATGCCTAGTGATTGCTTCCATTTAGTGATTCCAACAACCAATCTCATCAATAAGTTGCTAGAGCAGAATATTCTTTCCCCAAATTATAGAATAAGCTGAACTTGTTAATTAAACATCTAGTCCCCTCATTTTCACTCATCTGCAGTTGCACATTGTGTTCTGCCATGTGTCCCATACCCCTTCATCCCAACAGTGCTTTCACTCAAATCCAAACACACAGGAGAGGTCCTAGACATTTTTTGTGGATAGTTTTGTGAACTCCAAGTTATAGAAACACTATATGCTTCAAGCTAAGCATTATCATGAGATTAAATTTGGCCTTAGGTACTTCCATTAAAAGAAATGTTACTCATATTCATAAAATGTTTAAAAGAACATATGGATTTTATGTCAAAGTAGTTGAAATGTTCACAGAGGTTAAAAGATGCTTGAGAATCCAATATTGTCTTAGGATTTTCTAGGCTCCACCCTCTCAAAAAAATCCTTAATATCACTTTTAAAACAGCTAGGAAGCTGTATCTCTCACTTTAGGTAGGGCATACAGGTCACTAGAGTGTTAGCCAGTGAGGAATGGGTCAGAATTGCTTTAAGGAAAAGAGTGGGGTGGGTGTTTTTTTTTTTTTAACCAAAGAAAAGCTGGATTTTAGGAAATGCCATGGTGGCTTGGGCTAGAATTGATATTTGATTTGAAGAACGAAGGGAAGGAAAGGCCTCTTTTCTTTTAGGATTGGCTCCAATAGTAATCTACTTTGAACATTCCACCAGTGAAAACCAAGCTTGTCACTTTTTTATCTTTGTTCATGTTAAGCTTAGGAATGACAGCAAAGCTCTGTGTGCTTCTCTCTCCCATTGCCCTGGCTGTAGTGACCACATTGACACCTACCGGTGCCCAAAGGCTGTGATTCTTTGTCGCCTTCTCCACGCTCCTGGATTTCACTGGGATTAGTTAGTAGCTCCATTGTTCGTGTTCAAAGCTGTAACATCAGATTCCCATGTTTGGGCCTTCCCAGCTCAGACCCCCAACGCTCCCCTCACAATCCATGAAACAGGTAAAATCCCCTCCCTGCCAGGCCAGAACAGGAGATAGCAGAACCTGGTATGAGGTCTATTCCCCTCATAACTGAATCCAAATAGGGAAGCTGTGGTAACTTGCCAGATCAGTACTTGCTGGAACTTGTTTTTATATCTTCCTCAACCGTGTGTTAAAGAAGAAGAGTTAGAAATGTAAAATTTTAAATCTCTCGGTTTCAGAGACAAAAATCAGCCCTGAATCTTGTCAAAGGCACTTTTCCTCTATGACGCTGTTCCCCCACCCCCTACCCCCCACCAGCTGCCCCAAGCCCTGGGAAGGGGACACCGTTGAAGGTCACTCACTGACCCTACTGATTTGATCACAACCACCTATAAAGTCAATTTCAAAGACTGTAGGACAGCAGGGATTCAGGGGAAGTCGCCAAGGGGACCTAAAGTCTGGTTTTAGAAAAAAATTGCTCTGTCAATTTGGAAAAAAAGCCAATTCCCCTGGGGAGACATTTGGTTTCTGAGAGCTGTTTTCACAGGCATAGGATCAGAGGAGCTAGAGCTAAAAACCATCTTAAAGAGCATTTAGTGGGAGCCTCTCATTTGACAGAGGGGGAAATTGAGGTCCATTGATCTTACATGACTTGCCTAAGGACATACAAGTAGCAAGTTGGGAGGTTGGAAATTCTAACTCAAATACCCTGATTCCAAATACAGTGTTCTTCCCACTAAATGGATCAGGACAGACCAAGATGGGTTGAAGGTCTGAGCTTCTATCAACCTGTATGAAGACCTTGACGTGTACTAGAAATCCATAGTCATTGCTCAGCTTGTTAGGGTGGGGTCCCTTTTAATGGGGTCTGGGTATACCAAATTTCATGTCTCTTTGATCTTCTCTTCTATGACAGTGATAATTTCGGAAGAAGACGAAGAAGGAGTTGAGATTCAATTCACATAAAAGCAAATGCCCAATAATAACTAAGGGGCAGAAAGCAGAGTACCAGGAAAAGACAAATACAGTGAGAAGTCCTTGACTCTACCTTAGTTCCAGATAGCCAATTTATCACTTTGTAAATTAACTGTTTAACCTTTCCCCCTTCCCATCCCAGATTGTGCCCAGAATGAGTTCCTATAATTGAAGAGGGAGCTCTGCCGGTGGCACCATCAGCCCTCAATGTATTCTTTCCTCAAGCCTTTTTCTATGCCTGTTCAGATTAAACCCTGGGCCAGACAGATCCTCCAGGGGCTGCCACAACCCTCAGCTGTGTGGTGCAATCCTCCTGATCACTCTAAGACCTGCGCTACATGCAAAGAACAATCTTCAATAAAGAGTTTTACCAAACTAAGACTGTCCAGTGCCCTCTGTAATCCAGAAGACAGGTCAGTATTGGTCCCCACCTCCAAGCAGATCCTGAAATCAGAAATGAAATCTGACCAAGGATGTCACTTCCGTACACAGACCACACAGCTGGGCAGCTGCCTTCACTGAAAAAGTCTGTTAAGGGAAGCCAAAAAAGTTCGAGGATGTCGCTGAACTCTTCCTCAACACACTAGCGCTGGCGCAAAGCTCTTTACTTAGAAAAGGAATATTCTGATTTTAAATGTCCCATTCCCCCAAAATTAGCTCCCTGCTGGGAAGTTGGAGACTCCATCGTTTGTTTTTCTTGAAAACCAGGATTAAAGTGTGGGTTATTTATCCCATTTGAAGAATGAAGGGCCAGTCTTTCTTCCTTTACATCTCTTCATGCGTAACGTTCAGCTCCCACTTTCACCCTAACCAAAAGTTCCAAGACTATAGCGTCAGTAATCACCTTTTAAGAAGTCCCCTCTGCCGATACATCACTAGATCCTTATTAAACCTCAGGAAATATATTTCTGACAGCAGTCACTTATAGCTGAAATCCTCCCGGGCAAACAGAAAACTTTGGGGACAGACAACTCCTCTGTGCGTAAAAGGAAGCAAAAGGTTTAGCTGGAAAAGAGCCTTGCTATTTTCAACCAGAGTACATGGGGTGGCACAGCGAAGCCCAGCATTATTCGAGCTTCATCTACTATGCACTATATACCACCGTCTCCAAAGGATTGTTGCCCTAGAAACTTGTTTTAAATCTCCTGCTATATATCAACACCTTGTTTTAGCAGTCTTTGGCTGAATTACAGTTACACAGTTTGGCGCTTCTTTCAAATTTCCTCCCATCAGTTTGGCCAAAGAAAGGAATTTTTCTCCTTTAGAAATGAATCGGCTTAATTAGTAAGTAGATTAATGGCAATTGCTGGTGAGTTGGTTTCCAGCAGAGTTTCACCAGAGAGGGTTAATCGGAGTCAGGTCTGGAATCTTTCCCAGAACTGGCTGCCAGCCATTTCCACCAACCAATCAACCCTACAAGAAACGGAACGAGTGAAACAGAGTTTATATTCTCACTGCCATTATGCCTGCCCTAAATTCCTAGGAAGCAGGCTAGCAGTTGGGGGTGCAACGTGTTGTTTCTTCATTCCAGAATGGCAACAGACTTAAAGGTTTCATCTTCGAAATCTATTTAGAAACCAAAAGACAATTTCCAAGCAACATGGAACATGTCCTCAAGGAAAAGCCCAGACCTTGTGGAAAGTCCTGGGAGCCCTTTGACAATGTCAGATCTAGAGAATTTACCCAA
Source organism: Gymnobelideus leadbeateri (assembly GCA_011680675.1). Taxonomy (NCBI): domain Eukaryota; kingdom Metazoa; phylum Chordata; class Mammalia; order Diprotodontia; family Petauridae; genus Gymnobelideus; species Gymnobelideus leadbeateri. Next base: position 11,705 of record WOXC01007646.1, read on the forward strand.
ACCTCCCCATACTAATTCCTTTACCAACAAGAAGTCTTTCAAAAGCTTTCCTGAGTGTTTTGCAATCGTTTCCACTTACTTTTTTTCCATAGTGATAAAAATGCTTTCATAGTTTAACCCGCAGCTGCATTAGTCTTGCAAAAAAAAAAAAAATCCCTGCTGAGAAATGCATATAATAGGAAAAACAGATCGGCTGGACAGCAGTGTAATTAATGCCAGAAAGGGCTGAGGCCGGTTTCATAGTTTGTCTTTTGAGGATATCAAGACGAGACCTGGTGAAAAATGACGCATGCTTTAGCATTTCAGAAAGCTGGCAACTGGCAGAGCCTTTACTTTTTTTTTTCTTTGACTTTATGCCGCTGAACAAAGAGGTCGGCAGAACTAGCTAGGTTGTAATGAGTTCTATGTCCCTAGCACATTAAGTGCATCATGGAAACATATTGTATCGAAATAGTTTGGAGGAGAATACTGGGGATGAAAGAGAATGGGTGCTTTGATCAGCTCCCTGGGGTCCTGAGTGCGCACAGACCGACTTGCAAGGAGTTATTCAGCTCTAGCGAGACACACTTACAACACCATTCAAAGAAATTTGCATATCTGTAATTTATCACATTGGTCCTGAACATTTTTGCAAGGTAAATAAAAGTTGGCTGAATAAAAAATATCAATCATCACAGATATAGAGGAAACTGTGAAGCCAGATTTTTCTTTAAAAAAAAAAGTCCATAAAATTCGAAGCTTTACTGCTGGTTTTATTTTAAACTATCCCTGAAAGGAATAGGTCTGGGGAAAGCTACCAGAGTGGCCTCAGCCCACTTCCAATATTACTGTTCTGAAGCTAAGGGATTAAGTTTTGAGGTTTTTCTCAAACGCTGAAGCCAAAGACATTGGTGTATATAAGCAGGGCGCACGGTGCAATTGAATTCATACACACTTTGGAGAAGAGGAAAGATGATTTAGTGCGGTCTGCAAAAGTTAAGATTAAATCTCTCCCCATCCTCTAGTTCATTTCCCTTGTGCTTGTTAAAGTGCCAAACTTGTTTGCAAAACTTAGCGGCTCTGGAGGATGAAATGTCCACAGAACTGGTCAATAGGGAAATTTCCTTTCTAATTCTCCTGGAAGAACAAGAGAAGAGTTAACAGGCAGGCATTGTTTGGCTTTTTTTTTTTAAACAACTCCAGTTAACAGCAAACAAGACTCTTCAACTTGACCTTGGAAAAGGACTATGTGCCTGCAGATAATCTATCAACCGACCCCGGATGACAATGATGTATTTCAAAGTATTGTCAGATGAAAAGATTGATAAATATGCTGCTGCAGAGAGTGAGAACTTTGAAAACAGGCAACAGGCAAATGGTGTAGAGTGTGCCTCTTCCACCTCCTCCTCCTCCTCCCTGGTCCTCTGAGAGTGAGCCTGCCTGGTAGAAGAGGGGCCAGTAAATCAGTCCCGTAATATTTCTTTAGGGGCACGGAAAAGCTGTGAACAGTACTTCTCATATTAAACGCAATATTTCTTTGCTTTCGTGGGGAACAAAAGTCATAGCAAGACGTCTTTATGGCTAATTCAGTCAAAGGCACATCTCTGGTTCCCCTGCAGAAAGGTCAGTGTCGTTGTGTTTGGTCCACCGAGGGGGTGTTTTCACACTGAAAACTAAGCCAGCTGTCCCTGTCATACTCTCACCATTGGGGAGCGCGCACTGTGCATGGTTATTAGTCACATTCTACACCTGCAAAATATACCGATTTCCAAGACTTTTCAAGCTCCCCCCACTCTTCTTATTCCACACACCGCCCCCCCTCCCGCTTTCTAAACTTTGACAACACAATTCAAGCCCAGGATGAAAGCCCTGGAGGCAAGAGAAACGTCGGGAAGGGGGAGGCTTGACAAGCGTCTCGTGGGTGTCTATTGAACTGCTATCAAAGAGACTTCAAGTATGTTTTTTTTTTTTAAGTATGAGAAACTCGCAAGTAATTGCGTCGAGGCGTCACACATTTGCTGCTGGCTCAAGTGCCATTTGCTGAACCCTAATATTTAATTATGCGCGCAGGCACTAGGCTTGGGGCTGTAGCCAAACGTCCTTCATTTATAAGTGGCTCATTTTGGTTTTTTGTTTTTAGCTTTATTTGCATTTAATATGCCAACGATCAAGGCCCAGCGAGCACTTCTTCATCTTTTCATTGAATATATACATATATTTAAAACAACCAAACACACACCACCAGCACCCAGTTGATGTACTTTTCATCATCCTGCCCCAATTTGAATGTCTTCAAAGGGAAAAAAATCATCCGGGTGTCATAATTAGACGTCTAAAATTATAGAATATGAGAAGCAGTGGAACCTCAGGCCATTTAGGACAAGCATTTGCCTGAGAAGGAACCCTGGTATAACTTTCCCCAAGAGTTCTCTGGTCACTACTTGAAGACCTCCCGTGACAGGGAACTCACTACCTATCCAAGCAGCCCATTCCACCTTTGGGCAGCTCTAATTATTAGGAAGTTTTAAATGACAGATGCCTCAGAAATCAATTCTGAGTTTGACTGGAGATTTGGGGTGCAGCCCAGATAAGATGCTAAATGCGATACCATAGAAGAATGGGGGAGAAAGTTTCAAAAAATTGGGGGTTACTTTGAGAAACATGCACCTTAAAAGTAAAACTGCTCAAACACCACTCCTTTGCTCGGGAACAAGGCCAGCGGGAAGAGACCAGCTTCCTCCAGCAGCTTTTGTATACTGACGCGGAGGTGGGAGGGAGTGGGTGTGGAGCAGGTATAGAATTTTCCTTCTGCTCATCTAAAAAGAGGTAAAGAACCCCTTATGTGTTTCTACCCGATCCTTCGGCGATCCTTCATCCCAAACTTCGAGGAGCTTAATGATTAAGCTCCTGAATGGAGGAAATGACTGGACTCTCGAGCCCCTTGTGGGTTCCCAGAAAAAAAAGTCAAGGATCGGTAGAGGCTAGGTCTCCTAAGTGAATTTAGGGAGGGGGCTGCCGAGAGAGCCCTAGTCCCGACTCATAAAACGAAGATCCAGCCTGGGGGAGGGGTGTGTGCAGAAGGGGAGTCGGCCTCAAGCCTGGCAAAACCTCCTGGGCTTTCCAAGTGATTTCAGAGCAACAAGTGGCCTGGAACAGGTGCATGCGCCTGGGGAGTTGGGGTGCCCAGCTGCTAGCAGGGCCAGAGAGCCCGAGGCCTCTCGCTGGCCAAGGTCAGACACCCCTAGAGGGCAAGAAAGGTGCCGAGATCAGCGGGAGGCTCGCGACTCCCCGCGCCACCACAGATAATTTAGGCGTCCAGAGCCCAGAGCAGCAAACAGCTCTACGCTGGCTGAAGAGTGTAGCTGATCCTGGGGGTTCCCCTCAGTCTTGTGGAGGAGGCCTCCCCAGGACTTCCAGTGGAGCCTGGGGGGGTCGTGCCCCAGCGCCTCCTGCTGGTAGGCCCAAGTGCCCAACCCTAGATCTCCACTGGGTCCCTCACTCGACAGCCCGGAGGCTGTTTCCCGGGGCCCCTCTTGGAGACCTCAATGCGCAAAGACAGTGGAGCTGTGGACAGTTCTGTCTGCAGCCCGCTTTTCCCAGGCTCCTGGGAACCCCAGTGGAGTCCGGGCCGGTACTGAGGCGGGAGCAGGGATTGGCCTGGACCTGGGGGTCGCCACCCCCAACTCTTCCCCGGGTTCCCCCACGCCCTACGGCCGAGAAGCAGCGGGCGGGGCGCATGCGCGCCTCAGGTCCGGGTCCCTCCCCAGCTAGCTGACTTAGAGGAAAGTTTGGCGAAGTTTGCAGGGGCTGCGGAGGGCCTCCGGACAGCCCGGACCTCCCGGAAGGGGAGGCTCGGAGACCCCCGGGCTCCCAGGGCTCTGCTCGGGAGGGGCCCTGAGGCCCGAGAGGCGCCAGAAGGTAGGGCGAGGGAGGCCTTTTGTGTGTGCCACAGGAGAGGCTCTTGCGCACAAACGCAGAGGCGCGCGCCGCCGCCGCCGCAGCCGCAGCCGCCGCCGCCGCCTCCCGGGCTGCACCTCGGCCACTGAGGCGTTTCATTACCGCCGGAGCCCTTCCCCCGCCGCCCCCCTGCACCCGCTTTTGTTCGCCCTGAAAGTAATGCTGTGAATTCAAAGAAATGACAATATTTTCTATCGGCTTGAAAGTCCAAGAGAAGAGCCCTTGAGCTTGGCAAAAATCAGGCAAATCATTCATCATGCCACCCCGCACCTGTGGTCTTGGCATTGAAAACCCTCCAGACCTATTTCTATTAAACTTAATTATTCCCCCAAAGCACACAATGGTTGAAATGGAGCAGGTTGGAGTCTGTTTATTGGTGGTAAATGTTTTTCTGAAGATCTTCTGAATCTCATTGTTAGCTCGTTGTTTGAGGCTGCCCTCTTTCTTTCAGGCTAGAGTAGCCTTGGACTTTTCAATTTTCAATCGTAACATCTGCTTAATCGTACGGATCAAAATATGGAGACACAAAACATATGTAATGGTTGATTTGTTAAATCCTGGTAATGAGTTATTAACAAGGGAAAACAATAGGCCAGGATGGTGAGAGCCTTATGGTAACAGAGTCACTTTATGTAACGCCTGACGTTCCCCTTCTTGATAAATGGAACGAAGGTCTGAACGCCAGGTGATAGCAAGAAAATCAATGTCTTTAGGGGCCAGCACTGAGACTTTTTTTCTTCTATGTGAAAAATTAGGAGACATAAAATTTAATTGGCTGATCAGGGGGGAGGGGGAAACAGTGGTCTTAAGTTTAATTGCCAGTAGGCTTAGCAAGGGAGACAAAACAAGATTTGGGCCTGTTTGTTTGCTTGCGTCCCAGCTTCAAGTCCAAGTGTATCATTGAAAATGTGTTTTATTATAACACATGTCATGCTTTACAGTTCCCATATTGTGTAAAGACAATGGTTAATGGTACATTAAAGACAAGCAAACCATGCCAACACGTCTTGGAGACATTGTAAGGGCCTCTCTCTTTGCTTGTTTTAGGCAGCTGCAGTCCAGGACCTAGAAACACAAAAAAAGAAGTTTGAAATACCAGGTGCCTCCTAGAGAACCGCGACAGGGATTGATATGTTATAGCCCAGGACATGAACCTAGCAATAAAGATATCATTCCGATTGTTTGCCGCTTCCACGGCGTGTCAAGCAAAGAGGCGCCTGAGCAGTCTCTTTTCTGGCAGCCCAGCTCTCCCTCCCTGGGTTTCCCTATCTCCCTCAGCCAAATCCGAACACCTGTTGGCCAGGCCTCACATCCCATCGTGGGAATCGTTTCCTACCAGTGATTCCAGATCTCTAAAATGCAATTTGTTGTGGAATTATTTAGGACCATTCCCACAGGCTGCAGAATGCTTTGGAAAGGCAGAGGGAGGGAGGGAGAGAGAGGGTAAGGGAGGGAGAGAGCTTTACCCAGGAGGGTTTACCAGGGAGCACTCAACTGGTGTTTGTTCAACCTCGCAGCTGGTACTCGGTGCCACCGCAAAGACACATTAATGGAAATGGGATGAGTTCACGGATTTAAGAGGTTTCACACCCTCTCCATGAAGGGGCATTAATCCTAATATTGGCAGATTAGCAACCCTGGGAATCACACGGAGACGGATTCACAGTGGCCTGGACGAGGCCAGCTCTTTATGCGCACTGCTCTGAGGCCTGGTCGGCTTGCTCTCTTTCTCCTCTACCCCTTTCTGCTTCATAGAACTCAGAGATTCGGGCTTTCAGCCTTTTACGGGGCTTTTTTCATAACCCACATTGTCTCCCCGGTGGAAAGCGAGGGACTTCACAAACGAAGCTGGGTTGTAGTGGTCACTTGCTTTGTACATAACAGTATCTCATCTCCTCCTCCCCCTCCACACTTCACCTCTCTTTGCCCACCCCAACCTCGGTGGAAAAACTTTGGGATGGAAAAAAAAAAGGCGGCAGCAGCAGGAGGAGGAGGGGCGGGGGTGAAGCAGGGAGAAGAGGCGACAGTTTCCAAGTCTCTTTTTGAAAATGGAAAGCAACCTCTGCGATATCTCTTTCTGTTTTGATAGAAATAAGACACCAAACCTCAGTGTTTTTGCCCGTCAAAGGGGGAGGGCTTGCCGGGGGGAAGAGGGGTGAGAGACGGGTGGGCAGCTAGGGAAGGGAAGGGTAGGAGGGGCAGTCTGGGTCCCCCCTGCCCGGTCACTCCCATTCTGACATAGAGCTAGAGACAGACACCAGAACCCAGTAGGCTGGGGCTGGGGGGAAGGGGGAGAGGGTATGACCTACATGTGGGGGCGAGGGTGGGGGAGAGAGGGTAAAGAAAGGGAAGAGAAATAGACTTCTGACTCCCATTCCTGTTTTTATGATTTATCCTTAAACTGTTGTCCCCTCCTCGTTCCTTCTCCGCCTTCATCACAGTACAAGTCAATTCCTACTTGGATATAGACTCCTTGGGAAAAGATCTCGCCAACTTTCCAGTAGAGAGATCATAAAATGCACCTTATGCAGGATTTGCTGCTTCTTTATTATGCTAAATGGTCTCGGGCACTAAAGGCAGACTTTAGAATCTGCCTGTCCCGTGGCACTTGGCGGTGGTGCGGCGCTCGGAGCCTCAATGGGCACCATGGGTGTTCTGGGGTTGGAAGGTTTGGGTCAGTAAGACACAGGCTTTCCAGAAGTCGAATTTGGAAAACTGCTTTTATAATCACTTATCCAAAAAAGGGGAGGGGGGAGAATTGGAAGGAAAAGAAGCAGGCGATTTAGAAAGAAGGTTGAATACCTGTCACTCAATCTGCCCACACGCTGGTCCTTACAGTGCCAAGCAATATTTACTGACCAGTAAAGCCTTCCAGCCGGAGCAAATCTCCCAGCCAGACTGTGCAACTAGAAGGGAGAGCCCCGGGAATCAGTTACACCAGGCAGCCCCAAAGAGCGAGAGAGACCCTGAAATGATACTTTCGTTCTGCTTTTCCTGCAGCATTTTTTTTTAGGGACCGAGGCACTAGAATGAATGGATTATGAGTAAATAAAAAGAAACTGTCAGTCTCTTTGAAGGTTGTGTTTAAAGGGACTTGCCAAGTCAGGACAGGAGAGTGACAAGATAGAGACCCTGGTGTTTTACATTCGAAGCCCGGCTCTTCCGCTTGATCTGCACCATACTAAAGGATGTGTTGAAGCATTGAATCACCCCCCCCCAAAAAAAAAGGGAGGGAGCCAAAAGAAAAGGTGCCACCTCACAATGATTGTAGTGTTTTGACTTCGTAGTGCCGAATTGCTACAGCCAATTGAAATAAAGGTCTATACACCCAGAGAAAACGGCGCAACACTTCCATAACTTATAATTACGTTGGAGTCCGGGTAACATTTGACTTTCTAATGAGTATAATGAGATTACATGCCTGATAGAAGCATTTGTGCAAAAGCGACTTTCTGTGTTTAATGAGGGCCTAATACTCAGGATAAAATCGAATTATTTTCTCTCTTCTCATTTTCCTTATTCTCTTTTCTTTCCTCTTCCTTCTCCTCTCCCCCCCCTTCTTTCCCTTCCTTTCCCTCCCTCCCACTCTGTCTGTGTCTCAGTCTTTATGTTCTCTCTTCTCTCCGTCGGTTTCTTGTATCTTCCTGTTTTTGTCTGTCTTGTGTCTCAGTTTCTGTCTTTTTTTGTCTGTCTACTTCTAGCTCTGTTTCTGCCAGTTTCTGTCTGTCTGTCTGTTTCTGTCTTCGTCTCTCTCTCTCCCCCTCCCTCCTAAAATTAAGTCTTAATTGTAAAATTTTCCCAGTCTTTCAGAAAAGGCAAAAATACTCTGAGAATGGAAAAGATTCGTGGGATGTGTGATGAGGAAAAATTTAAGGACGGAGGAGGGTGTGTGTGTGTGTGTGTGTGTGTGTGTGTGTGTGTGTGTGTGTGTGTGTGTAGCCTTCTCAGCATGGGGATTGCTAGAGGGGATTTCCCCTTTAATTACTGTTGGATGAGGTCCATAGCATCCACGGGAGCACAGGGGAACACCAAATGTGTCTGTAAGTAGGTTAAAGCGATTAGCATCCTGGCGACATATTGCTTCCGATCTGTCAGTTCTAGAAGAAAGTGAGTATTGGGGGGAAATTATGAATTATACCTTGACTGGCCAGGCATCACTTCACCTCTGCTCATCAGGTCAGCTCGGAGACATTAGAGCCCAAGGCCTGGAGCCTCGGGTACCACGGGAAAATCAGCATCTGCGGTGCTGGCCAGCAGCAGTAGCAGTAACAGTAGCAACATACAATTTCAGGTCCACCACATGCTCCCCCCTTCTCCTTCTGCCGACCACTCCCCTCTACCCCCCCTACCCTTATCCCCAAGGGTAGATCAAGCTAACCATTCTACTTTATCTACTCAATCTCTAGCTAACTTTTTTTCCCTTTTGCATTTACCCCTGGGTACTGGCAGTCTCTGGGACTAGGACCTATGGCCCTGAACCCTATCAGCCTTAGAAGCAGATTGGAGGAAAGCTGGCAGGACTATGGAGAGAGCTACTGTCTCAGTCATTCAAGCCAGAACTGAGGGAGGCAGGCAAGAAAGCAGGCCTTCAGGGCTGCCAATGAGCAGCAGCTTCCTCTTGACCTCAATTCTAGCCATAAATCCTCCCTTTTTTATCCTCCCCCACCTCCAGTCTAGGTGGCAGTTTGCCAGTTTTTAACCCCCATCAATCATCTCCTCTTTCTCTAATGTCTAAGGCCTTTCCAATACCTCAGGTAGACCTCAAATTGCTGGCCTGCAAAAAAAATTTTGTTGCAGTCAATAAGTACAAGGAGGAAACTAATTACAAAAATGGGATTTGGTTTGGTCTAATCTTCATTTCTCCCTATCTGCACCACATGCACTTTTTCTTACTCCTCCTGATCCCTGATCTTCTATTTCCCAAATTGCCTTGCATTTTGCTGAGAACTGTGGTCAGACTTGCCTACTGTCACTTTTTGTTCATCGATGAGGTTTTCCTTTGTATCCTCTTGTGTTCTAAGCCAGCCTCTCCTCCAGGGACTCCCCAGTCTGTAGCAGTCCATTCCCACCTCCACCCCTCCAATTGACCCTGGCCATCTGTGAATGCCTGTACAGTTGGTGGGTTTCACTTGAATTAGCCCACGAAAACTTTGGAAATGTGTGGTGGTCCTAGGACTTAATATGTGCTATAAACTCTCTGAAATGAACCAAAGTAACTATTGCTAAGATTTTAATTGGAGACTGAGAAAGTAAATGTCTTTTGGAAGAGATTAGTGATGACTTGAGAAGATCTGTGGAGATAATCCCTATGTCAGTCATTCAGGCAGTAGATATGGGAGGGCATTACCCCTCTGGGGAACATTTCATGTCTCAGGCAGGACCATAGATTTAAAGGTGATTCAAGTGCAACCCCCTCCATTCTACAAATATGGGTGAAAGGAGTAACGTGACTTGCCAAGGATGCCTTATATATAGCTAATAAGTGTCTGAATTAGGATTTGAAGTTCTGTCTCCTTGATTCCAATGATAATACTCAAACCACCACAATACAGAAGGAGTTGGAGCTCACATAGATCAAGCAACTGGCCCAAGGTCACATAGGGAGTAATAGTTGAGTCAAGATTTGAACTCAGGTTCTCTGACTCTTCCTCTAGTACTCCTGCCAATACACCAAGACACCACCTCTAGTCCTTGAATCACGGGATTTAGAGCTGGAAAGGACTTTAACTATTTAGTACAACTCCAATATAGTACAATCTATACCATCTTATAAAGACAATGAGGCCCAGGGGAGGTAAAGAAAGTGATTTGTCCCAACACTTTCCCTACTTATCTCACAGAGTTTTTGTGAGACCATATGTGAAAACATTGTAAATAGTAAAGTGCATGATGGAAGTTGACTGCTCTCTCTTCCATTTCTTCCTAAAAGAATATACTAGATAGGATATAAACGCATAATACATTCACATTCATATTTTTTCTCTCCCTCTGACTTAAGTTTAACTTCCCAAAGTGGATTGATCCTTCTCTCAGAAGGACCCTTCTCTCCTTGGCCTCCCCAGATTCTCCTGACCATAAGTAAATAATGTCGGTGGGGGGAGAGTGTAAATCATATTTATTAACAACACAATAAACCATATCTGGTAATAAATTATCATTCGTTCTGGCGAGAGTTTTCCCCAGTCTTGTAGAGTTCTGCCAAAGGTGCTGCGAAGATTATATACTATTGCATATTTTTTAAAAAATCAGGATAAATTATATAAATTATGCATTTTAAAAAGACAGTCTACTTCATTTACTGTTCTGAGTAATAAATAGATAAATAACAAACTGTTGATTGCCATTAGGAAAATGTGATTCTTAAATTAAATTTACAAGAGATATTTACACCTGCAGTGTGCACGGAGGCACAATCCTTGGGAGGCTGGTGTCCCTAGGACACAAAATCAAAGGGCGGTTCATTTTCTATGTTGTTGAGGGAGGATTTGTTGTTTAGTTTCCTGGGGTCTTCTGGAGTCCACACTTTTGCTGTTCGGATAATGTTTTGCTCTTTGAGCTGCTTTTCATCTGTCCACGAGAGAGAATGCCCTGCCAGAGGTGGAAGTCCATAATCTGGGTCGCTGGGGGATGGGGATCCTAAACAGATAAAGGGAAAAAAGAAGAGAGATTCTAAATATCAAGTCAAACACTCAGTGTGCCCTTACTGTTCATTCATATTCCCCTTCTTATCCCCTCCAAAGGAGCAGGTGTCTAACGGTTCCTCAGAGACAACCCTCTCTCCAGTCTCCTTTACCCTTCCCTTGGTTCTTTTCTCTAAATCTTCTTTTCCCTTCCCTTGTCCTTTCTATGACTAGTCTGCCCAGTCGCAAAGCCTGCAGGGGCCGCCTGGCGCATGCCCTCTTTTAGCTAAGGTCAGAGGGGAGAGTTTTTCTGATTATAGAAAGAAGGGGAGGAGCGAGGGCGGGGGCACAAGCTGGTGAAAGCCGGCTCTCTGCACTCTAGGGGTTGCGCTTGTCTCCTGAGCGTGTGTGTTTGTCTGTCTGTCTATGTCGGTGTCTGTTTCTGTGTTAGGGAGCTCGTGGGCTGACTTGTTAGTCGGTCAGGCAGGTCGTGGGTCTCTGCTTTTCTATCTGTGATCCCTCATCCAACCTGAGTCTTTCTCAGGTCTGGGTCCCCTCCGATCCCAGGCTCAGGGTGCCACTTACGGGTGCCCCGGTGGCAGATGATAACCTTCTTGGCCTGGCTCCCGAGACCGTCCCCTCCCAGACCTCCACCGGCTCCGGCTCTGACGTAGCCCCCACCGCCTCCTCCCCGAAGAGGCAGGTCAGACTGGACGAGCTCACTCAGGAAGTTGATATAGCCGATGGCGAGGCGCAGCGTGTCCACCTTGGAGAGCCGCTTCTCGTAGGGCAACGTAGGGATGTGCGAGCGCAGCCCCTCGAAAGCGTCGTTGATGGACTGCATCCTCCGCCTTTCCCGCACGTTGGCCGCCTGCCGCAACTGCTGTAGCTCCGCTTCAGAGCGCACCCGCCGCCGCCTCCGCGCCGCAGCCGCAGCCGCTGCAGCCGCTGCAGCGGCTGCGCTGCTCAGTCCCCGCAGCCGCCCCCCGGGGGAAAGTACGGTGGCGCTCCCTGAGCATGGATAAGCGAGGCAGGGCGCAGGAGACCTGGGACCAGGGGAGTCTGGGAAGCTACCGCCACCGGAGGGCGCCCCGGCCTCGCAGCAGAAGCCGCCTCCGTCGTCGGCCTCCTCGGGGACCCGGGCCGGCGCGCCTGGAGGGTGCTGGGCAGACTGGGGAGGAGGCAGGAGTAGCCGCGCTCCGTCCCGGTAGTAGTATTCGTGTAACTGGTGGCTGAGAAAGTCCACCTCCACTTGCTCGTCTGGCAGCAGCTCGTCGCCATCCTCCAGGGGGTCCCGGGAGGATTGGTCAGTAAAGAAGTCCTCCTCATCGAAATAGGGCGAGGGGAAGGCGTCCAGCCCCCCAGGAAAGTGCTCCAGCAGCACCGCGTCCATGCTCGCCGCCCGGGGGCTTAGGCTTTGCTGTGCCTTGCCCCCCGCCCGCCTCCTTACTTTGCTCTACTTCCCCACTCCTCACCTCCCTTCTTTCAGAGACTTGGTGTACTGAAGGTAGGTGAGTACAGCCTTCTCCACTCCCACCTCCCGCCCCGCCCCCGTCCTCGGACACTGGAGCTGACGCTCAGGTTACGGGGCTGCACCCGGCGCAGCAGTGCGTTGCGCTCGGGAGGGCTATCAGGGACTTGCTAGGGCTGAGGACCGGCACGCGAGGATTCTTATAACTACATCCACAGGCGCGTGCCATGGACCAGCCGTGCCAGCCAATCAGAGTGCGAGGGGTGCGTGCAGGGGTAAGGGGGGTGTGGAGGAGGGAGGCACTGACTGATTTGGAGAGTGGGGTGGGTGGGGAGGACAGAGCTGGGACCTAGAGAGCAGACGTGACGACTTTCTAGTCCCCTCCCCTCCCTTTCCCTTCTCAGAAAGCCTAGGGGTAAGGAGGGGGCGGAGTCCACGCAGGGTGGGAGGGGAGACAACGACGGGGGCCATAAAGTCCTCCCCTTATCGAAGCTACCAGCTTTTGCACCTGCGCGCCTGGCCTCACCAGGGCACCTGTGGCTTGGCTTGGGGGTTCCTGAGCATTAGCGGAGGAGAGCGGATACCCTCGCCTCAGTGAAAAACACGGAGACCATGATCCCCTGTTTCACGACATCCCCACGAGAAACTTGTCTGCACATCAGAGAGGAGCCGGAGGAGCGAGTACAGGATGCTCCATGAATAGAAGACTGGGTAGCCCAACCGCCAGCTCTCTCCCTCCCCCTCCCCCTTCTCTCTCTCTCTCTCTCTCTCTCTCTCTCTCTCTCTCTCTCTCTCTCTCTCTCTCACACACACACACACACACACACACACACACACACACACACACACACACGGACTTCCCCCCAGTCCCAGCAATTACATCTGGGGCTAAATCGTGATGTTCTCCCTGCACCTTGGGATCTGGATTGCTTTATAAAAGCATAAACAAGTTATACCAGTGCCACCGTCCTAGTTTGAAAATTCACCCCTCAGTGCTCCTGGGTGACCTCTCTGAACTACTGGGCAAGCTAAGGATGGGTGGAGAGACGGGAAAATGTGGCTGTTCTGCGCGGAGGGTTTGTTCTCTTTTCTCTGTATGTCTAGTTCTCTGGGACAATCCCCAGCTGCCAAAAGACACAGGGAAAACGGGGGGGGGGGGGGTAGGGGTCGAGGGGGAGAGAGATGGAGACAGAGACAGAAGAGATACAGCGAGAAGAAAAGAAGGTAGGTGAGGGGCTGGCTCTTAGGGTCGCTCAGCGGGGCACTTTTCTTCTGAGAGCAAATACGGACCCAAAAGTTTGAAGCAATAAAACCTGATTTCAAAAGGGGACATTTGAAACTTCTGGGCTTGTGTTTACTCAAGGAAGGCATGCAAGTTAGAAGAAGAAAGTAAAATAAAGTCAGGCTGGGTCACCTTTCCAGCCTTACTATTCTCCTGGGCCACCCCGATATTAAAAAACCAACGACTGCTCTTTGTGCTCCAACGTGGCCGTTCTACCACCGATTTCGGTGGGCTAGTCTTTCTCCCAGTTCAAGGGCAGTAAAGAAACCCTTTATAGTTCGAGACAATCGCTTGATTGTCTCTTCATCAAAACACTGTTGGAAATGAAGTTTCAGGCTCCCCTCAGACACATTTATGAACTTCAGCCGGCAGGCACGTGTTCATTCAAAAGAGTCAAGAGATACAGTAGGAAATCGAGGAGGCGTCTTTCTACATTGGTGCTTTCTTTTCTCAAACATTTGCGCTTCCTGAAATTTCTGAGAACATAGAACCTCTCTTTAGAAAACTAGAGCCCACTGAACTGAAATGTGGCTTGAAAGTATTGACTATTGTTAGACATTTCCTTGACTTTTGGGGAGAAACGTCTAAAATTAGCAGAATTTATTTCTTTAAATATTCTCGGGGGAAAACAATAGCAATTTGCTCTGGAACCGGGATTTGGATATGAAGGAAATCTGTGAAGACTTACAACTAATTTCAACTGGAAGGTGCACTTTGTCGGGGTGGGTTGGGTGGGACGGCTAGGTTTGACGGTTAGCTCATGTTAAAAGTTCATCCATCCATTGAATAAACATCTATTTAAAAGTCTCTTAATGAACCAGGCACTGGGGATAAATTTTTTTTTAAATGAACGTCAGCTCCCTAGAAGAGTTTGTCTTCTCTTGAAGGGAAAGAATATATCTTTAGATAAGTAAATATGAAACATATAGATTGTAAATAGAAATAAGTGGGGGGATTGTACTTTATATATCTCCTGATCTCCAAGATTTTTTTCAAAGATCACGGGCAGTGAGATACTCAACAATCATATGAGCTATAGAAGGATATAGTTCATGTGGGCCTATTAATTAAAACTTCCCTTTTCTTCCTCCAACTCCCTTCTTCCCCTCTCCATCTTGTTAATCAGGGATATATTTTTAAAATGTGGAAAGCTTTTTCTCGGTAGACTCTTAGATGTGTTCCATTCATTTCAATGTCTTTTTGGCCCTCTGGCCTAGCAGTGGCTGGAGAGTCAGGCCTTGGAGGGCAGTGAGAGGGGCAGGTAGTTCAGTGTTCTGATCATGACACAGGGAAAGAAATTCCTCTTGAATTTAATAGTGACTGACTTTCCTTGGGCTAAAAAGTGGAGATGTATATACCTGGTGAATCTTTGTGTTCAGAAACTGTAGTAAACAGACTTTAAAGCATTTCACAAAATACTGATAAGGTTAACATCAGTGAGCTATGGCCAACAGATTTTCAGACAAGATACTGGAAGTCTTTCTTGGAGTAGTCTGGTTCTACTGGGTATAGGTGAGGTGAGCTTTTGTGAGGTGCTTGAGTTGGGGGGGGCAAGATGGGAGGGAGCTAAGGAAGTCTATATGTGCACAAGCACAGTTTTTTTGGGGGGGAGCAATGCTGTCCAGCATCCCCCCTAGAATCAAACATTGACCCCAAAAGTACTGTTTACTTGTTTAGGAGTAAGTTACATTTGCACAGTGTATACACATAACTCTTCTAATAGAAATCTCTCAGCCACTGGCCTTTCCTGGGTTCATCACCTTTAAATCTTCCCAATAGATATAGGAGTAAGGCTGAAGCTTTCAGGCACTGAGGTAGTAAGACTGGAGGGAGGAAAAAAGAGGCGGGGACACTCACTGCCTCCAGTCACAAAGGGGTCAAGGTCTGAAAGGCCCTCCCACCAGGCAAGTGCTGAGAGGAGGAGGTACCACTGGGGAACATCGAAGCATCTAGAGACCCTGATCATTGATGTTGGTCTTTGGATGCACAGAGATACACAAGCAGATTTAAGTAAGATGTGAACAGTCCTTTATCTGGTTAAAAAAAAAGGAGAAAGGATTCTCTTCCAATAAAAGGGGATTTTTTATGGGTCACTGGAGGTCACTACATTGCAGACTACCATCCTCTGCCCCACTAGACTGACTGGTTAGACAAAAATCAGTGGGTAGGCCTGATCCTGCATCTTCTGCTTGAAGGCCCAGCCCTTGATTAACTTTAATCCTTCCACCTTCTCTTCTCTCCTTGATACCCCAAACCCTAGCATTGCATCTGATATCAGGCCTAGTACATGGTTCCCCTTCAGTTTCTCAGCTCCACAGCCTAGGCTTCAAGACTCTCAAATAAGGGCCTGGGATTTTCCAACTCCTTTATAAAGCTAGAAACAGTAGGCACCTAGGTAATCCAAACTAACCCCAAAGTGAGGGGAGAGGAGTGATGGAAAGAAAAGGAAACCCACATACACAGGTGACTCTAGATGGAGTGATAGCTCTCAGCGAGGCATCAATTAAAAAGCCTCCAACCCCCTCACCAATCAGTGCTGAGGCTTGTGAGGGGAAGGTGGTCACTGCTTTTCCAATCCCTGCCTCTCAGCTTTTGCAGACTTCTTTCCTTTGAAATCCTTAGAAAGAGGCCTACCGCACTCTCAAAGTCAGGCTTCTCACAGAAAAAATGGTCATAGGATAAAAAATCTAGTGTTAGAAGAGACCAGCTAGAGCAACCCTTTCATTTTACAGATGAGGAAACTGAGGTCTAGGGAGGTTAAATGTATTGCCCATGATCATACTGATAGTAAACATCAGAGGAAAGATTCAAATGCAGATCTTTCCACTGTACCACACTTTCTCCCTAGTTCTGATTGGCCTCAAATTTCAAATTGTCCCAGACTTATACTAATCCTATCTTCAGAACCCCAGTTTTAGGTTTGGGGAAGATGGATTTGGGTGTTTGGGAGCACAAAATAGGAGGGAAACCTACATAGGATTTTTTGGTTTCTTGCCAACCACATGTCTGTCTTCCACACTCCATCCTAAAGATCTTAGTTATTTCCTACTGAAAGTCTCTTGTATTTGGACATTTTTTCCCTCAGTTCTAGAAGTAATACACTGGGTGACAAATTATTCTCAGCCCCTCTCCTTTCTGCCCACCTTTAATCCCACTAAATAAACCCTACCCTGTTACCTCCCATCTCCTCCTATGCAGAATTTATCCTAGGAAACAGTCATAAAATGGTTTGTCCCATTCTAGCCTATTTTCCTAAATTCTTTCTCCCCTTCACATAGGTCCCTGTGCCTTCTTGGTTTCTTCTTTCATTGACCATCAAAAACAATATAAAGTAATACAGAACAAAAGAAACCTCTACCATAGGAAAATGAATTCATACTAAGATGTAAATGGTCTATAACAGTTTAAAGCATTCACCTTTCCAGGGGAATTTACATTTGTAACTGTGGGTAATATATTCAACTAAAGACAGAATCAGTAAAAGTGACATTTCAGGCATTAGCCAACAGTGATAGCAAAGATTTACTTAGAAGTACAATGAGATGAACAACTTATCTGATTCTTAATATCAGTATGGCATAGTGGAAAGACCATTCCATTTGAAGCCAGAGAACTGGGTATTGTTACCAATCTGATCAGTATCATTTTTCATTTCTTGGTATTATTTTCATCATCTGTAAAGTGAAAGAATTAGACGAAATGGTCTCTAAGCTTCCTTCTGATGCTATAGTTATGATATTTGCTTCAGGAATATCCATATAGAAGGTCTACACACAATCAGGATTATTCATTTCAAAGCAAAAATGTGAATTTATCTGGTGCAAGCTTCAGAATTCTTTTAGTCTGTATGAAGATTTGACATCTCATTACTCATTACTAAGGTATGTTGAAATGTGCTTTCAGAGAAGGAAAAGGGCCCTAGATTGGTCTCACACATAACATTTTGAGGCCTTTCTCCTAATGACCACACCTCATGTATGATTTCAAATCTTAAAAGAGAGAAAAAAGGAAGGAAGGAAGGAAAGAAGAAAGGAAGGAAGGAAGGAAAGAAGGAAAGGAAAAAGGAAGAGAAAGAACAAAAGGAAGGAAAAAAGAAAGAGAAAGGAAGATTGAGAAATAGCCCTGTTCAGAAAAGATAAATATAAAAGGAAAAATTTAGCACCTTCTCCAGAACACTGAATGTTTTCCAGTTTTCCTGTAACTCTTGTCTTCTTTCCATTTCCAAACTGTTAAATATTAATCTTTGTTAAAGAAAGACTTATTATGATATAATTCTTCAAATACTCATGCTCTGTCATTCCAAGGTTTATTTGATAAAGAGCAAAAGCTTCCATAGTTTGTCCTTCAATCTTGTTATTAGGAAAGGTATTTGAACTCCTGTAATGTCAACACAATAAATTATGAATAACAGAGGAAACCATCTGACACATTGGGCGGCTCTGTGGAGGCTCAAAGGGCAAAGACAGGCCAAGAAGATGTGGATCTGTATGAGTAGGAGAACTAGCCACAGGTATAAGGTACAAATTCTATTGAAGTATCATAACAAGCCATCCAACTTCTGTTTCTTGGCTATGGTAATCATTTTAATGTGAAGTGGCAAGAAAAAAATTCATTGAAAAGAAAACATTTCAATATTCCACTTTTAAATAACAGTTCATATATTTAATATACCATGTTAAGGTTTATGAAGCACTTAACATAAGAACATCTCATTTGATTGTCACAACAACTCTTCGAAGCAAGGAATGCAAGTATTCTTATTCCTACTTTATAGATGAAGAAACCAAGGCTCAGGGACATGAATTACCTAAGGTCACTTAGCTAATAATTGTTAAAGCTAGAGTTTCAATCCAGGCTACCTCTATCCAAATCCAACCCAATCTAACAAGCATTTCTTAAGTATCTGCTATGTTCAA
This sequence comes from Gymnobelideus leadbeateri, assembly GCA_011680675.1. Lineage (NCBI taxonomy): Eukaryota > Metazoa > Chordata > Mammalia > Diprotodontia > Petauridae > Gymnobelideus > Gymnobelideus leadbeateri. The sequence goes on from WOXC01007646.1 coordinate 29,930, forward strand.
GTATTAGTAGCTGAGAAGAATACAACAACCACCACCACAACAATAATAATGAAATACACAAAAACACACAGACACACAGACACACACACACACACACACACACATCTCTGCCCTCAAAGAGCAGACATTCTACCAGGAAGTTACAATATGAAAACAAATAAATGTTCATATGATTTTTTAGGGGAGAGAGCTCTAAGGACTAGGAAAAGCTCATCATAGGTAGAATATAAGTTTAGTCTTTTAAAAAAATTAATCTTTTATCTATTTATTTTTAGTTTTCAACATTCATTTCCACAAGATTTTGAGTTACAAATTTTCTCCCTTTCCCCTACCCCACCCAAGATATCGAGCCTACTGAATACCCTTTCCCCCAATCTGCTCTCTCTTATATCCTCCCCTATCCCCCCCAACTTTCTAGTAGGGAAAAATGAATTTCTATACCCCAGTGCCTATATACCTTATTTCCCAGATTCATGTAAAAATAATTTTTTTAAACATTTGTTTTTAATACTTTGATTTCCAGATTCTTTCCCTTCTTCTCTCCTCAGCCACCCCCACTGGGAAGACAAGCAGTTCAATATAGGTTGTACATGTGTAGTTATGCAAAACAAAAACTAACTATATTTCCCTCCATTCTATCCTGCCCCCCACTTATTCTATTTTCTACTTTGATCCTGTCCCTTTTCAAAAGTGTTTGCTTCTAACTACCCTCTCCCCCAATCTGCCCTCCCTTCTGTCATCCCCCCTCTTATCCCCTTCCCCCCTACTTTCCTGTGGGGTAAGATACCCAATTGACTGTGTATATTATTCCCTCCTTAAGCCAAATTAATGAGAGTCAGGTTGACTCATTCCCTTTCACCTTCCTGCTCTTCCTCTCCATTGTAACAGTTTTCTCTTGCCTCTTTTATATGAGATAATTTATTCTATTCTATTCTATCTCTCCCTTTTTCCTTCCTCTCTCACCTCTTTATTTTATTTTTTAGAAATCCCTTCCTATTCAACTGATCCTGTGCCCTCTGTCTATGTATACATGTACACACATATACACATACTCACATATGTATTTATACACAATACACCCTCCTATACATACATATATGTATGTATACATAAAGATATATACGTGTGTGTGTGTGTGTGTGTGTGTGTGTGTGTGTATATATATATATATATATATATATATATATATATATATATATATATATATATTCCCTTCAACTATCCTCATACTGAGAATAGTCTCATGAGTTACAATTATCATTTTTCCAAGTAGGAATGTAAATAGTTCAACTTTAATAAGTTCCTTATGATTTCTTTCTCCTGTTTTATTTTCTTGTGCTTCTATTGCTTGTAGTTGAAAGTAAAATTTTCTGTTCAGCTCTGGTTTTTTCATCAAGAATGCTTGAAAATCCCCTATTTCATTGAATAAGCATATTTTCCCCTGAAGCAATTATACTAATTTTTGCTGGGTAGGTGATCTTTAGTTTTAATCTTTTGACCTCTGGAATGTCATATTCCAAGCCCTTCGATCCCTTAATGTAGAGGCTGCTAGATTTTGTGTTATCCTGATTGTGTTTTCACAATATTCAAATTGTTTCTTTCTGACAGCTTGTAATATTTTCTGCTTGACCTGGGACTTCTGGAATTTGGCTATGATACTCCTAGGTGTTTTCTTTTTGGGATCTTTTTCAAGAGGTGATTAGTGAATGCTTTCCATTTCTATTTTGCCCTCTGGTTCTAGAGTATCAGGGCAATTTGCCTTGAGAATTTCTTGAAGGATAATTTCTAGGTTCTTTTTTTGATCATGGCTTTCAGGTAGTCCAAAAATTTTTAAATTATGTCTCCTGTATCTATTTTCCAGGTCAGTGGTTTTGCCAATGAGATATTTCACATTGTCTCCTATTTTTTCATTTGTTTGGATCCATTTTATAGTATCTTGATTTCTCATAAAGTCATTAAGTTCCATTTGCTCCAGTCTAATTTTGAAGGAATTATTCTCTTCACTGAGTTTTTGCAATTCCTTTTCCATCTGGGCAATTCAGCTTTTTAAAGCATTCTTCTCCTCATTGGCTTTTTGGACCTCTTTTGCCATTTACGTTAGTCTATTTTAAGGTGTTATTTTCTTCAGTAATTTCTGGGTCTCCTTTAGTAGGCTGTTGACTCACTTTTCATGATTTTCTTGCATCATTCTTATTTCTCTTCCCAATTTTCCCTCTACTTCTCTTATTTGATTTTCAAAATCCTTCTTGAGCTCCTCCATGGCCTGTAACTAATTCTTATTTTTCTTGGAAGCTTTTGATGCAGGAGTTTTGACTTTGTTGTCTTCTTCTGGTTCCATGTTTTGATCCTTTTTGTTCCACCAAAAGGATTCTATGGTCAGATTGTGCTTCCTCTGCTTGCTTATCTTGCCAGCCAATTACTTGACTTTTGAGCTCTTTGCCATGGTAGAACCCTGCTTCCAGAATGGAAAGATCTGTGTCCCAAATTGCTGGGTTTTTTCAGCTGCCAGAGCCATGAAGAGGGTGACCTCTCTATAGCCACCACAAGCTCTAGCAGCTAGTGTTCCTCACCCCAAGATCACCACCCAAGACTGTGACCCACATACAAGCAGGTCAAAGTAAGATCGATTACCCTCTGAATGGTCATTTGGTACAGTCTTCAGGCCAGGAGCTCCAGAAGCAGCTATGCAGCAGCAGCTGCAGCCACCTCTCACCCTGGGGGCAGGAGCCAGACCATGCTCTTCTGTCACCTGGTTCCAACAGAGTTCCCTACTGATCTTTTACTTTCTCTTTGACATTTATGTTTAGAGAAGTCTGGAAACTGCCACAGCTGCTGGTGATTTACTCTCCTGAAGTCTGCTTTGGTTAGTCTGTGCCACTGGTCAGGGCCACCCTAGGTCTGGACCCACGTGGCTTATGGGGGATTGCTCAGCCCCCAGTCTGGTGCAATAGACCCTTCCTGTCAATTTGCCAGGCCACCTTTAGTGGGAAATTTGTTTCTCTGTCACTTTGTGAGTTCTGTAGCTCTAAATTTGTTTAGAGTTATATTTTACAGGTATTGGAGGTGGTTGGTGCAGGAGATCAGGTAACTTCCTGCCTTTTTTCTGCCACCTTGGCTCTGTTTCCCACCCCCCCCCAAGTTTAGTCTTAAAGGGATTCCAATAAGTAAATGTTTAGGGAGCCTATGACTTGACTTGGAGTTAGGAGATGGAATATTGAGTCAGAGTCAACAAAAAATTATTAAAAGCACATACTGGGGTGGCTAGGAGGCGCAGTGAGTAAAGCGCCCCGGAGTCAGAAGGACCTGAGTTCGGATCTGGCCTCAGACACTTAACACACACAAACAAAAAAACCTAGCTGTGTGACCTTGGGCAAGTTACTTAACCCCAATTGCCCTCAAAAAAAAAAAAAAAAGCAAAAGCACCTACTATAGGCACTGAGCTAAGTGTTGGGAATACAAAAGGCCCTGCCCTCAAGCAGTTACCAGTCAAATGGGGAAGACAATACATGAAAAGAATCTTGGGGGGAAGGGGGAAGTAAACCTGTTAAATGATAGAATCCTGAAGTCAGAGTGGGAAATGATCTGAGGAGGTGAGAGTTTTTGAGTTGATTTCACCTTGCAAAATTATGTGTTTCTGGAGATGATGAAGTCCAGGAAAGTAGGGAGGTGGAAAATAAATACTGAATTCAGGGATTAGGTTAATTTGGCTGGAATTTAGAGTGAACAAAGAACAGTTAACATTAACAGCTAGAAAGGTAGGCTGAACCCAAACTGTGAAGTGTTTTGGACTCTTCAGTGAAGGATTTTATATTTTATCCTACTGGAAGTGGAAGTCAATGAAGATTGTTGATCAGGAGGAGTTACAGTCAGATTAGTGCCTTAGAAATATCATTTTGATGGTTATATGAAGGGTATCTGGAGAGAGAAACTGAAAGACAAGAGTTCTATCTGGAGACTCTTAAAATAATCTGGGAAAGATGTGGTAAAAGTCTGAACTATAATAATGGCAAAGTGGTAGAAAAAAAGGGGATGGGTGTGAAATACATTATAGGAGTAGAATAAACAAGACTTAGCAACTAGTAGGATATGGGGAAGGGATGATTTAAAGGAAAGAATAGACGATATCACTGGAGTTGTGAACATGGATAACTGGAAGGATTTTGGTGTGAGGTTTAGAAGAGTAGTAGGTCTAAGGAAGAAGATAGTGAGTTGCTTTTTGGATATAGTAAATCTGACTTGTCCTTGGGCACCCAATTGAATATATACAACAGGAAATCAGTGATATGGGACTGCTGCTCAGGAGAAATATAAGGACTGGGATATAGAGATCCAGGAGTCATCCATGTAGAGATAATAATCAAATTCATGGAAGCTGATGAGATCAGCAAGAGATGGTATAGAGAGCAAGAGAAGAAAATCACAAAAAGAGACCTCTTGAGATATACCTACAATTAGGGAGATGCTATAGCAAAGGAGGATTGGGAGTGGTTACACAGGTGGAAAAAGAACCAGGACAAAGTACTATTATAAAAGTCAGAGAAGGAAGTTCTGTCTAGGAAGAGGGGGAAGTCAGAAGTGTCAAAAGCTGAAGAGAATAAAAGGATGAAAACTGATTAAAATGATTTTGCAATCATGAGGTTGTTATTAACCTTGGAGGGAGTAATCTGGAGGAGAGGAAATAAAAGCAATAACTGTAGATGGCCTCTTTCCCTTAGGAGTTTGATTATGAAGGGAGGAGAGATGTGATATCTTGAGGGGATATGAGAGTCCAGGAAATTTTTGTTTTCTTAGCTTTTACAAAGGGATGTTTGTTGCTGTTCAGTCGTGTACAATGCTTCATGACTCCATGGGACATACCTCATGGGGTTTTCTTGACAAAGACCATGGAGTGCTTTGCCATTTTTTTCTCCAAGGGATTAGGGCAAACAGGATAAGTGACTTTCCCAGAGCCACACAGCTAGTAAGTATCTCAGGGTTTCCTAACTCCAGGTCCCACAATATATCCACTGAACTACTAATCGCCCTGAGTAAGTATGGCAGGGACCAAAGAGCAAACATTTCCCCATCACCTGGGAACACACTCTCTCTTGTATTACCTTGATCCCTGGAGAGAGTGGGTTCAAACTTACCATAATTTCTGCATAGCCTTTGCCGTACCAGGTTCACTTCCAAAAGCAGCATAGCTGCTGGCTGAGTCAGCTACTCTTGAGATGAGTCCTGATAGTCATGTCAAATGCTATGCTGTCTGGCCACAAAACCCCCTGAATCTCTGGTAGCTTGCCATTCTGACATTTTAAGGATCACAAGGTCATATCCATCTTCATAATTCCTTCACATAAAAGCAGGATAGAACAAATGGAAAAAGGCAAAGAATGATCATTAGTCACATCTTGGTCTCAGATAGGTAGGGCCCTAGCCTTCTTATAGGAAGGATTTTTTTAAAGGATGGTGGAGACCTAACCATGTTTGCAAAGGGTGTGTGTCCACACATATAGACACACATACATATATACATATATGTGAAGCATATATATGTATGCACATGTATACATACATATACACACATGTGTATATACATATGTGTATATCTATATAAGAAAAGATACATGTATGTATTTATGTGGATATATGTGTGTCTGTGTGTGTATACACTCAGGTCTTCCTGACTCCAGGTCCAGCACTCGATCCTCTGTCTTACCTACAGAGAGGATGGAAAATCAGTTTATGTGAAGTGAGACATAAGGAGAGATAAAAGAAAAGGAGGTTTGGGTTAGATGAGGGGGTTTTAACTGCTCTGTATTTCATTTTCCTCATCTGTAAAATGAGTTAGTTGGATTTAAATGTTTCTAAGGTTGCATCCAACTCTAGATGTAGGATCCTATAAACCTACGAGTGTATAGCTCTGGTTGGAAATAATGATACATTATCAATGGGGCTTAGGTCTTTTTGTTCAATCAGGCTTCTGGAGATGTTCAAGACCCATGTACCCAAATAGAGATCTGGTTGTTAGCTCCTACATTTTCCTATCCACATACTTTGTGTGAAGTATAGCAAAAATCAGAAGACTTGATTGTCCTTTTTCTCTAATTTTTCTCTAATCAATTCCTTAACCTTCAATATATTACCAGTCCTTCCTGAGATAGTTATTAGGTTCTTCCTTCTCACTATTTTAAAAATTTATGCAAGGGGGTTATTTATTGCCTTCCAGTTATTAGACCTTAGTTTTACTATATTACAAATAATTGCTTTAAAATTATCATTTTTTTTTAATCACTCAACCATTGAACATGGAGATAGGACCTTTGGGAATAAATGCACTTTTTTTTGGTCAAGTAAATTTTTCCCCCAAAGGAATATTTTGAATATTAAATATTTATGACTTCAACTTTAGTCTTGGACCAATAATAGAACTTTGATTAGTAGTTCTACTGGTACATTTAGATGGAGAAGCTTAATCTGTGTTGGGAAGAGAGGATTGGAGCAAACTGATAGCTGTCCATAGAACCAGTCCCAGACAAAACTGAAATATATGAAAATTTTTTTCATTTCCCTTTCACTTTTCATTTATTTATCCCTTATTCTTGATTTATCTCTATCACTCCACATTCTGCAATAGGTGTGGAGACATATGAGAGAGTGCCCTGTATCTCTGCAATCACATAATGTATGTGATTACCTTCTCTGTTTATGCTGGTATGGAATCAATGCCCACTTCAGCTATACACCAAAACTACCCTATTCTCTTCAGGTGGGGCCCAAGTTCCCCAAATTATCCTTGTCTGACATCTCCAATAAAACTTCAATTCTCTAAGTCACTTATCTCAGTTGATAGTGGACAAATTAATAAATACACTAATTTCCCCTAAGGTATGAATGCCTTTCAGCTCAATATGTTACCCCCTCCCTAAGTATTTGAGTTTTTTTCCTTTTTTTTAATTAAACAAATGCTTTATTAACTTCTGGTTTACATCATTCATTTCCACCAGATTATGAGTTACATTTTCCCCCATTTTTTTCCCTACCCACCACCCCAGAATAGCAGTCCCACCAGATATCCCCTCATCCAATCTGCTCTCTCCCATATCTTCTCCCATACCCCTTTCGACTTTGCCATTAGGGCAAGGTGAATCTCTGAGCCCCACTGCCTGGACATCTTATGAAACATTTAATTTTAAAACTTGGATTTTCAGATCCATTCCCTTCCTCCCTTGTCACCCACTCCCTCTGAGAAGATAAGCAATTCAGTATGTATTGTACATGTATATCTATGCAAAACATTACCATAGTAGATATATTGTAAAAGACTGCTTATATTTCCCTCCCACCCATCTCACCTCCCACCTGGTCCATTCCTACTTTGATCCTGTCCCTCTTTGATAGTGGGTACTTCTAACCTCCCCTCTCCCCAGAATGCCCTCCCCTCCATCATCCCCCCTCTCATCCCCCTTTCCCCTACTCAGGAGAGTGAGTGAGGGTAAGATATTCCATTTATTATGTATGTGATTCTCTCCTTGAGCCAACTTCAATGAGAATATGCTTTTGCCTTTTTGCCTTCCTGTTCTTCCCCTCCCCTGCAACTACTTTCCCTTGCCTCTTCTACATGAGATAGTTTGCCCTACCCTGTCTCTCTCCATCTCCTCTTGCCACTTTCCTCTCTCACCTCTTGACTTCACCCCTTAAAAATCATCCCTTCCTTGGGGCGGCTAGGTGGCGAAGCGAGCAGAGAGCCCCGGAGCCAGAAGGACCCGAGCTCAGATCCGGCCCCAGACACCCAACACACAAACAAAAACCCAGCCACGTGAACCTGGACAAGTCACGCAACCCCAATTGCCCTCCAAAAAAAAAAAATAATCATCCCTTCCCATCAAATTCAACCTGTGCCCTCTATCCATGTATACCTGTGAACATATGCCATGTACCCTTCTTCAATTATTTTCATAATGAGAAAGGTTTCATCAAAGACAGTTATTGTTTTTCCATGTAGGACTGTAAATAGTCCAACTTTGATAAGTTCCTTTTGATTTCTTTTCCTTGATTGCCTTCTCAAGCATCTCTTGCTTCTTGTGTCTGAATGTCAAATTTTCTATTCAACTCTGGTTTTTTCCTCAAGAATGCTTGAAAGTCCTCTATTCCACTGAATGACCATATTTTCCCCTGAAACAAAATACTCAGTTTTGCTGGGTAGGTGACCCTTGGGTTCATTCCCAGCTCTTTTGCCCTCTGGAATATCATATTCCATGCCCTTTGATCACTCAGTGTAGAAGCTGCCAGGTCCTGGGCTATTCTGATTGTGTTTCCACAATATTGAAATTGTTTCTTCCTGGCTGCTTGTAGTATTTTCTCCTTGATCTGGGGATTCTGGAACCTGGCTATAATATTCCTGGGAGTTTTCTTTTGGGGATATTTTTCAGGAGGTGATCTGTGGATTCTTTCAACCTCTATTTTGCCCTCTGGGTCTAAAACATCAGAGCAATTTTCCTTGAGAATTTCTTGAAGGATGATTTCTAGGTTCTTTCTTTGATCATGGCTTTCAGGTAGTCCAATAATTTTTAAATTGTCTCTCCTGGATCTATTTTCCAGGTCAGTGGTTTTTCCCATGAGATATTTCACATTGCCTTCTATTCTTTCATTTGTTTGGATCTGCTTAACAGCATCTTGATTTCTCATAAAGTCATTAGCTTCCATTTGCTCCAGTCTAACTCTGAAGGAATGAATCTCCTCAGTGAGCTTTTGAGATTCTTTTCCATCTGGCAAATTTGGCTTTTTAAGGCATTCTTCTCCTCATTGCCTTTCTGAGCCTCTTTTGCCATTTGAGTTAGTCTATTTTTTAAGGTGTTATTTTCCTTAGTCAGGCTGTTGACTGTCATTTCATACTTTTCCTGCATCTTTTTCATTTCTCTTCCCAAATTTTCCCCCACTTCTCTTATCTGCTTCTTAAGGTCCTCTATGGCCTGTAGCCAGCTTGTATTTTCATTTGGGGCTTTTGGTGCAGGAGTTCTGACCTCACAGTCCTCCTCCATGCTTTGAGCCTCTTTGCCCCTAAAATAGGAGTCCAATGTTGAACTTTTCTGTTTATTTTGTTTTGTTTGCCTAGGCATGTTGCCACTTAATTACTTGATTTTTGGGCTTGTTGCCACAGTAGGACTCTGCCACCAGACAGGGGAGCTTCTGCCCAAACGTGGGGTCTTCACAACTTCCGCCAGTTGGGTGGCCTCTGTAAAGCCTCCACCCACTCTGGCAAGTTGGATACCCACCCCAAACTTCCCCCCCAGACCACAATCCAGATCCAGGAAGTTTAAAGCAAAAGCAATTAACCCCCAGACTGATTGCTGGATCTCCCTACAGTTTGTAGACCAGAAGCTAGAGCCACTACTGACACTGCAAAATGGCTTCTGTGCAGCTGTTTCTTCAGCAGCTTTTTGCCCCCAGGGGAGGAAGCCACGTGTTCCCCAAATACTGGTCCCAAAGTCCATAGGGCACTAACCTCTCACTTTGTCCTAGGCATATCTGTGCTGATAATTCTGGAATCGCCACAATTTCTGGTGTTCTGGCATTCCACCAGCCCGCTGAAGGTCTGGCCGCCCTGGGACTAAAACCCTGGACCTGGGCTTGGCTCTGAGGGCTGCGCTGTCAGTTCCCAGAGTGCTGTGCTGCTTGCTCTCAGAGCGCTGTGCTGGCCGCTCCCGGCAGGGCTGCTGGGCTGTCCTCAGCAGGAGGTTAGCTTCTCTGTGCCGTTCTGTGGGTGCTGTGGCTCCAGAAGTTGTTCGGAGCTCCCTTTCACATTGTTTGAAATTTGTGTGGGGCAGAGCACATTGGAAATGCTGTTTCTTTTTTTTTTTTTTAAACAAATACTTTATTAACTTGTTTTACATCATTCATTTCCGCCAGATTTTGAGTTACAATCATTTTCCCCCCATTATTTCCCTACCCAACCTCCCAGAATAGCAGTCCCACAAGATATCGCTTCCTCCAATCTGCTCTCTCCCTTACCTTCTCCCATACCCCCATCGACTTTTCCATTAGAGGAAGATGAATCTTTGTGTCCCAATGCCTGCACATCTTATGTCCCAATTATAGGCAAAAGCGTATTAATAATAGTATTTATATATATATTTGGAACATTTAATGTTACGACTTTGAATTTCAGATCCATTTCCTTCCTCCCTTGTCACCCATTCCTTATTGGGATATAAGTAATTCAGTATATGTTGTACATGTCTAGCTATGCAAAACATTATCATAGTAGATATATTGTTCAAGGCTGCTTATAATTCCCTCCCACTCATCCCACCCCCCACCTGGTCCATTCCCTACATGATCCTGTCCCTCTTCTATAGTGGGTACTTCCAACCTCCCCTCACCCCAAGGATGCCCTCCCATCCATCATCCCTCCTCTCATCCCCCTTCCCCCTATCCTGCTGCAGGTTGAGATATCCCACTTAGTATGTATGTCATTTTCTCCCTGAACCAAATTCAATGTGAATGTGGTTTTGCCTTTTTAGCCTTCCTTATTCTCCCCCTCCTTTGCACCCACTTCCCCTACATGAGATAGTTTACCCTACCATGTCTCTCCCCATCTCCTCTTGCCACTTTCCTCTCTCACCTCAAAATTTCATCCCTTGAGTACTCTCCCTTCCCAACAAAATCAACCTATGCCCTCTATCCATATATAACTGTAACCATATACACACACATTCACATATGTATTCGTATGACCACACCCCCTTCTTCTATTATTTTCATAGTGGGAAAGATATCATCAGTCACAGATATTGCTTTTCCATATAGGAATGTAAATAGTTCAACTTTGATAAGTTCCTTTTGATTTCTTTTCCCTGATTACCTTCTCAGGCATCTCTTGCTTCTTGTGTCTGGATGTCAAATTTTCTATTCAATTCTGGTTTTTTCCTCAAGAATGCTTGAAAGTCCTCTATTCCACTGAATGACCATATTTTCCCCTGAAACAAGATACTCAGTTTTGCTGGGTAGGTGACCCTTGGGTTCATTCCCAGCTCTTTTGCCCTCTGGAATATCATATTCCATGCCCTTTGATCACTCAGTGTAGAAGCTGCCAGGTCCTGGGCTATTCTGATTGTGTTTCCACAATATTGAAATTGTTTCTTCCTGGCTGCTTGTAGTATTTTCTCCTTGATCTGGGGATTCTGGAACCTGGCTATAATATTTCTTGGAGTTTTCTTTTTGGGATCTTTTTCAGGAGGTGATCGGTGGATTCTTTCAACCTCTATTTTGCCCTCTGGATCTAAAACATCAGGGCAGTTTTCCTTGAGAATTTCTTGAAGGGTGATTTCTAGGTTCTTTCCTTGATCATGGCTTTCAGGTAGTCCAATAATTTTTAAATTGTCTCTCCTGGATCTATTCTCCAGGTCAGTGGTTTTTCCCATGAGATATTTCACATTGCCTTCTAATCTTTCATTTGTTTGGATCTGCTTAACAGCATCTTGATTTCTCATAAAGTCACTAGCTTCCATTTGCTCCAGTCTAACTCTGAAGGAATGAATCTCCTCAGTGAACTTTTGAGATTCTTTTTCCATCTGGCAAATTCGACTTTTTAAGGCATTCTTCTCCTCATTGCCCTTTTGGGCCTCCTTTGCCATTTGAGCTAGTCTATTTTTTAAGGTGTTGTTTTCCTCAGTCAGGCTGTTGACCCTCATTTCATACTTTTCCTGCATCCTTCTCATTTCTCTTTCTAATTTTTCCTCCACTTCTCTTATTTGATTTTTAAAGTCCTTCTTAAGGTCCTCTATGGCCTGCAACCCGCTCATGTTTTCCCCTGGGGCTTTTGGAGCAGGACTTCTGACCTCACAGTCCTTTTCCTGCTCTATGCCCCAAAATAGGAGTCTAGGGTTGCATTTTTCTGTTTCCTTTGCCTTGGCATGTTGCCACTTAATTGCTTGACTTTGGGGCTTGTTGCCACACTATGGCTTTAAGGCCAGATAGAGGAATTTTCGTCCTGAATGTGTGGGGGGCAACTTCCGTTTCTGGCAAGCTGTAAACCCACCCACAACTTCCACCCTAGATCACAATCCAGATCCAGGGAGGTTAAAGCAAGAGCGATTACCCCCCAAGACTGATCGCTGGATCTCCCCACGATTTGTAGGCTGGGAGCCGGAAATGCCTCTGAAAACTACACAGTGGCGTGTCTCCTCAGCAGCTTCTAGCCCCCAGGGGAGGGAGCTGACGCATTCCCCAAATACAGGTCCCAAAGTCCATAGGACACTAACCTCTACTTTGTCCTAGGCAAGTCTATGTTGATAATTCTGGAGTCTCCACAGTTCCTGGTGTTCTGGGGTTCCTCCAGCCGGCTGCTGGCCCTGCCGCCCTGGGGCTAAAACCTCGGCTCACGTGGACCTGGGCTCTGCTCAGCTCCTGCGCTCTGCGCGCTGCCGGCTCCCAGACCACTGCGCTGGTCCTTCCTGCAGGGTGCTGGGCTGTCCTCAGCGGGAGGTTAGCTTCTCTGTGTCGTTCTGTGGGTGCTGGGGCTCCAGAAGATTTTCAGAGTCCTTTTTTACATAGTTTGTGGAGAATCTCGGGGCAGAGAGGCTTGGAGGAGCTGTTTCTACTCCGCCATCTTGGCTCCGCCCCCGGAAATGCTGTTTCTACTCAGCCATCTTGGCTCCACCCCAGTATTTGAGTTTTAAACTAGGACATTTTGAACCTCAATTCAAGAGATTAAAATTATTAATCTTTCCTGGCATATAGTAAGTGCTTAAAAAAATGTCTGTTGATTGACTTTCATAGTAAAATTTCAAGTATCATGTCAAGTGGAAAGTAATTTTCCCTGTGTCCTTGGAATCCAGCCATGCAGGTGACTGCCTGCTCTGATTGTGCTAGCTCTGGAAAGGCTGAATTATTGATTGTGTGTACATTTAAAAGACCAGTTACAGGTTGTTTCCCTGTTCTTTATTTCTAGTACTCTAGATGGCAACCAAGCTATTCTGGGTTCACAGCTCCACCTAGGGGTCACAGGGAACTGTTTGACTTCTACATTTTGTCTAACTCTTCCCATAAAGTATTGGTTCCTCTTTTTCCTCTTTCTTTTTCACTGTTAAAAGTTAAGTTTATGCTGCCTCCAAAGCTTTTTTTCTCCTCACATGTACACACCCATCCTCTGACTCCCTTCTTTTTATTATCTTTTCAGCCCTGGCTCAATTGTGTTTGGAAAATCTGTCTCTTTTTTTGTCACATTTGTGAGCTAATACACAGGAACACTGGTAGTGATCTCTATCAAAGAAAAGGAAAAAATATGCAGCCCAGGTGAAATTACGCATATAAACAAAGACACTCTACATCCAAGTGTCCAGAAGTACCCTTTAAAATTTCTGCAAGTTCTCCATCCATGTCATTATCTTTCTTTAATTATACCTGATCTTCCTCAATAACAACAGGCAAGTAACCATAAAGCAGTCACAACCATTCTGAATCTGAGGTTCCTTATCTATGCAGCAGATAGGGAGGAGAATATAGTTGGACTATATGATGTCTAAATTTCCTTACAGTTGGAAAATTCTGTAACCATGATTCTAAAGTAAATTAAGAAAACTTATTTCTTCCTTGCCTTTATCATCTTCGATTTTATTTAATTGCAAGTATTGTAGTGGTATTGTAGTGGCATTTATTTTTGGTCACAAATGTACAGTGTTTCTACTACATTATGAGATGTTGTGGTCTGGTCTGGGAATGCAACCACCATTTATAAGCTTGCATCTTTGAGAAAATGTTTCAACTCCAATATCATGACCCTCCCCACCAGGATAAACTCATTACCTTACCAAGAAACTCATTTTCATGGAGATTACTTCAGCTTTGGTACTCACATCTCTGAGTGGAGGGCGGGAAGGCAGAGCAAAACAACTCTTCCCAAAGCCTCTCTTTATAGAGCCTCAGAATCCCTGTCATATCTTCATTTGTCACCAGCTGTATCCTCAGCCCACCCCACCCCAACCCTAAGCTTTTCATTTTCCTTTTGTGTATTGTCTTCTGTTTGGATTGCAACTTCTTAGGGGGAGAGACTTCCTTTTTATTAAATGTATCCTCTTTAGTACAGTGCCTGGTATAGAGTATAATAAATGTGTAGTAGTTTTGTTAATTGGTCAAATTTTAGACAACAATCAATTTCTCAATTGGGGAATATGTGGGGAAATTGATAAGTGTCCTCTCAGGGCCATAACTAAAGTGGGGAGCATAGGGCTTTGTTTAGAGTATCACTTTCAGAAGGCATCGCCATTTGTAGTCCTTTAACAAAGTAGAAACAATAGAATTTAACACCTGGTTAGCAAAAATAACCAAGGGTCAGGTACAGCTTGCTTGTCCTTGTGTGGTGTGCTTTGAGTACTTGTCCTGGATGCTAAAATGTTGCTTCAGGTCTAAGAAGCAATGACTCTAAGTTGGGCATGGGAAAGCACTTGTACCTTGGCAGGGCATTCTGGAAAAATCAAGGCACCTTTGTAACTTTATCTCCAATAGTGAGATTCAGGAATTTCTATGAATGTCCAAGGAATGAAGGGAGTGAATCCATCACTGAAGTGACTGTCAATTCTATGACCAATGTGAAGAGGGATCTTTCTCTCCAGGAACAACTTTTTACCAAAGTAGGGGCTGCTTTAGGAAGGTAGTAGTTCCCCTTGATTGAATGTCTTCAAACACAGATGGGCATTTGTGACTGATGCGAGAATTCTTTGGCAGATACAATAGGTTGGATGCCCTCTGTGTTTTTTGACTCATGTTTCTGTAAGTCTGTAGCCCAAACCCAAACCAATGTTTTAGGAAGAGTGTTCATCATCATGAGAGAAGATATGGCTTTAGATGGGCAAGTTAGAATCCTGGAAGGCGCCCCAGTCTGGTCTGTTCTGGTAGCTCCTTGCAACCCCAAGCAAACTGCCAAGGAAATTCCCCTTTGATATCGCCTAGTCCTCTATGGAACAAGGAAACGCTTCTGGGTTAGGTCTAGTCTCCAGTGACCTCCTTCCCTCAACTTTGCCCTCCTAGCAGACAGGCGGCAGGTCTTCCCCTTCAGACTCCCCTCTTAGGTCACGTGAGGTCTATAAATAATGTCCTAATTATTCCACACACCCCCAACCCTTCCCAGTACACCCCCACCCCTCAGCCTTTCCTCCGGCAGTTTCTCTCAGTCTGGCTGCTAGTGGGGCAAGTCTAGAGCAAGCCAAGGGAGGATGGAGGAGAAAAGAAGGGAATAAATCGCTGCAGGAGTGACTCAGGGGGCGTCAATTGCTTCTTAGTTCCCTGGCCCCTCTTCCTCCCTCCTCTTTCTTTCCCCCTTCCTCCCCCCACCTCCCCACCCCCGGGGGCGCTTGTATGGGAGGCACCTGCAGCACGGGCAGCCGTGTAGGCTCCCCCGACACAAGGCGCTGGTACCTGAGCCCTTGACTGGTAATGCACCATAAACAGACTCCTTTCAGGCCCTTTCATATCGAGATCGCGGAGGTCACCGTGTGTACAAACCCCTCTGTGTCCGCCACGTCTCCCCGGGCCCCGGGTGCCCGGGCAGCAAGCTGCAGAGCACGCCAGTCCATGGGAATCCTACCACTTGTGCTCTGGCGAGGCGGGGGAAGAGGGAGGGGGGAGGGCGAGGAGAGGGAGGAGGGCTGAGGAAGCCCTGGATGGGGATCGGGGACAGCAAGAGGGTTGGGGGGATGGACCACCCCATCCCTCCCACCTCTTCTCACCCCTCCCACCTCTCTTCACCCCTCCTCACTCCCGCCTGAGCCACTCTTTTAGTCACCGTCTCGAAAGTTCAGAGAAAGCGCGAGCCAGTGTAACAAATGAGGTGCCAAGGCCCTCCAGACCCTTGGCAATCAAATTACCTAGTGGAGATGCTGCTCTACCCGCTACCGCCACCTCACACCCCTTCCCCAAAAGGTATAATTTAGGCACCAGGCCCTAGATTAACTGCGTCTCCCAATGCCCAGGTTTTCCTTCTCCAGGACTGGCGTTTGTCTGCTTGAACGCGCGCCTATGCCTATGCTCATGCTCGTCCATCTCCACAGACAGGTTTATTTTGTCTGAGCTGGAGAGGAGCGAAGGGCTCGGCTAATGAGAGGGATGCGCGCCTCACGATATACCTTGGGTGGTGTGCCCAAGCTGGGGCAGAGGGCATGGAACCAAGCTTGGACGCCTCCAGGCAGCTCAAGGTGGGAGATCCATATGGCAGACACCCACCAAACCGGTGGAACAGAAGCCAAAAAAGAGGCCGAGAGCTGGGAGAGGAATAATGTTCTGGAGCTGCCAGTATACTACGGGGCCATTCACTTGGGAAGAAAGTTATCAATACGCTAAAATAAGCTTGTCTGAAGCAGTTCTTTCGGACTGGAGAAGGCGCAAGGCACAGTGCGCCGTGACTTCGGGAATTTTCCCTTAGTCGAATTACTTCGCGGAAAGAGGGGAGGACAAGACAAGAGTCAGAGACACACAGACACACAAAGACACAGAGATAGACAGAGACTGAGATCACGCTACCTTTTTTTCTCGAGAATGCCATTTGTGAGTGCTGACTCTGGGACTGCCTTGGGGAAGGTCAATAATTGTAATCTCCAAGTGGAGAAAGAGAGGTGGATAAAGGGCCTGGGGTTGGGGGTAGGGATAAATCAGAACAGGGTCGCCCCCTTTCAGAGAGCAGTTCCAGAGATGTTGAAAAAAGATAAAGGCGCAAAGTCAACCTTTCACTTCGGCTAATGAGACAACAGGTTTACAAGGGGGGCGCATGCTAGCTTGGCTCGTACCTCTCTGAATTTCAGTCCTTCCAGACTCTCACTGTCAGCGTGAATGTCAGAGCTAAAAGACCCTTTAGGGACTATCTAGTACACGTTCCCGCCTTCTTTCACAGATGAGGAAACTGAAGTTCAGTAAGCTATCTTTCCCCAAACCCCACAGGTTAGTAAGTAGTAGGTGAGTCAAGATTCGAACCAATGGGCCCTTGACTGCAGGAGTGGACGAAATCTTGCTATAGCTAGCACCACGCACTAGGAGTAGTAATCTTGGGGCTTCGGAAGAATGGTGGGTCAATCCAGTCACTAAGCACAGGGACTCGATCAGTGTTTAAGACCCCCGGCTAGAAGACCCCCGGCTCCACAAACACTGGAAGCGTTCTACGTCCGTGCGGAGCTGTAACCGGAGGGGACTTTGGGGAGAAAGGGAAGCAACGGGTTTGGGGATAGTCCCGCGGGGTGACTGCGCTGACCAGCGGCTAGTGCGTTTCTCACTGGCTCCCCAACAGCCAGTCTTCTAGTGCAGGGCTCCCCCTCTCGGCGTCTGCAGGGAGCTGAATTACCTGGGAAAAATTGGCTTTTGTAAGGGGGATCCCCCGGTCCCCTGACCATTGAATTGAACGCCTGCCTTTTTAAGAGACGGGAAGCCATCCATCCAAACAGGGGGTGTCGCCTGTGGTCCCGCGGAATAATGAGCCCCATTCTTGCGACTTTTACAGACACCATAGCACAGCAAGAAGTGAACAGCGTCGGCTGAATGGGGGGGAGAGGGGAGGGGATGGTGTTCAAAAGGCGACACCTGCAAGAGCTGCCGGTTGTGAATTGAATGGCTTCAAGAGGCGAGCGTGCCAGTACCTGAGCGCTTTTCTCAGCCCAGAGACATTAGTGTCAGGATCTCTCAGGTCATCCTGCTTGGGAAAGGGAGGGGCGGGGGCATGCGGAGAGCAGGGCGGGGGGAGGCCGCCCCACATAACAAACCCTAACAAACCCTGCAGCTCGGCGTTTGTCTGAATGCTCCAAGCTGCAGTACGGGGCAATCCATGGGAATCTCGCCACTTGTGCTCCTCAGAGTCAGGAGGGGGCTGTACTTCCCTTTCAGAAAGAGACACAATTAAGCAAAATGCTCAATGAACATTATAAATGATGTGCAATCGCTCTGGAGATTGCCTGGCAAATCAAATTATATGGTCACTCGCGGACGATTTCCATGTGCTTTTAAAACTTAAACAGGTATTTGAAGATTCTTTAAAAAAAAAAAAGACCCGAGGGCTCCCAGAGATCCTGGAAAACACCACTGAAAGAGGCCGTGTTGAATATTCACATGTCTTCTTTTGTTAGCTACTGAATTTCACAATGGGCATCGAAGACACATTTTTTACTGTCTTATAAACTGCAGAAGAAGGCGCCCGCTAGCCACACCAGAAGTTTGCATCTATTACCATTCACAATTACTGTGGGACTCTCCCTTCTGCGGGTCCCTCTAGCTAGTCCCACTGCCTCCCAGCAGCAGCGATGCTAACATTCTTCTTTTAATACATATAGTTGAAATCTACGGTCCTTCTGATCAAGCCAACTAAGGGATGGTGGGCTAGGGGCGAGATACTGCAGCCTGGAGTTGACTTTCTTAATGTTTGTTTTACAGGGTGTTTGGTAAACGGCCAGGGACTCTACTAGACACCAGCTCCGACTGAAGTTGGAGTTGGAGAGGCCCTCTCCTTCCTCCAGGCTGTTCCTGGTCCATTAAGGAGCTAGTTAGAGGGAATCCGAATGCCAAGCAAAGGTGTCCAGGCCTCTAAATTGCGTTGGGTCTGGAGTTAGGACTTGGAGCAGCCTGGTCAGTGCATCAAGACTCTTGGAGAACCAGAGGAAAGCAATCTAGGCAAGAGATACTTCTCCCTAGGCAGGTATTTAGTGGCTGAGGGAGGAAAAGAAGGGTAGTTCTTTCTCTCCTAGAGGAAGCACTTCTAGGTCGGGGGAAGGGAAGCCAATAGGGCTGTGGACATGGACGCGTTCGGCTCCCACAGTGAATCATCAGTCTAGCGCTCTCGGCTCTGTGCTTCGCTCTGGAGAGATGCTGCAGCTGGAATCACTGGAGTCGCGCCGGCCCCTGCTGAGACCAGAAGCCGGGCAGGAGGCAAGAAGCTGCCACTAGAGAAACATGCAAGCTGATTTGGGTTTTGTTTTGGTGTGTGTGTGTGTGTGTGTGTGTGTGTGTGTGTGTGTGTGTGTGTGTGTGTGTGTGTTTAAAGAAGCAAGTAATAAACAAGCCAACAGAAACTCAAGTCCAGCTTACATATACAGCATCAAAAAAACGCGGGGCTGGCAGGGGGGGAGGGGAGCGGGGCAGAGGGGAGAGGAACGGTTTACAACAGCCTAGAATTCCAGAGAACTGGATTTTAGTTCTTGCCTTGCCCCTAACTCTCAGCGTTAACGTGGCCAGGTCGTTTAACCTTTCTGTCTCAGTAAGCAAGTGAAAATCATACTTACTCTAACTAATACGGGCTTATTGTGAGGAGTCATTGCGAAATCCTAAAAACTGAATTGTGAACATTTAACAACAAATTGTTATAGTTAAGAATATTTTTATAGTATTTAAAATATCTTTAAAGTCCAGTCATCAACTAACAATATGGAAAAGATAGTTCTTTTCCTCTTCTTTGAAAGCCAACAACCTAGGCAGCTTGGGCTCCAGTAATTTGTCCCTTCTTGCCTAGAGTTCTGTTTCCTCATTGTTTTGATGTGGGGCCTAGAGAGAAAGATTCTCAGCTTTGCAAGAACAAAGGTCTCCTGGAGGAGAGGGAGTCAGAAAACAGAAACAGAAAGACCAGATAGGTTTTTTAAATCTATCATCATTTGTCCAAAGGACATCTATGGGCATCTGTTGTAAGGTGACTTTGCAGCTTCCCAAGATTAATGAAGACCTTTTATGAAGGGGCAGTTTTTTAAAAAACAAAATTGTTGACTGAGGAAGAGTTAAATATTAAGGGGGCAGGGGGAAAGAGGAATATATAATCATTACTTCTGATAATCCAATGCCTTATTCTCTTTGGGTCTCTACAGGAGTTCAACTATAAAAAGATCTGTTCAGATTCTAGAACCAGATGAATTCAAAGGAAGTAGAATACTTAAGGATACTTAAAAACAACCCTGATATACACATGGATCAAAAGAGAAGTTTTAAAACAGACTGTCTGAATATGAAAGCATGGTATAGAGGATTAAGTTCTGGATTTGTAGTCAAAGTAACTGGGTCAAATTCTGTTCTTTCACTTATTATAGTTGTGAACTTGAGCAAGCCATTAATTTCTCATAACCTCAGTTTCCTCATCTGTAAAATGAGAGGGTTGGACTAGGCAGTCTCTGAGGTCCTTTTCATTTCTATACCTATGATCCTATGTCAGACATAGCTTTAGTTAACATATCAAGTAAGGCCTGCAAAAATTGAATTACTACAAGTCTTTCTTGCATAGTTATGTGAATGCCTGAAGCCTGGGACTCTAGGTATGATAATTGAGGGTCAACATGAAGACCAGGAAACACTTGATTCAAAGGCCTGAGGTTTTTTCCTCTCTCATTATTTTATTTAGACGCTTTTCCTAAGATAAATTAGATTTCTGAGTGGGGCACCTTCAATAAAAGATTCAGAACTGGAACAATATCAGGATACTATAGTAGAGACGTTTTATACACATTTTCATCTCAGACTCTGGGACCCAGGGCAAAGTATGTTCCATAACCTCACTGAGTTAAAATTTTCTATGGGAAATCCAGCCTGTGTATGCTTGCAGGTGCTCTGGCCATGGTGCTGAAGGTGAAGATGCCTGAGGGTGAAGAATGCCTTGAAGGATAGAGCTTTGAACTATAATAATTTTCTGAGACTATGGGAAGGGAATTAGATGACCTACTGTAGCGGCAAGCACCCCAATATTCCCAGCGTGACTGCCAACACAGGTTCTTAGATCTGCTTTTCAAAAGGAAAGCAACTCAAAATGGGTTAACAAGCTTACTTTAATCAAACAAACATACATTACCTAGTTCAGGGGAAAAAAGGTCAGCACCCCAAACTTCAGAGTTACAGAACTTACAGATCAAACAGACAGGCTTCCAAACTGTCCTACCATTATATCAATACCAAATCACAGTTACCAGAGAGGGAAGCATCAACATCTGAGTTTTCAAAGCCGGGGGGCTCTCAACAACAGCTTCCCAGAGTCTCATCTGGTCAAATCACACAACACTTCTCAAAGTGAGCCCCAAAGCAAAGCCTCTCCTAAGGGTTTATATAGCCTTCTCCTGGCTCAGAGAATGTAACAACCTTCTGGACCCACTGCCCAATCACAAAGTATCAAGGTATGGGCTTTCCTGAAAAACAAGCCTCCCACCACAGGCTCCAGGTGCACTTAAGCTAGGGGCAGGGAAGATCTTTAAATTTGCATTTCCATTACACCTACCTCCATATTCTTGGCAGATTTGTGGTTTTCTGGCCTTCTTATGATGAGGGTCCCTTTTCTTCAAGCCCTTTCACATTTGTTCAATTATAAGTGACAAAATCGTCAGTAGTAATTATATTGTCAAGATGGACTTGTGGAAAAAGTCTTGAAGTATTTATGTTGGAATACTTCCAATTTAAGACTGGCTAGATCTGTGACCTTGAGCAAACCTCAGTCTACTCATCTGTAAAGTGGGGATACTAGTACTCGCTCCGTCTATTTCATAAGCTTGCTAGAAACTCAAGAGAAATAACTAAATGTGAAATCTTTTTTCAATACCAATGTAAAACATTATTGTTGCAATGGGGAACCTCAATTATTTTCAGTTTTCGTTTCATACTACTCACTGTTCTGGAAAACTCTAGACAAATTACTATTTATCAAGAAAGTGGAAAGAGTGATAAATTTGAAAATTTCAGAACCTAGCTAGGCTATTTACTAGCTGTGATCTTGGATAAATCATATAACTTCCATGGGCCTCATTTCACTTATCTCTAAGAGAAGGTACTTGCACATATGATCTCTAAGGTCTTTTCAAGGTCTAAAGTCATTGGAGAATATAACCTGATACCCAATAGTATTTAGATTGCAAGCTAACTCTGAGTCTGAATTTGAACTTTTGTAGAAAACATTTTAGGGGGAGCAGGTCAAAGGAGGTCAATGATAAAAACATTTTTAGAATGAAAAATTACACAGTAAGCAAAATTTACTTTTATGCCTTTGATACTATGCATCCTTGTTTCACTTCTACCTTTTGTCTTAGGTGTAGGTGTACAATACTTTCTTCCCGCCTCTGCAACATTTTACTTAAACCTGGACTTTCTGAATCTCTGGAAGGTAGGCTTTTTGTTTGACTACCCCCTACTCATTAAACTTTGGTGCTTTCTATTACCTACAGAAAGAAATATAAACTCCTCTGTTGGCATTTAAAGCCCTTCACAACCTAGTCCTGCTTACCTTTTCAGTCTTTTTACATTCTACTGCCTTCCACAAATCTATAATTCATCAAAATTGACTTTCTCTTTCTCAAGTGTGACATTGCTTCTCATATCTCTATGCCTTTTCATTGGCTGTCCTCCATGCTTGGAATGCTCTCCCTCTTCACTTCTTCCTCTTGGTTCCTCCTCTGTATTTCTTTAAGACTCAATTCAAACCCCACTTTTTTTCTGGAGGCCTTTCCTGACCCTTCCCCCAGTGCTTCTCTACCCTTCTAGAACATTTACTCTGAAATCACCTTCCATTTACACTGTATATATCTTGAATGTACAATTTATTTTGCACGATATCTGCCCATTAGAATGGGAGCTCCTTGGGCTTAAATCATATTTTTGCCTTCCTTTATGTCCCTAGGACTTAACACAGTGCTTGACTCTTCTTTACATATGAGCCCTACCAAAACCACTTCCGATTCAAGGCACAATTGGAGTCAACATATATTCAGGTCCACAGTTCACAAGTACCCACTGGTATTTCTCTTTTACAATACCAACCAGAGAATGTTAAAAAAAAGAGCAAAAATCATTTAATTAAACAACAAAGAAAGATAGCTAACATGTACAGAGGAATACAGTTTCCTGAAAATTTACATATGAGAAGTGGGAGAGAGAAAACATGTTGTCAGGGAACACACATGGAAGAGAAAACGTGCAATATAGATAGGACAACTCAAACTCCTAGTATTGAGTCCCAGTGGGAAGACCTGTTTGTCTCTGAAACTGACACAGTGCCACAAGTTACTGATGTCTTCTGCTAGGTCAGTAGTGTCAAACTTAAGTGAAAACAGAGGATGATAATCATAAGGTTCCCTGTGAGCCACATATTGACTTAATTTTACACATAACATTATTTTTATTGTATTTTTATTTAATTTTGTTATATATTTCCCAATTACATTCTAATCTGATCAAAGCAACACTCAGGAGTATTGGAGGCTGACCCTGGGTCACATCTAATTCCTCTGTTCATGGTTATGTTCTCTGGTACACTGCCCTTTGCCAATTGTCTGCTCTTTTATGACAGCTGTTCCTTATCTATTAGTGTCTACAAAGAACCGCTTTCTACTGGTCTTCAGTTTCACTTTAATTGCCCCACCAGCTAGACTTCCACTGATTCTACCTTTTGTTCTGCCTTTATGCTTGAGAGAGAGGGATTACTGTTCTCCTATCTCATAGCTCCAAGGGGATATTTCAGCTCTATTGTAAATCAGATCTAGAGTCACACCTAGCTATCTATCAGAAATGTCCATCCTTAAATTAGGGCTTTTTTCTGAAGTCATTGCTTCTCTGTGAAGTGCCATTCACTGAGCTCAAACTAATATTTTTGTCTTTATTAATTTGTTTCTTTACTTTTAGTTTATAAGATTCAGTTCCATAATCCTTTGAGTTTCAAATTTTCTCCCCCTTCCTCTCCTACCCTCCCTCCCCACCATGGCAGCATGCAATCAAGTATAGGATCTGCAAATACTTTCATATTAGACATTAGTCAGGTTATAAAGAAGGATTGTAATGGATGGAATGAACGATGGGAAAGAGGAAACAAAACCAAACAAGAAAAAGAAAGAGAGCAGGTAGTTTGCTTCAATCTGCATTCAAACTGGATTCTTTCTAGTTCTTTCTCTGAATGTAGACCATCATGAGTCTTTTGGAGTTGTCTTATAACCCTGCATTGCTGAGAAGAGTCCAGTCTATCAAAGTTGGTTGTCACAATATGTTGTATCTGCAATTGTGTATAAATTTCTCCTGGTTCTGCTCTTCTCACTCAGCATCTCAAACTAATATTTGACTTTGGAAGGTTTCATTCCTTTAAACATCTAATACATCTTTGTTCACTAGCCTAGGTTTGTACCTATCACCTTGGGAGTTTTGGTTAGCAAGACAGGAGATGTGGAGTGGAATGGCCTTTGACCTACTTTGCTCCACAAACAATTACTCTTCCTGAAGACAGATTGTATGAATGAAAAACCATAAAATGCTTATTATTTGTAAACTACCATACTAAGCACTGGAAATACAAATAGAAATTCAATCATACCTTCTTAAGGAGCTCACATTTTAATAGGTGGCAAACTGGTATAAGATTAATGAGAGAGAAGACACATACAGACACAGAAAATTTTGTACAGAAATGAAGACTGCAGGGAAAATCTCTTTCCCAGAGTTTCTATTAGAACATTCTCACTTGGGTGGGTTGAAACTTCTACTTAGTGAAAGAAACTAAACCTGCCATTTTCCCAAAACTATGAGAAACTTGGGTAGGTAGGGAAGTAGGAGGGGAGAGGTTAGGGGAAAGGATAGAATGCCACACTAAGCAACATTAAATCCCTTTGATACCACCTCCAGGTTCATACTCAGGGACAAAGAGAGAAGTAAGTACCCACTGGTCCCCTTGAGCTAGAAAGGGGAATTTTCTCCCAAATTTACTCCTGTTCTTCAATTTATATATGTAGCAAGTATTTCTGTGTTCACTATCCCAGAGACAGATGGTTATCTTTCCCTCAGGGTTTTTGGGGCTATCCTAGGGTATCTCTCCTCTAATGTTACCAGCTCACCCCACCCCCAATTTGTGTCCTCCCAATTTTAGACACCAGTGACTAACATTCCAATTCATTTAACCAATTAATATCAAATAACTTTCAAAAAAAGATATGCTTCTACACAACATTGCTCCCACCAAGTTCATATACAATTATAGCAATGCTGCTAGATGAGTCCTCTCAACTACTGTTAGACTGGATCTTTTATGTAACTCCTACTTCCTTAAGGCATTGATGTTGGACTGACTACACAATCCAGGAAAAATTTTACCTAATCATCCATGAATGACTTGTTCTTCTGACCCTTCAGAATTCATGAGCCCTCAACTGCCCTCTCTTAAAATAAAAAACAACTATTAGAGAAAAGGACCAAGGTCCATTTAAATGGGACCACATGTTGACCAGGGAGGGGAAGGGTCCAAGGCCCACCTTCTTGCAGCATTGGGTCTCATAATGTAACACCAGGAAAGGGGTCAAAACCAAGACAAGAGCTCCAAATGATAGACAAAGGGCTAAACTGACTTAAGGCACTCTAATTCTATAACTACAGGCACCCCTGTATCTCCCTTGGAGATATTGTTGGTTCAGTTCCAGACCCACCTCAATAAAGTAAGTTACACAATAAAGTGAATCACATAAATTTTTGCTTTCTCAGCGCATATAAGAGTTATGTTTACACTATACTGTAGTCTGTTTAGTGTGTGGAGTGGTGGGAAGATCTGAAGAAATAGCTTCATGATGGCACAGATAGACCTTCTATGAAGATTCCATTATTTCCTCCCTTGAGAGGAGCAGTCTCTACTTTTACAAACTGACAATTCTGGGACCAGACCCAGAATCCAGATAAATAAAAATTCTGATATTTTGATAGAATTCCAATACTTTGATGTGACTTCATCATTGTAGTTATTCCTTTCAGGGTTAAAGATCAAAACCTAGACATGACCTTCATCTTGAAAGTCTCTTTTTGTCCTCCCACAATTCTCTTATTGAGGGCTCACCAATGTGTTGGTAGCTTTCCTCTAGTTCTCTTGGCATCACATGGGCATCAAATGGAGTAGCTAAGCTATGCTGTCACTCCATGACCAGTCTATTTCCTTCTCCAATCATCATGTCTCTCTCATGATCCTCCTTATACAGCTATCTTCAAGTCATCTAGGCAGCATAGTGAATAGTTCCTTTGACTTGGAGTCAGGAAGACCTGAGTTCAGAGTCTTGCATCAGACTCTGTGACCTTGGGTAAGTCACTTACCCTTTCTCATCCACATCTTCTTTATCTATCAAATTGGAGTAATAATAGCAGCATTTGAAAAGGCCATTGTGAGAATCAAATGAGACAGTCTAGATAAAGTATCTTGCAAACCTTCACATATATAAATGTCAACTGTTATTGTTCTCTTCTGAAATTCTTCATTGGTAATATGTTGTAGTTTTCTCATGCCCAACTACTTGAATAATCAAAATTAAAAAGTAGTAATTAATGGCTTAGTAACAATTGTAAGGAAGTCTCTGGGACCATGGGGAGTGATACTAGGACCTACCTGGTTAAATGTTTTTACTAATGGATTAGAAAAAGTATATCTGGCATGCTTATCAAATATGACAATGGCATAAAATGGAAGTGAAGCGGCATGTTACAAGACAAAAACAAGATCTAAAATGATATTGGCAATCTAGAGCAAAGGGCTCAATCTAAGTAGATGAAATTTAATAGGGATAAATGTTTTACATTTAAGTTTAAAAAAATCAAACCTCACAAGTATAAAATGGGAGGAGACATGGCTAGATGGTAATTTATTTGAAAGAGATTCTAAGGTCTTAATGTAATGCAAGTTCAAAATGAATAAGGCAGAGTGATTTGGAAGCCAAAATGCCAGTATGATCATTAAGAGAGGTTTCATATCTTGAATCATTTTGCTGTACCAGGCCTGGGACAGACTGCATCTGCAGCATTTCATTCAGTTCTCTTGGGTGTTGAATCTTCAGAAGAGCAGTCATTAATTCACTCTGAGAATGCAAAAGAAGGCACCCAGGATATGAAAGAGTCTGAAGATCATGCTATATGAGGTTCAGGTGAAGGAAATGGTGAAGGGAATTGAGGGAATGGACATGACTGTTATTTTCATAGTATTAAAGGTCTGGAAGAGGGACTAGATTTGTATTGCTTGGCAGAAGAGGTTTTAATGAGCAGCAGTTGGTGGAAGTTGCCCAAGCAAATTCAAGTTTTACAAAAAGGAAAACTTGACAATCAGAGCTGGCTCAATATGGAATAGTCTGCCTTGGGGAGTCATTGGTTCTTCACTTGATTTATTCAAGAAAAGACGGGATAAGCTCTTGTCAGGTATTATTGAGAGAATACTTAATTGTGGGCTGGACGTGATGGCCTCTGTGATCCCTTACACTGCTAAGATCCTACAATTCTAGGAATCTTATCAAATGAAACCCACTTTTGATATTCCTTTGGTACTTCAGTAATTAGCCCCCTTCTCCCCCAAGGGAACTGAAGGCAGATCTGCCTTAGATCAAGGGCTCCTTCATACCCAATGATGTTAGTGCTGTGACTAGTGAATCTTTGTTCCATTCTATTTTAAGCACACTGACTCTGTAGTGGGAATGGCCTCACCATCTCTTTCCATTAAAAAAAAAAAAATACCAGCTTATCTCATTGCCTGAGATAAAGGTTGCTGCTGAATGCTCTTCCTAAGTGTTCTTGGCAGCAGTCCAGAAGGGCTTATTTTCAGTTGGGGGCATGGAAGATACCGGAAATTAACATATTAATTATAGCAGAAAAAGAGAGACTGAAAGGAGAGCTGGAAAGGTGAAGACTTCTATTAGTACTTCACCTACATTTACAAGGGAGATTCACCAGCATTTGCAATCCTGCCTCATCTCTATCAACTAAACAATGTAGGGGCATTGGTGGCTTTGTATGCACTTGTCCTTTCCCCCCAATTGTCCCTGCTGGCCAGACAGAATTGTGTTTTTAACTGAGTTGATTCAAAAATGGCAGTTCCCAGGAGCTCCTGGCAGAATTGCCCTGGGGGCCACCTGGCCCCATTCTTGGATTTAGTTCTTGGGGTTGTTCTTTTGTCCCTGCATGCTGTTGTTTGGGTGGGGCTACACCTGTTCATTGGGAATCCCAGAAACTGAGGCAGTTACCCTTGGCTGTCCTCCCTGGCATGAGATGAGGTGCTGCAGAATCAGTCTTTTTTTTTTTTTGGTACATGTGGGTCTGTATAACAACTGATTGGTGCTCTACTAGAGGATTCTTAGTCTTTTTGGGGGGGGTGTCATGGACTCCTCAGAAAAATGTCCTTAAGTGTGCAAAGTAAAATATGTAGGATTGTAAAAAACAAAACCAACCCAACTATATCAAAATACAGTTAATCAAAACATGAAAATAAAGTTCATGGACTTCTAGGTTTAAGAACTACTGCTCTTCCCAATGATTTCATATGGCTCCAGTCATACATGACCTGCACTACCCACCCTACTCCTGAAACACTTAGAGTCTATAACACACAAACACTTTGACACAAATATAAATTATCTCTTTGTTCTATAATTGATTCATGTATTGAGCAGTAGTACTATAGTAGCTGGAAGTATGGATTTGGGATCTGGGAGATCTGAATTCAAGTCTTACCTTTACTAGTAGTGTGATCCTGGGCAAGTTATACCCTCCCTAAGCCCCAGTTTCCTCATCTGCAAAATGGGGATAATAATTGCACCTGCCTCACAGAGTTGTTGTGAGATAACATATGGCAAAGTTGATCTGCTAACCCTAAAGAGTTATATAAAGGCTATTAGTGTTATGTAATAGTCTCCTTAGCTACTATATGTTTCCTGCGGGCAGCAATCATGTCTTAAGTGTATTTTCCTACTTAAATTCTATAACCCTCAGCATAGTATTGGGCATATATAAAAGGTGCTAAATAAGACATTGTCAGCTCACTAACTTACCTCAGCTGAATATTAACAGAAAACGTGATACTAGAAAACAATAACTGGCATATCAGGAATTCATTCCAGGAAGAAGCTGAGGTTCTGGATAGCAGATGTAGATTGAAAAGGAAAGCAACACTCCAATTGATGACTTTAAATATTGACCATCCATTGCTTAGAGCTGGCTATTTAAAAAAAGTCAACAGAGGTAAGAGGTAATAGTCTCTATGCCTTTCTACTGAACCCTTAAGAGATGATTTCTTTTTGGTTCAAGCCCTCTAGGAGTGCTTTTCATTGCTTGAATGGCAGGGAGTAGGGAAGGAGTTGACCTAGAATGTGAATGTGTCTTAAGATGTGACTTGATCCCATGCAGCCTACTTTTCTTCATACCACATGGTACAAAACAAACAAACCTTATTTATCAAGGTAGGTATTCCTGTATTCTCTTGTCTTTTGTTCCGGTGCTATTCACACTTAATTTAAAATCCTTAGTTTTTACCACCAGGATTTCAGTTCTTACTTGTTTGTGTGGTTGAAGTATTTGTGATTTTCATTGTTTGAACCACAGCTTATTCACTTATATATGTCTACCATAGTGGTTGTTGTCTTTCATTCTCAAAGGAGAACAAAATGACATCACTATGCTAGAGTCAAGTTACAGTATGTCCAACTGTGGCTCATCAGAATGTTCTACCACAAGTTGGGCACAAATAGTCCATGTGAACATTTGGGGTGAATTCTCTAAATTTGTGCACCTGAAGTTTCTTTTGATAGGCATAGTGCCTTGCATATGATTAACAACAATAACTAATGTTTACCCATTTGTCTATACAGTATTTATGTGAATTACCATGGAAAGGGGCACGAGGCAGGTATAAGCAGGCTACAACACATTATAAACAGGGAATTACTTAGGTAAAGCTATGTAAAGGATACCAACAGACAAATGTGTACTTGGAGAAAATATAGAACAGTCAGGATAACCAATGGACAGCCTGTGTGAGTCATTGATACCTATACAGCATCGAGAGGACTTGAGTAAGGATCCCAACTCATTGAGTGGACACCTTTGGGTGAATTTATAAAGATAATGATGAGAGTCATCCAGAAAAGATAGGCAGGAATGGGTTATAATTTGCATTGTTGGAGGGAATACCCATGTCAATGAAATCACAGATGCACTACAGTATTTGGGGTTAATGAATGAATGAATTATTGAATATCTATTTTATACCTCAGGAATGAACTTGGTTACCCAGGAACGGATTATTATTTTTACTGTGATGTGATATTCTTAACTT
This sequence comes from Gymnobelideus leadbeateri, assembly GCA_011680675.1. NCBI lineage: Eukaryota > Metazoa > Chordata > Mammalia > Diprotodontia > Petauridae > Gymnobelideus > Gymnobelideus leadbeateri. The sequence goes on from WOXC01007646.1 coordinate 59,940, forward strand.
CATCTAGAAAGGCTACATTAACCTTGTTGCAATAATCCATCTGATTCCTGTTCTCTCTTTGCCCCCACCCCCAGCATATGATGCCTATTCACATTTCAGAAGAAAGGGGAGCAAACTTCTCCCTCAGAGTTTTGGATGTCTGGTCAGAGGTGATGAGCTTTCATTAAAGCTAAAACAAACCCCAGATTTGTTGGAGGGGAACAAAGAAAACAAGCTTAATGTCTTAAATGTCTTTAAGCTTATCGACAGTGCTCTTGTACCCCTCTTTTTACCTTTCATGAGGTGTCCCAGTCATACTTAATTTCCAACTCTTCTCATTCTCACCTTCTTAACAGTAGTCTTCTCACCCTGGAGATAACTCTGCTCAGAGGCCCTTCTCTCTTGATTGGTGATGCTCTAGCCTGTACTACCATCATCTTTGCCAAGAAAAACCCAAATGGGGCCACCAAGACAGTGACAGGACCAAAACAACTGAACAATAACACCAACAAAAACCATTCATGACTGTTCTCAGACATCCTCACTTCACTCCCCTGCTGAGCACTCACTCTCTGGACTTTTCCTCCTCAACAGCAGCCTTGCTCTCCAAAAGGACTCTTTCAACCTTCAGCTTTCTAGCTCCTCTTTATGTACTGGCTTTCCTTATTTGAATGTAAATTCATTCAGGATGTAGACATCTTGTTTATTGTGTTTGTATACCCAACATTTAGTACATATAGTAAGGGCTTAAGAAGTCCTTTATTTATATCTACATCATCTACCTATGTTAGGAGCAGCTGGTTGGTGCAGTGGATAGAACACTGGGTTTGGGATCAGGAAGACTCATATTCCTGAATTCAAATCTGACCTCAGACACTGGTTGTGTGACCCTGGACAAATTATGTAACCCTGTTTGCCTCAGTTTCCTCATCTGTAAAATGATATGGAGAAGGAAATGGCAGACCACTTCAATATCTTTGCCAAGAAAACCCCAAATGGGGTCATGGAGAGTTGGACCTGACTAAACAACATCTATATCTATCTCCATCTATCTACTTATTTATCTCCTCTGATCCTTAGGAACCTTAATATCAAATGCCAGTTAGTTGTAATTTCAATTTTTATGTTTCTCCCCTCCTCTAATAATAATAATGCTTGTGTATTATATACTGTTTATAATATATATAATGTTTCCTAATTAGATGAGGCTGGAGAAACCCAAGAGCAGAGGGGTCCGTGTGACAAGAACCAAGTGGTCTGTGTTGTGAAAGTGTATAAAAAGATTAAAGATAAGGCGAGTTCATGGCTCACCTTCAGTAATTCTGATATCCAACAAAGACCCAGCAAAAAGATATCAACTTGCTTTCCTTTTGGAGGCTTGGCAGAAGCCCAGAGAGGTGGTAATTAGCCCAAGGTCACTGCACCAGAGTCCTAGAGCACTTGAACCTAGAGCTTCTGATTTCAAAACCATGGTTCCTTCCTCTACATCAGGTCCCAACAGCCCCAGCTTAGGCACAAGGTTCTTTGCGGGGGGGACGGAGGGCCAGTCTGAATCCCTGATCACATTTGTATTATCTCCATCTCTTTGTTATTTCTTGGAGTCAAGATGACCTAGAACCAGACAGGTTTAAATCTTCCTTACTCTCAGGCTTGCCTTAACTAGATCAGGGGAGTTTTGCTTATATAATATTTAACCTGTGGCCTTTATATCATGGCGTCATCATCTAACAGAAAGTCCCACAGTGAGTCCAATACCAAATACAAGGTCAAAGATGTTTTTAACTGTGATTTAGATTTTTTTTTCCGCAAAAAGAGTAACTTAGGGACAAGGAGGGTATCTGTAGTAGAGGGCAGAGGGTAGATATTGGGACTTTCCACTTGGGTCTCTTGAAATGATTTCTCTAGCCAGTTTCTCCTTCCACTGTTTCTTGTTTTTCAGTATATATTTATAATCATCCACCATTCTTCTCTGTTTGCATTTACAAATGAGTTTTTATTTTAAACTGATGTTGCCACGTCAAATGCTGATAAGGGTTGATTTTAGGGTTATTTGGTCTCCTTTCAGGGACCACACACCTTATCTCAGAGAAGATAACCATAATTTACACTAAACTGCAGTAAAAGAAGAACTCAGTCACCTAGGGAAATTCTGACTTGCACAGCCTCTCAAAAGGCTGAATATAAACGAACCTAAGTCACTTTTTACAGCAAAGTCCAAGGAAGGGGGGGTGAGGCATCTATTAAGTGCCAGGAATTGTGAAAAGTACTTTAGAAATATTGTCTAAATGGAACTTTACAACCGCTCTGGGAGACATGTGCTATTATTATTCCCATTTTCGAGTTGAGGAAACTGAGGCAGGCAGCAGCTAGGTGACTTGTCCAGGATCATATAACTAGTAAGTGTCTAAGGCCGCATTTGAACTCAAGTCTACTTGACTCCAGCCTCAGAACCATCTACCACCTAACTATTAGTATTATTGTTATTTTCTTTCTAAATGCTGATTATTTATATCCCAAGAGTCTGACATCCAAAAGAAACAATATGGAAGGGGAGGCAATGGCAATCTTTATGAAGACAAGTAACAGGGTAATCAAAACTAATCACCTTCAGGATTGTCTTTGGAAACCTAACAAAATCCACGGAATGTTTCTACGTAGAGATGGATTAATGAATTTGAATCTAGCTTCCTTTGCCATGAAAAGTAATGGAGATTAAAGATCCTATCAGAGAGTAAAATAAGAACTTTCCATTTTTTATATCTCTGGTCTGGGAGATCTAGGTGACTCATTTTAATGTTTCTGAATTTAATGCAATATGAATTCCGAGTAAAAGGATGATGCTAAATTTTACTAAAGATAGAGTTCTTCTGAACTGCATTAAGATGCATAAACTTGATGTTTCTATGACATTTCCCGTGTTTCTAAGACATCTTATAATACACTTTGGAAGGAGAATCTGAAATGTTATTTTCTGGTCATTGGATTATACTTGATTTTTTATCTGGCTTCCTTTTGTGAGAATTCAATAACAATTATCAAAGGATTTTGTCTTAGCCATGGGGACACTTGCCTTTAAGGGTGCTAAAGAAGTCCTTTGGCTCCCTCTGGTGCTGAATTAAATAATTACAGAGTCCTTCATCTACTTCTAGTACCTACCTAGTATGTACCTTTGCTCATAAAATGTTAGGATTCAGAGCTGGAAGAAATCTTAAAGATCATGTAATCCAACTCCTCTCCCCCATCTTAATAGAAAACGAAGTTGAGAAGTATAACAAACAAAACAGTCACTGGCCACATTGCAGGAGCTTATTTTCTATCCATGGAGATGATATGTACAAAATATAGATAAACCAAATACACAGTAATTTGACTGGGAGAAGCACTAGCTATTGGGGAAAGGAGTGAATCAGAAAAGGGTTCATATAGAAGTGGGGCTTAAACAGAGTTCTGAGAGTAGAAAGGGTTTCTAAGAGGTGGGGAGGGTGAGAAAAGGCATTCTAGGCATGGGTAAATCCAAAGGCAAATAGACAGGAGATGAAAAAAAGCAAGATCATTTTAACTGGACTATGGAGTATGTGGAGAGGAATAATGTTTAAATTGAGAAACTGTTGTTGTAAAATAACGTATTTCAGAATTTCTGGATACATATGTACCTAACAATAGTAAAACATGGCTACATGATTTTTTAAAAATATGCATACACATATAATATACATATATAACACACATGTATACCTAATAATATATGTCATTTTAAAACACTAAGCAAAAGAAACTAATTTATGGAACTGTTCTTTATAAAATGAAACTAATAATTACTTCTTGATTTAGAAAGTGATAAAATAATCGAAGCTGCTTACTTAGCCGTAGTATTTGCTATACACAGTCCCAGAATAATAAATTCAGACTTGGAAGAGAATTCAAAGTCCAAACCACAGCCAAGTAGGATCCTTTCTTCCACATCCTGGCAATGGGCCTTTATTTATTGTCCTCTAGTGACAGGGAACCAATCATCTACTGAGGTTGCCCACATCACTGTAGTACAACTCCAGTTTTTAGTATTTCTTTACACTGACCTGAATTTTCTTCTCTGAAACTACTTAAGAAAAGATTCATAGGTCTTCCTTTTTAGGACCAAGCAGAACAAGGTTACCAGCTTCTTCCACACAATAGCACTTCAAAGCCTTGAAGACATTTGTCATCATCCCTCTAAATAGTCTCTTTAGTCTAGGCTAAGCATTCCGGCTCCCTTTAAGAATCAGATGATCATCATTTAGATTTGTCTTCAGGCTCTTCATCAATTTGATTATTCTTTCCTGGAAGTGCTCACAAAATGTCGCTCCTAGACAGGAACCCAGTATTCCAGGTGTGGCTTTGCCTGGGCACAGTACAGTGATGCTATCCCCTGAGTTGTATGCAGGAACACAGGGTTTGGTGTCAGATGGCCTAGATTCAAATCCCAGCTTTGCTTCTTGCTACCTGTGTGACCATAGAAAATTACTGGACTTCAGTTTCATCATCTGTAAAAGGAGTGGGTTGTAACTTGGGCTGTGAATCTATAACCTATAAGCTCTCTCATTCTGGCTCTAGTCTAAGATTAGACAAGGAGTTAGGAATTGGGATGATCATTTCCCTGGGGTTTAGCAACCTCAGAATGAGTCATCAACCGAAGCATCACAGGATTTTAGAGCTGGAAAGGAATGTCTTTATTAAGTACCTGCTATGTACCAGGCACTATGGGGAGTGCTTTGCAATCTCATTTGACATCATTTGAGTCCTGTGAGGTAAGTGCTATTATAATCTTCATTTATAGATGTGTGACTTGCTCAAGGTGACACATAGCTAGTAAGTGTCTAAGGCTAGATTTGATGGAAAATAAGCATCTTAAACTCAACATGTCCAAAATGTCTTTCCCTCTAAACCTTCCTCCTCTCCTACCTTCCCTATTACTGTAGAGGGTAACACCATACTCCCAGTGCATCAGTCTCACAACCTAGCAATCTTCCTGGATTCTTCGATATCTTTTACCTCATACCCAAGCTGTTGCCAAGACCTACTGATTTTACTGTTGCATCCTTCATATATGCCCCTCTACTCCTCTGACACTGTCGACTCACACCTGAATTACTTCAGTAGCCTGCTGGTAGGTCTTCTTGCCTTAAGTGTCTCCCTATTCCAATCCATTTAGCCTAAAATGCAGTTCTGATCATGTCCCTTCCCATTCCCATTCCCAATAAACTCCAGTGCTTTCCTATTGTCCCCAGGAGCAAATACAAAATGCTCTGTTGGCATTCAAAGCTCTTTATAACTTAGCCCCCTCCTGCCTTTCCAGTCTTTTTACACTTTACCATCCCCCACATACTCTTTGAACTAGTGACTCTGGCCTCTTGGCTGTCCCACCAAAGACACTCCATCTTGAAGCTCCGGACATTTTTTTCTGACTGTGCCCCATACCTGGAATGCTCCCTCTCCTCTGCTCTGATTGCTGACCTCCCTGGCTTCCTTTAAGTCCCAACTAAATGCCCACATACTAAAAGAAGACTGGTATTCCTAGAGCTTAGCACAATGCCTGGCATACAGCTACTTAATAAATATTGATTGGATTAGGGGTTTATCAAGGTGTGATGATTGGCAATAGAACAAAGGATCATGGGTTTGGAGGGTAGAGGATAGTATGGCATTGAAACTGTTCATGGAGGGGTCTGAGACAGGGAAGGGAGGAGAGTCTAGCCAGTGTTTCCTGTCCCCTTGATGGCCTAGGGGAGTGGGGGAACTGGGAGGAGGATGTAAAAGAATGAAATAAAAATTAAAAATTCATTTAGACTGATGATAATAGGCAAACCATATTTCTACTAATGTTAACCAATGAATTTGTGAACTTTCCCCTAAGTTCCATCAAAATGACTTTATATCCTTAATGAAAATCCCAATTTTTGGAGTATTTAAAAAGAAAACCAAGTTTTCAAGCATAATGATTTATAAAGGTGGCCACCAGAGGACGCTGTGGCCATTAGTCAATCTCTTCGGCCTGGTACTCCAGTTCCACTGGTTGTCATTCATTTTCTGGCTCCACCCCATGTGTTAGGGTTCTGACATTTAGTTCAGTGTAAACTTGTGTGTCCACCAGTCATTTCACTCAGTTTATCCCTCCACCCATGAACCACTACTTTTCTTCCCTTCAAGATGTCAATCAAATACTCACACACCAGCATCATTATCCTAGTAAGTAGTTTAATTAGGATAATAGGTAATGAGAGCACATTGACTGTTATTCCATTTGATCTTTAACCCTAACCTCCTCAACCTCCTAAAAATAGAAACATTTGCTCTTTCCTCCCCGCCCCCCTTAGCTTCTCTTCTCCTCCTTCCTTTCCTCCTCTCTCCCCCCACCCTCCACCTTGTCATTGGGATGAGATTGAGAGCCTAGGAATTCAGTCTTTTTTTTAGTCATCTCTTTCCTCTAAAGGAAGAGAAAGAATACCTATAAAGTCAACTCAATCCTAAGCTAGAAAGTGTTATAAAAACTTCAATGATTCACCTGGTTTCAGCTTCATGGGCAAACAAGCCATCAGGATGATTGCTTCCTCCATAGTTTCAGAAGCACTACTCTTCAGGATGAGAAATTTTGCTGTGCCTCCATGTGTCCATGCCATACTAGCCTGGAAAGAAAGTGCTAATAAAATTCCCTAGTAGGGGGAGCCATTGGACTTGTCAGAAACAGGCATAACCTCTTGGGCCGCTGGTCCCTCCAAAGCCTTCTCTTGCACTTTCAAATTACTCAGGGCAATGTGTCCAAAATCACTGTCACCCTACAAGTCTATCAGTTGAATTGAACTCTGTCCTCAAGGAGGCCTTCATCAATTTCATGATTCTCTCATGTGTGGTTCTAGCTGGGGAGATGTTCTAGCTTGGGGAGATGTTCTAGCTTGAGTTCTTTTTAAACCACTATACTACACTAATATATAAACGCATTTACTTAAGGATATATAAAATAAATGCTGTAATATAAATGGATATCCATAAATAAAGCAGAGTTGGATGATGAAAAGCAAGCAACAAGCCTGTGTTTCAGAACAGATTTACTTTGGGACAGAACATCTGTATGCCCTAGACAAGGTTTGGAAGCTGCACCATATCACCCCTACCCCTGTGCCCCCTCCCTGCCACACAGTGTTACTGAACTTTGGAGGATTGGAACCTTTACAGTAGCACAGGTGACTTGGCAAGATGAATCACTTTGTACCAAGGAGAGCACAATTTTCTGGCCAGTGTACATCCTGCTGTCTGGTGTCAATCCATGTACATGCTTACAGAGGCTTCTTCTGGGCTACAAGATGTCTCTGCCTTTCAATTCAGAGCATACATAGGTTTTGTGACTATTCACCATCCACTTAAGGGGCAGTGAGGGAAAGCCTTTGGTTTGCCTGCTGAGTTGGAACTGAGAGTATAGTCACAAGTCACAAACAGATCAAATCTTTTCTTTTCCTTCTTACTAGCCATGAAGGATAAGAATCCCTCTAGAGTGTCCTCCCCACTGGCTAGCCCCTACCTAGGCCAGCTTGTGTCTGGGATGAGGCTGCCTCTTGAGTTCTCTTTTGTTTGGTACAGGGCCCTGTGAGACCTCAAAAATCCAGAAGTCCAATGGTCAAGCTTGAGAAAGGGCCAAGAAATGACTTTCCTGGCAATGGATCAACCTGGAAGGGTAGATAGACTCTGTCCTGAAAAATTGAGCAACTTGTCCTTCTGGAAGTTATCTAGCTAAGCTACCTGGCAGTGAACTTGGTGTTGGGAGGAATGCTTTTAGTGGCCACTTTAAATAAGTCCACTCTGATGTGTAGAGGGGAGGGTATGCCCCCACTGGGGAAAGGGATGTTTTTGTCCTTTGGATCTTGCTATATGTTTTTAGCAAAGTTCCCTTTCTAAAAGCTAATTGATATGAGCTGGTTATATGACATTGGGGTACATTCATCATTGGTTATTGAAACTGGAAGGAAATACAATGGAAAATAGGGGCTCAAGCCAATAGCACAAGAACAACCATGCCACTACACCTCAGGGGTACCCCTAGAGCTTTTAAGGGGAGATGTTGACAACTGAGTTTGGAATGCTCAACCTAGTATGCTTGTGGGTTGGTAGAATAAGTGCGCAGTCTCACTCCACTGGCATTAAAAATACTTGCTTTTGAAAAAGTTTTTCTAATTGTACTCCTTCCTTTGCCACATACATTCCAGACCAGTGGTGTCAAACTCAAATAGAAGACCATATATTGACTTAGAAAACCAGAAATTAACATTAGCTATATTTTGTTGTGCTTTCATTTATTTTGGTAAACATTTCTAAATCCTATTTTAATCTGGTTCTGCCTCACTGAGGGGGAAATTCAGGAAGTTTTGCAGGTAGCACATGGCTTGATGACTAGAAGTTTGACATCTTTGCCTTAGATGACTGCTATTTCTTGCTTGCCTCTTGGATTTAGGGCTATGTAATAGTGCTTCATTAAAAATTTGGCTAGGGGGGAGGCTAAGTGGCACAGTGAATAGAGCACCAGCCCTGGAGTCAGAAAGACCTGAATTCAAATCCAGCCTCAGACACTTAACACACACACACACACACACACACACACACACACACACAACCTGGCCTGTGACCTTGGGCAAGTCACTTAACCCTAATTGCCCCTCCAAAAAAAGCAAAAAAAAATTTTAGGTAGCCATAGTTGTAATTTCATTGGTAGAAGGAAGTCCCAAGGAGGAAATTCTCTTCCCCAAACAGAAAGCACTTCTTTAAGTTATAGTCTTGGTTACTTGGAGGCACCAAGAGATGAAGCGGTGAACACAAAATAACACAGCCTGTATGTAGTTGTTGTTTGTCTTTTGTTATCAAAGAGGACCATAGCATCAGGAAAGTGATGCCATGACTTGCAAGTGAATTGGATTTAAGTGGGGAAGGGCTATGTATCAGAGGCCACTCGGACCCAGGTCTATCTGGACTGTAAGCCTGGCTGGCTAACTACTATACTCTGCTGTGTCACTTTATAAATGCAATGTTTTATAAGGCACAAACAAGAATGAATTAGATGTTCCACTGGGTCTATGGAGCCATAACCTGTTAGATCTTACCCATCACTGAAGGAACATCTTATTGGGAGAGGAGAAAGGGAGCAAAAAAGTCCATATGGAATCACCTGCCTTTTTTATTCAGGGCTGCTCCTTTTGCACATTCCCTCTTCCTTCCTTGTAGCTGAGGGTGATTGTATCAAATTGATGTCAGATCCTATAATTATAGGATGTTCAGCTTTATCAAGGATGCTTAACTTTGTGATGTGGCCTCATTGGTTTCTGGTGAAACCTATAGACCCCTTCTCAGAATAATATTTTTAAATGCATGAAATAAAATATAGGAAACCAATTATGTTGAAATATTAGCACCAAATATTTTTAAAAACCAACAAATTTATGGATCACAGGTTAAAAACCCTGGATTATAGGATCATGGATTTGTAGGTCTAAGCAACTTGAGCTACTAGTTCTAAGAACTGATTGTTAAATTTTTAGTGTGGGCTAATTTACTCTTTGGAAATCTACAAATCAGGTCTTGGTTTATTGTTTTGTTGATTGTTTAGACATCAGAAAGTGATGTTAATGATGTGGACTCTAGATGGCCTCTTGAGGTCCCTTCCATAAGCTTTCTATCCACGATCCTAGCTTTTCAAGGTGACCAGAATGTGCTCATCTGCTTCCGAGCCCCACAGAGACTGTGCTATAATGGTGCCAGTTAAAAGCCAACAGCAGTCTGATGGCTGTCAGTCTCACTCTCTGAATGTTCCTCATTCATCCCCCCTCCCAGCTGTTAAATATTTATTTACTAACACACCTTTTAGAGGTGATTTAGATGAACTCCTTCATTTTGTGGTTGGAGATGAAGAAACAGAAGTCCAGAGAAGAGGGTTAGGTGACTGAGGTCTCACAGGTACTAACTGTCATGGCCACGTTTCAAAGTCAGGTCCTCTGACTCCAAATCCAGGATTCTTTCCATTGTGCCATGATGATAGACCAGAATGAACCATTAATTTCTCTTTACCCATGGGTAGACTCAAAGCAGAAGTTATTTTCCTATCCTAGAGAGTTAATAAGACTCTTAATGTTAATTGATTGATTGATTATTGGTTGAGGGGCAACGTGATGCTATGGAAAGAGCACTGAAATTAGCCTGGCATGTAGTAGGTACTTAATATATATTTATTCATTTACTATTGACTGTAGTCAAAGGATGAGAATATGAATCAGTAGCTCTGAAAATTACTACCTGGGATCAACTTTTCTGGGTCTCTCTCATTTTAAAACAAAGTGTTTAGGTGAGATGATTTTGGGGGACCCTCCTCACTCTAAACCCTACAGTGTTAATAGAATCCTCTGAAGATGACTTCTAGTGCCCCCTTCCCATTGACACATTGCCAGGTTCTATCCTGAGGAGCTAGATAAAGTCTTCAAATGAATAATTTTCAGGGAATCCTACCTTTGGAATCTATGCTTTCTAACAAGAATGCTAATCAGAGTTGTGCTCCAACTGGAGGAGGTTTAGGTGGTGAAGGGGAGGTACAGACAACAAATTGAATTCAATAAGCATGTAATTGTTTTAATGAACCAAAAATGTATTCCCTTTCTACCTCCCCCTCATAAAAAAACACATTGTAACAAATACGCAATGTTAAAATAGAACAACCAAATTCTCACATTGGCCATGTCCTCAAACCATATCTCATTCTGTATCTTGACCCCATCATTTTTCTATGAGGCAGTGGGTAGCTCGGCTCATTATAGGCCCTTTGAAATTATGGATGGTCAGGGAATTGATCAGAGTTCTTAAGTCTTCCTAAGCTATCTGTCTTTATAATGTTATTGTATTTGTATTTTCATTGTTTTCCTGGTTCTGCTCACTCCACTCTGCATCTGTTCAAAAGTGACAGGAATAGAATACATGGTTTCCTTATCACTCTGAGTGAGTTAGTACTTGGATGTGCTGATGACATTTTCCTTTTCTCAAGTGTCCAGACTAAGTTTCAAAATGGTTTCAGAGTGCCCAGGTTTCACTAGTAGGGAAGGGAGAAATGGACATCCTCCAATTAGGACACTAGGCTCTAGTTACAACTTGAAATGAAAAGCAGCTCTTGGCACCCATTGGGATTATCTCTGGGTCCGTCTTGTATGCTGAGTGCCTGCTATGTGGAGCCCTGCAGGATCCCTTTAACGTGCCAATTAGAGTACCATCACCCATGCGGGCTGGAGGAGAATAGCTGGGCCCTCAGCATGCAGGGAGGCAAGATAACAAATAATATGAACAGTGAAAAGATGTAAGGGGTCAGAAAGGGTTAAATGCTGTCAAGCAACTCACATCCTTGAAAAATGCCCACTCTCCCCTCCTCCTACTAATCTCTGACAGACAATTAGAGCTTTTGATTTATTAGCAACCTCAGTCGCAGACCAAGTCTTAAAGAAAAATGAAGACTTCAGCTGCTTCTGTAATAAAGGCTACCATTTCCTAAGTAGAAAGTGGGAAATGTGGCTGATGGTTTTTTAACTCCATGACAATCAGTCAACCTACAAGCAATTTTTAAAAACTTACTATGTGCCAGGGACTGTGCCGGACCATGGAGATATGAAGACAAAAAATGAAATAGACCCTTCCCTTAAGGAGCCTTTGGGTAATGTTTGTTCTGGGGCAAAAACCAAATTGCTACTGGAAATCAGCATCAACCACAAAAGCTAAGTATACCACAGTGGGATCATTGATAATGTCAAGCTAAAGAAACATTGATTGCTTGGTATTTGCGCTATTGTGAGAATTATTAATGGCCAATTGGAGAGAATAATTCCTGATTCCATTTGCATACGCAGTGCTCTGTGTTCCCCACAGAAGGTCACAAGTCTGGAACTGGAAGGGACCTCAGAGGCGATCTACTACAGGCCCTTATTTTACCCAATGGGGGCCCATGGAGGCTGTTGACTTGTCCAAGGTTACATGGATGGCAAGTGCTGGTGATAGGATTTGGACCGGTGACTAGTATCAGAGCTGGAGATTTTTTCCTTTATAAAAGTCCCTCTTCTTCTAATAGGTGGCTCACAGCAACCTAATAATTAGCCCCATTTTCCAGATGTGGAAACTGGGGCTCTGAGAGGTTAAGAGAATCACCCAACTTGTAAAATGTGGGAGGTCAGTTTTGATTCAATGTTTTCCTGACTCTTACTTTGTGACACTGTCTTTCATTATCCCTTCTAGCCCTAAGACTTTAGGTTTCTCTGAACTTCTGGTATTCACCAGTCAGTTCTACTGAAGCATGGGAGTCAGGAAAATACAGGTTGGAAGGGTTCTCTCCTCCTGACTGTTGACTCCCCAGATCCAATACTCTTTCCTCCATGACCCATGGCCAGAGCTGAGGCCCCTGCCAGTAAGGTCTAACCTCCACTTCCCCTCATTCAGGGAGTACATGTCAGCTTGTTCCAGTGGCCAGACCTGAGCTAAGCATTAAAATCAAATGCTTTTGAAAGTTGAGAAAGGAAAAGGGAACTTATCTCACTGAGGAAGTATCACTGAATGAGCATGCCTGAAAAAAGGTCAGCTGGTCTCCGTGGAAGGTAGATCAGTTTTACCTTGTAGAAAGGGAACAGAAGGACCCTGCTGCTCTAGCCAGCCTAATACTTTGAACTCCACAGTGCCTTTTTTTTAACTAGAGACACAAAGTGATACTTAAATACATCTTTGGATACCCCAGTGAGGCAGCCTTGAAAGTGGGGGTTATCTGCATTCCACAGAAGCAGGGGAACCTTATGAAGTGACTTATTCAAGGTCACTCAGCAAGTCCCCAGAGGTTTGGAGTTGAGGGTCTCCGAAAAGCCCCCTGTCAGTCTGCCCAGCAAGGGAAAATCTGAGTCAGCACAAGTCCCCTTCTCTGCAGTTTTCCTCACAGAATGATACTAAATCCAAATAATCCCACTGGATAATTCAACAGCAGGCTGAGCAGATCAGACCTCCTAACCTGCCACCACCTTGTGTCCTCTTTAAGGTTTACTGTTTCCCAGGCCCCCAGTGACATCGGACAGGAACATTATTGGCTCAGCTTTGAAGTCATGTGAGGCCCTCTTTGTTGGGAGCATAAAGGTCAAGAGAAAGTGGGGTGAAATTGGCAGGGCCCACTGAGGGATTTCCATTATCCTCTCCATCACTCCAACTGCCAGGCCTAGATGAACCTCTCTCATGGGTGTAGAAGCTGAAGTAGCACTGGACTCAGGTGAACATTCTTGTTGGTGTGCCAGCCATGCTTTTTGTGGTCACCCATGCAGACTGGCCAGCACAGCAGGGAGGCAGTAACATACTTATCCTGGTCTGACTTCAACTTCCTGGCTTTTAATTCTACTCCCTCATGCCCCCAACTTTCCCTAGCTTGACTCCTTGGAAAGCAGGGCTGATGCCTAAGAAAGAGAAATGGAGTGGGTCGAAAATGTTTGCACCATCAACTTCTTCTACCTCTGACTTGTGGTGTAGAGAAAAGGGGTTCATTCTGGATTGTATCGCAGTGGACAGCTTAGCCAGAGGGGCTAACAGCTTCTTGCCAGACCTGAATAGTGTCATCCCTCCTTACAATGCTCAGAAGGACCAACACCTAGTTGACTATTTTGCAGCCAAGGCTTCACCTCGGTTTCATCGGGAAAGAGAATCAGTAAGTTCTTCATGTTTCCTTGACTTTTCTCCTATTCTAGGTGTGCATAGTGTGTGTGTGTGTGTGTGTGTGTGTGTGTGTGTGTGTGTGTGTGTGTGTTCCAGATCAGCCTGGGGACATTAAGACAATAGGAGATTCTCTAGATTGGACACACACACACACATACACACATGGTGTGAAGGCATCTTACTCTCCTAAGAACTCACCTTTGGGAGTAATTGGAAACAGATAATTTTGTTTGAAAAGGGATAGGGATGGGTATAATGAAGACTTTTAAAAAACTGGAGCTGTGATTTCACCAGACTAGCTCCTCATGGGTATCTGATCTGTGATTTAATAGTCTTAGATGCCTTGGGCATTGAGAGGTTCAAATGACCTGGCCAGGGTCATCCAGTCACAGAGATAGAATTGTCTGTTCCGTGATCTGATGCCAGCTCTCCAAACTCTTGGCACTTCTCTGAAATATCTGATGAGACCCACGAGCCATATGACTTAGGCTGTGTGACCTCGGGAAGGTCATTTCCCTTCTACAAATCACATCCTCCTTATCTACAAAATGAAGGGGATCTAACCCTGACTAGCTCTGAATACTTTGAGCCTCATGTTTCAGAGGAACATAAAGGCAAAGCTAGAAATGAGGGTAAAGGCTTCTAGCTCCCACTCCCCCATCATTAGCACTTGAGGCACTGAGAGTTGTCAATTTTGTCCAAGTTTAGTTACACAAGATAATGTCAGAGGCAGGATTTCAAACTGGATCCTTTGACCCCAAATACAGGATTCTTTTTCTTTGGAAAATGAAGTGTATATCAATTCTATCTCTGATGCTTATTGTCTGTGTAACCTTGAGCAAGTCACTTAACCTTTCCTGGGCCTCTGGGGATTGGACTGGATGACCTATGAGGTCCCTTCTGGCTTTAGCCCTGTGACTGTATGATCCTACAACAAAGAAACACAAAGTATCTGATAATGGGTGGAGGGAGTAGAGTGAAATACAAAGTTTATTTCCAGATAAAATACCAACACAGCCACAAATACACAGAGAGCTCCAGAATAGAAGTAGTATGGGAGGTCTGGGGTGGGGAATTTAATTACCTGGGGGTGTAGCAAAAGGAATCAGGAAAAGATTCCTAGAGAAGGTTTGTTTCAGCTGGGCTTTAAACAATGGAAAGAAATGAATAGGATCAGAGAGGACTATAGAGTCAGAGCTAGAAGAGGGGCCCCTTCAGTATCATTTAGTACAAATCCCCTAGGATATAGACCCAGACAAGGTTAAATGAGTTACCCAAAGCCCTATGGGTAGTAAATTGCAGGTCTAGGATTCAAATCCAGCTCCCAGGTGAAGAATAGGAAGAAGGGTATTAAGCACAAAGGTGGGAGAGGATGATGATTTTTTTTTTTGGAGGGAAACTTCTTTTGCAGATTTGTACAGTTTGTCTAAATTATATTGTGTAAGCTTTTTTTTTGTGGTGGCTAAAAATTGGACATCAAGGGGATGCCCATCAGTTGGGGAATAGCTGAATAAGTTGTGGTATATGATTGTGATGGAATACTACTGTGCTATAAGAAATAACAGGATGATTTAAGAAAAACCTAGAAAGACTTACTTGTACTGATGCAAAGTGAAATGAAAAGAACCAGAAGAACATTATGCACAGTAACAGCAATATTGTTCGATGAAGAATTATGAATGACTGAGCTCTTCCCATTGATATAGTGATGCAAGACAATTTCAAAAGACTCATGATGGAAAATGCTATCCACACCCAGAGAAAGAACTATGGAGGTTGAAAGCAAATCAAGGCATACTATTTTCCCTTCCTTCCTTCCTTCCTTCCTTCCTTCCTTCCTTCTTCCTTCCTTCCTTCCTTCTTTCTTGTCTTTTGTACAAAATGACTAATATTGAAATGTTCTACATGATTACACATGTATAACCTACGTTGGATTGCTTATCATCTCAAGAAGAAGAAAGTGGGGAGGAGGGATAGAATTTGGGACTCAAAACTTAAAAAAAACCCAAATGTTAAAAATTGTTTTAACATGTAATTGGGGAAAAAAATAAAATATTACAAAATAAATGGTATTACACAGAGGTAAGAGATAAGCCTGGAATGGGTGTGGAAGGCTTTGCATGCTAGGCTGAGGAGATAAACAAATGCAGTATTTTTGTTCCTGTATCATGCTCTGCTTTTAGCATTTTGCTTGGCTAGGGAAGGCTTCATGAACATTTGAAAAAACAAAATCAAAATCAAAATGCTAAGGTAATTTATTTATGTAATAATGCATTGGGGGGAAAGGTAACAATGCATGAGGTAGCAAAATCCTACAATGAAGTATGTGCATGGAGTGGAGATCAAGGTGGGAAGGAGACAGGACTAATACTAGAACCACTCGTATGAATTGATATTAGGCTTTGACTATGTGTCAACACAGTGTTCTTTTGGAGAAGCCCCCACTAGTCTTGAGTTAGAGCCAAACCAGAGGCCTAACAACAGTGCTCTGTCAGGGTCCTGCTGAGTATTTTTATGGGTTTGCTTTTCCCTACTGTCTTAGGTTCCTGTATACCCATTTTATCTTTGCAGTGGTCTAAAGGGATAATGGTCCAGGAAGAGAACGAGGAAGGTGGGAAAGAAAAAATGGGACCAGTGGCCCAATACCTGATGAGGAGGAACAGAGCGGGTGCAGGTAAAAGGAAAATGATCATCTCTCAAAGTCACTCTTTCCAAAGCAAGGATTTATTTAGTTGTGAAGCTGGTGTTATGAGTACTTGCTTATAACTTTGGGGCTGAGATCAAGGCATGGATTTTTAACGCCATATCAGGTAACTAGTTGGAAAGTAAGATGCTCAGGACAAAGAACATCCTTAACTTTTTGAAGTGAAAGTTGTAGAGGGCAGCCTACCGTACTTTCCTAAAAATATATCCCCACCTCCAATTGTATTTATTGTCTTCTCAATAAGTGAGGAATGGGTAGGGGAAAAGGGAGAATTTAAAACTGAAAATACTAATAAAAATTAAAATAAAAACAGAGCAAATTGGAAAAAAATCCCCATGCCTGCTCAGTGACAGATTGGTGGGCTACTGTGATACTCACCTTCTCCCTTTCTGAAATTCTAATTTTTTGGCTTATTTCTTTGGAGTAAGGTATTCCCTTACTCTAAGAGACCCCTGTTTATTGAAAATATATTCCTGGGAAATGGTAAGTACAGATGAGTTTGTCCCAAAGTAGAATAAAGGAACTGAGTGTAGGACAAATAAACTTTGCTGGGAGGGAGAAGAGAAGAAAAAGATAGGCCACCAATAGAAAAGAGAGGACAGACCATGTTCAAGAATGCTATTGGGGCATCATTGAACCATGAGAACTTTGGGTGCAAATCCAGATACCACCCATTTTATTACCTGTGTGACTTTGGGTAAATCACTTGACTTTTTATGGAACTCAGTTTTCTCATCTGCAAATTGAAACCATTGGTCCAGATAAGCTGACTTTACAATAATATTCTTTTAAGCTCAAAATCTAGGCTCCTAAGGATTTCACCTACTTTATATTTTTATTTAAGGTATATATGAAAGTGGGGAGGGGTGGGGAGGTAGAGAGGAGGAAGAGGGAGATGGGTGGGGAGTGGGGGAACAGAGGGAGGAGAAATAGAGAGAAAGAGAGAGAGGGAGGGAGGGAAAAAGGGAAGGAGAGAGAGAAAGAAGGAGGAGAGAGAGGAAGGGAAAGAGGGAGGAAGAGAGAGAGAGAGAGAGAGAGAGAGAGAGAGAGAGAGAGAGAGAGAGAGAGAGAAATGAAAGAAATGAATGGGAAACAAGAAAGGAGAAGAGATGAAAAGGCAGCATGAGAGATGAGGAAGAGAATAGAAGATTAGAGAAAGGAGAAAGGAGAGGTGTGAAAAAAGTGAGAGAGAAGAAAGGTGAAAAATGACAGAAAGAAGTTAGGAAGATAGAAAAAAAGAGAGGAGAGAGAAAAGGAAGAGAGAGGAGACTGAAATGAGATAGGAGAATGAGAAAGCAGCAAACCTTTATGTCTGTCTTTTGTATTTTAATCTTTTTCCTTGTGCTTCTATCTATATGGTAATGTCAGAAAGGATGGTGTGTGGTCCTCCCTCTGTGCCTGTGTGCACCCAGTCTTGGGGCTGTGGCTGTATCTGCTCCCAGCACATCCTCTGCTGCCTCTGCTGCCCTGGCCTGGGTTCCTTAGTTTCTGTGCACTGAGCTGACCACATGCTATACAGATACAGTTTCTCAGCATATGTGACTGATTGGGAGGCAGGAGAACCCTCCTCCACTTCATCAGCCATGCCATCACTAAACTGTACCTCCCTCACCTCATGGAGGTCCCCCACCCCTCTCCTTCCCGAGGCCTCTATTTCCTCATCTGTCAAAGAAGGATAAAATGCTGGTAGTAAGTGAGATAATGCATGGAAAGGGCCCTGGGAGCCTTAAAGTACTATTATATACAAATGTGAGCCACTATTTTTACAACTCGATAGATTCTGGGCTATTCTTGACTCGATGCTTTCAATATTTAAAAGTATTTCTTCTCTTTGTCCAGCTGGAGACCCTTCAGCTGAAAGGCAGCTGATTCAGGTTATCTTCTTAGGTCCACTGCCCCAATGTCATAACTTCCCAGGCCTGCTCACATGGATCCTGAGGCTGCTTATAGTCTATTGAGTTGAAAGAATTTTCCACAGACCCAAATCCATAGTTTTGGGTATCACCACCCAGATCTTTCATGAATAATTTTATTTTAATGTTGCCCAATTTGTTTGATGGTTTGATTAGATACAAAGAGCTTCTGATGATTCCCACACCAGAAACTAGTTGTTTCCTGTCCCTTAAGCTCTATTTGATTTCACATTTCATGACATTGACTGTATATTGGAAAGAAGCCTGGCTCTGATGGCAGAAGACCTCATTTTAGACCTCACTTGACATTTACCACTTTGTAAGGGTTATGGGATTTAAAGATCTTTCATGCCCCATTGGACTTGCTGACATAGCAGGAAGGGGCGGGACTGGCGGTGGCCTCAGCAACAGCAGCAGCAGCAGTAGTGGCTGAGGTAGAGGTGGAGGTGCAAACCCCTTTATGAGCCAGTCAGAATTTCTGCTGGGGACTGCCAGGGACTGGAACTGCGGGCAGGTGGGGGGGGGGGCGGGGCAGAGCTATTGTGAGCACGTTTCCTGGATGCTGAGCAGTTGCTGTGAGTGGGGAGTGAAGGACCTTTGCCTGAGGTAGCTTGTTCTGTTTTGAAGGCTTAAGAATGTGGTTGGCTACTACATTAACTACTTGTGCCAATTTCATAACTACTTTGATGGCTTTGACTTTCTGGTTTTGGGACTCAGTTATTTGGTATTTTAATAAATGCTCTGGCTTTATCCCCCATATAGAGATCCCGATATATTTTGTGATTAATAACCACATAAGCCTATTTATAATTGCCATAGGCATAGTGAATATTGCATTGTTAATACACTTGTGTGACTTTGGTCATCTAACTTTCCTGGGAATCAGTTTCCTTATCTGTAAAATGACAGGCCTGGCCTAGATCACCTCTGACATCCTTTCCATCTATAGATCTATGATCTTATGAACTAGAACTTGCTTTGCAGTTCTAGAGATCTCCCTGAGGGGTTAGGAGGCTTCTCTAGTACGGTTGATCATGAGCCCCCATCTAGTGTGGTCCCCAATGTTAGCTTATATTCTGATAGGGAAGACAAACCCCCCCCCTCCCGTGTCTCTCTCTTTCTCTATCATCTATCTATCTATCTATCTATCTATCTATCTATCTATCTATCTATCTATCTATCATCTATTTATCTAGCATAACTATGTACATACAAGATACCCAGAGAGTAGATGGAAGATAATCTGAGAGTAGCAGCCAGGATGATGGGAAAGTCCTCCTGCAGGTCAACTGTTATTGGTGGTGTTTGTTGCTGTTGCTGCTGTTATTACTTATGGATAACTTAGCAATCATTCACTTGGGCATTGGTTTTCTTCTGGGAGAAAATATTTGTGGTACATAGGTCTGAGACTTCTAAATTGTCTGTGTGCTATGTGCCTTTAGTCTTTTATTTCTCAAACCATATTTCCAAATATACTTTTTGCCATCTTTGTCTGTGACTGCCTTCACCAAGAAGTCACCGAATATCAAAGTAGCCGTTGACTTGATTTGGAGGCTCTCGAGTCCATAGAATCTTTCTGCCTCTTCTATTCTCTACAATAGAAATGGATACATCTGTTTCAGTGTTCTTACTGGTCTCTCTCTCTTTTTGGCTTATGTTTATTATGAGCATTGCAAGAGGAAATAATGTAGCATCCCATGAAATGATGCTTTTTTTCCCTATCATTGTATGAGGCAGGTGAAGGGGATAGAGAGCTGAGCTTGTGGTCAAATCCTGCCTCTGATACTTGCTGAAGCTGTATATGACCCTGGGCAAGTCCACATAACCTCTCTCAATTCTCAGTTTCCTCATCTGTAAAATGGGTATGATATTAGCACTGACTTTGACTTTGAGAATCAAACAAAACACAACATATGGAAAACACTTTGCAAACCTGAAAGGGCTATATGAATTTTAGCTATTAATGGAACCATTTCTTTCCATGATGCCACACTGATTAATTGATATCATACTTATAGAATCTACAGTTACACTAATATTTATAAATGATCTAAAAATATGTTATCCTTAGCACTCTCTGCTTTCCTTCCTGTCACCCTACCATGGTCACTGAAGTAGAAAGGGAGGACTTAGGGTCCTTTTCTGGCATTCTAGTAATGATCTTCTTCCAATGAAGATAGGTTGGCCAATGTGCTCCTGGGATCCATTTCTTGGGATTGTCCTCAGAACCTTTCCTGCCTAGCAGCCCTTTCTCCATGGACTACTGGGGGCAAGGCAACGCACTATAGATAGATCCAAAAGCTAATGGAACTCACTGGGGTGGCCCATGTGACTGTCAAATCAATCCTGCCAACTGTGTTTGTGAAGCAGAAATGTAGGAAAATGGATTATTTTAATTACTAATTGTTCTTAAGACCCCTAACAGGGAATTTTAAAAATTGTGCTGCAAATTTCCTTGTGTACAGGCATAGCAAAGGAATTAAAGTTTATTCAGAAACTGACATGCTGCTGATTGAAGCACAAAGAAGAGTAATCAGGGTTGTCTTATTTATTTTTTTCATCTGGCTTTTAACAGTTACATAGAAAATTATTTCAAGGGCCAAATGCTAGGAAGAAATAAGTCTGTAAACAGATTTCCTAATCAGTCACATGTACCGATTACTTAGGAATATTCTCTCCACCCTCCCTTCTATTATCCCTCCCCATCAGTACCTAATCAGTGCCCAAATATAACTTTAATTATTCTTTTGTTTATGACACTAAATGATGTAGTGAATGGGGGGAAGCAATTAACATTAGCACTGTGCTATTCTGAATGACAGAACCTTCTCTCTGTGGTTCCTGGATCACTGGATCATAGATTTAGAACTGGAAGAGGGTCTCAAGGGCTATTATGCAAACCTCTCATTTTACAGATGAGGAAACTAAAGTCCCTACTTGTTTAACATCACCCAAGTAGTAAGTCAAGCATCAGAGGTGGGATTTGAACACAGGGCTTGTGGTTCTGGAGATAATTCACTCTCTACTCCTCCAGGCTGCTTCCTTTACATAATCAAACCCATCCTTATGGTATACCTGCACCAAGTACCAAGAAGAGCCAAGCAATAACAACAGCTGATATTGGTTGGCACAAAGTGTTTTTAAGTCCGTTAGCTCATTTGAGCCCCACAATAATCCTGTGAGGTGGATGCAATTATTGCCACCCTTTTATAGATAAGGAAACTGAGGTCCAGAAGACAGGTCAAGTGACTTAGCTTTGGGTGTCAGCTGTAGGAGTACCTATCAGGGGGCAGAGATAGTGTTTGAATGCAGACACACCTAATTCTAGGTCCAGGACTCTCTCTACTACTCCATTGAAAGGAGAAACTAAAACTGATACTCAAATATCCATAGCCAAGAATGCCTTCTCAATCAGGGCTCCTCTTTAAGGGTCTTATAACTGAACTCTAATGAGATATATGATTACTCTTTGTTCTGTCACTTGGGTAGGGAAGTGATATCAGGGAATTTAGGCAGTATTAAAATACCTCCCTGTGGACCAACGGCTGATGGATTATCAATTGACAGTTCTCATGGTGATGGAATCATCTTCCCTTTCACAAAAAAAGACTCCTCTTAGTTCCCCATGAGAAAGTTGATGATATGGTAGCAAAAGTTTTATGCCATCCTGTGGGTCATTATTCATTTTGTGACTTGCTCTTCAGTCAGAACACCCTATGCACCATGTTGGATGTTATTGCTGCTGACTTTCACGATTGTGGTTGGCCATTCTGAATTTCTGGGAAAGAGTAGTCTAAAACCGAGTTCATAATCTCTCCCCCTCCCGCACCCCCAAACTGTGCCTTTGTTTTTATTAATGATGTTTCCACTAACCAGATCCAAGCCATCACCCAATATGATTGTTTTTCTTGACTGTTCTTTTTAATTATTATGAGTGGTGAAAAATCAACAAACACAAGTATTTCCATATACAAAGAAAAACAGAAAAAGATATATAAACTAATGAAACTATTACTTCAGCTTGTTTAGACTAATATATGTAGGGGTGGCTAGGTGGCTCAGTGAATAGACCACCTGCCCTGGAGTCATGAGGACCTGAGTTCAAATCAGGCCACAGACACTTAACACAAAAAACCCTGGGCAAGTCACTTAACCCCAATTGCCCTACTTTCCCCCCCTCCAAAAAAAAAGTAAACTAATATATGTGTCTGTATGTATGTATATTTGTATGTATATATGTATGTATTTAAAATAGTAGCTCTATGGCTACCTTGCTTATCTCTGCCCCCTTCCTACTTTTTACTCTTTTATTATTTTTATTTTTATTGATATCTTTTGTTTTTATATTACCTATTTCTCCCCGTATCTCTTCCTCTATCCTGCTCAGATACCTACCTTTTATAACAAAGAATAAAAAAGAAAACAGTTCAATAAAACAAATCACACAATTAAAAAGTCTGACATCATATTCAATGATTCCACATTGGTAGGATCCTCAACTTTTTAAAGGAGTAGGTGGAGGGGTCCTTTCATATCTCTTCCTTGGGACCAGACTTGGTCATTATAATTTCACAAAATTAAGTTTTGATTATTTTGATATTGTTGTTCTTTTCAATTGCATTGTTATCATTTTCATATATTGGTCTTCATATATATTTAATTCCATATATATTACCTATATAGTACTTGCTGGTAATAATAGCATCCACCTCACAAGATTATTATTGGGCTCAAATGAGCTAATGTGCTTACAAAGCATTTTGTAGACTTTATACCAATCAGTGTCAGCTGTTTTTATTGCTTAGCTCACCTTGGTACAGGTGTATATAATGATGAATTTGAATATATGAAAACCAATTGGCTCATAATAATTATTTCCATGATTCTCCATATCTGAAACATTGGTGATTTCTTTCAGCAAAATAATATTCCTTTACATTTATGTACCACGATTTCTTTTGCAATTCCTCAATCAATGGGCATCTTTGTTTCCAGTTCTTTGCCATCATGAAAAGTGCTGCTATAAATATTTCGGTATATATGGTTCCTTTCTTTTTGTTTTGAGTTGGGGGTGGGGTGGGAGAGAATGGTATATGCCTAGCAATGGAACCTGTAGGTCAAAGGATATAGACTTATTAGCTACTTAGTTTTGAAAAATTTCAAATTGTTTTGCCAAAGTAGTTGTTATCAATTCAGTGCTATGCCATTAAAGCTTTAGTTTGCCCATCTTTCCACAACCCCTCCACCAGTGATTATTCCATTTTTGACATATTTGCCAGTTTGATGGGTGTGAGGTTGAGTTATGTTGATTTGTATTTCTGTTATATCATTAGAAATTTGAAACATTCTTTCATATAGCCGTTAATAGTTTGCAATTCTTTTGAGAACTATTTGCTCTTATCTGCTTACCATTTATCTATCAAGGAATGACTTTTGGGTACACGCACACATACATATTTGGGATATCAGATCATTATCAGAGATATTTGATGCAAAGATTTTTCCCAGTTTGATTGCTTCCCTTTTTAATTTTAGCTATATTAATTTTTTTCATGCAGCTTTTCAATTTTATATAATCAAGAATAATCTACTTTATCTTGTTTGGTTATGAATTCACCCCTTTCCCATAGCTATAAAGGGCACATGGTTTGCTGTCTTCTTGGTATGAATTTTCATATTCATACCATATATCCATTTTGAATTTGTTATGGAATATGGTGTGGAATGTTCATCTTAGCCTGATTTCTGCCAGACTACATTCCAGCTTTCCCAGAAGTTCTTTTTTTTATTTTTTTTTTTGCTTTTTTTTGGAGGGAAATGGGGGTTAAGAAATTTGCCCAAGGTCATATGGCTAGGTTTTTTGTGTATGTTAAGTGTCTGAGGTCAGATAAGAACTCAGGTCCCCCTGACTCTGGGCCGGCACTCTACTCACTTTGCCACCTAGCCCCCTTCCCCCCCCCCCCCCGAAGTTCTTATAAATAGAGAATTCTTTCCAAGGTAATTTAAGTTTTTGTGTTAATAGAAAAACTTTGGCTTTTTGAATTTACTTATTTATGATTCTTCCTTATCTGGTCTTATTTCAGTAATCTTCTTTTCTGTTTTTAGACAGCTTTGATGACTGCTGCTTTATAATACAATTTGAGGTCTGACGATTCTGTTTTCTTAATACCAGTCACTTTTGTTATTTTAAATATGTTTCATTGATCCTTTTCTTTATTTCCCTTCTGGTCTTTGCCTTGTCTCCCTCCACTCTAGTACCATTCTCTACTCAGCTGTCAAACTGATCTTCCTTACAGCACAGGTCTGCCACCCCACCCCTTCAGTGGCTTCCTGTTACCCCCAGTATCAAATGTCAAATCATCCTCTGTTTGACTTTGGAAACCATTAATAACCTGGCTTCTTCCCTTCTTGCTTCTTATTCCCCTCTCCACTCTGCAATCTGGTGATACAGGTCTCCATCCCCTTATCCCATGCATTTTCATTGACTGTCTCACATTCCTGGCCTTCTCTCCCTCCTCACGTCTGTCTCCTGGCTTCCCTGGTTCCCTTCATGTTCCAGCTAAAATCCCATCTTCTACAAGAAGTCTTTCTCAATCACCCTTAATGCTGGTAATATCTTCCTTCTATTGATTATCTCTAATTTCTCCTGTATATATCTGGTTTGTACATAGTTGTTTTCATACGGTCTTTCCCATTAGACTGTGAGCTCCTCAAGAACAAGGACTGTTTTAAATCTTTCTTTATATCTCCAGTGCTTAGCAAAATGTCTTCCAAATAGTAGGTGCTTAATATATGCTTATTGTTACTGTGATTTTTTTTTGTATTATTTAATTAACCTCCTCACTTTTCCTTCTCTTGGCTTTAACCCTCCCCCCAAAAGCTGACCCTTGTAACAAATAAAAGCAAAACAAATCCACCATTGGCTTTGTCTATAAGGGCATGTCTAATTTCACACCTCTACTTCATCTCTCTGCCAAGAATTAGAAATCATGATTTGTCTTTCATCTTCTGAAGTCCTGATTGGTCTTTGTGTTGGTCACAGTTCTTTAGAATTTTTTTAATAAAATATTGCCCTCCCCATTATATATTATTCAGATTTTCAGAGTTGTTTTCCTTTACAATGTTGTAATCTGACTTTTCTCTTTTTCTTTTTGCCACAACCATAAATCAAAATCCTCCCTGGTTCTAACCTAGCTCTTCCAGTGGCCTCTTCATATCCTCAGCTCCAGCCTATCCCTCTCCTTCTGTTCATCTTAAACATCAATCTAGGTTCTTAGCATTTTCATGTATTATCTAGGCTCATAAATTTAGAACTGAAAGAGATCCTGTGGGCCATCTAATCTCATTCATTTTATACATAAGGAAATTGACTTGAACTAATAAAAGTACTTGCCCAAGGTCACACAAATAGTTAGTGACAAAACCAAAATTGGAACTCAGGTCCTCTGATTCTGAAGTCAGTCTCTTATTATATGTCTTATTGGTTCAACGTTTGTTATTATCTATCTGTTTACTCCAGCACCTAGTAAAGTCTCTTTCCCATAATGTGTAATGAATGTTTGCTAAGAATGGATGGATTCAAAGCAGACTCAATCTAATCTTTCCTTGTGGATTGTTCCTAGGTCATTCTATGGAAGAGATACAAGGACATGACTTTCTATTTTCTTCTCTCAAACCAGTCCTTGGATTCAATGGTCCCTATGGATACAGGAGGAACTGCCCAACTTTACGCAAGATTCCTGATACTTTTGGGGTATTAACTCACCTGCCAATTCATTAGCTTTACAACTGGGGAAGGGAATTGTTCCTTTTAAATTGCTCCTGTGGTCTGTTCTTGTTCATTGAATCACTGAATTTTTTTAGGTCACACTGATAATGGTATTTACGGCCATTAATATGATGATGTACACTGAACCTATACCCCCATTAAAGCAATAATGAACACCTTTTGTAACATGTGGTCATTCCAAATGTAGCTCAAAGGAATCATTGTTCAGGTGGATGAGTACAAAAATCTAAACTAGGAAAAAAAGGAAAACAAAAAAGAAAAACAAAATGATTTTCCGTGCTAGATGATAATAGGACATCAGCCAACAGCTGGGAAACATCACTAAATGCTCCCTCAAATCAACCACAGAAGACTTTAGGCACTCTATCCCACCACCTTCATTAGGAATTACATCTCTGGCATGGATGTGGGAGAGATCCTAGGACACTACATGAAGGCTAAGAGTTAGAATCTGGAGCATTTTGAACTTATGCTTAGGAAACTGCTTCCTGGGGAGGAGCTTGATGGATATATGGATGGAGATGGGGGAGGGAAGGGAAGGAACAGAAAGTAGAGGGTAGAGGGTATCTAACAACTGGTAATTTCCCAGTTTAATTATCCTTGCCATCCAGTTTCTATGCTGTTGAAGGAATGGGAAAGTGCTATGAAAATGTAACAAAATTTTGTCTGGTCTTTTTTTTTTTGGAGGGGGGAAGGCAGGTCAATTGAGGTTAAGTGACTTGCCCAAGGTCATACAATTGGTGTTAAGTGTCTAAGGCCAGATTTTAACTCAGGTCCTCCTGAATCCAGGGCCAGTGCTCTATTCACTGGGCCACCTAACTGCCCCAAAATGTAACAAAATTTTAAATTGCATAGTCTCTTAAAATATTCATTATTATTTTTGTGTCCCTTAAATTTTAGTGCCCTGAAGTAAAGTTCTGGTCACCTTACCTGGTGATGGCTCTGGACACTTACTTGCATTATGATAGTCTTTGAAGATTTCTGGGGCCAGATTTTTGGTATTTTCTGAGCTCTCCAAATCTCATTTTTGAATAGCAATAATAATGATGGCTAATATGTGTATAGCATTTCAAGGCTTGCAAAATGCTTTACAAATATTACCTCATTTTGTCCTCACAACAAACCTGGGAAGTGTGTTACTATTATAGTATTACAGATAAGGAAACTGAGGCAGACTGAGGTTAAAGTGACTTGCCTAGGGTTGTTGCAGATTTAATTTCTCCTGGAAAGCCCAGAGGATTTCAGCAACATGACAATCTGAAGGTCACCCTTAATGTGCAATGGAACAGTAGACAATTTTCCCTTAATACCTCCCTACATGGTCACATCAGGGTTAAATTTTCTGTCTCCTCTATCACAAAAAGAAGAGTTTTTGTGATTTCTGTGTTTTATTCAATGTATTTTTTTGGTTGCTGTTTATATAAATACCAGAGTAACTTTTTTTAACTTAAGTAACTTCATGGTTTTTTTTTCCTATAAAAATGTATAAAAATGAGAGGTTTGGACCTAGATAACTTAATTGCTATGAGTTCTTCCAGTTTTCAATCTGTCTTGTGATTGGTCAACCAGCCAGTCAGCATTTATTAAGTGCCTTCCATGGATGTCCCAGGCATTGTGCTAGAAACCAGACATACAAAGACAAAAAAAGAAACACTCCTGGTCCTTGAGCATTTGAGTTCTATTCTATGTTAATAGAATCAATATTAGTTATATTAATATTTATTAGTTATACTGGTATAATATTAATTAGTTATATTAATAATAGTTAATAGAATTGTTAATAAACCTGATGAGTTAGTTACCATTTAATCAGGGACCCTAATGGGGGAGAACAGAGATCTTAACTAGTCCACAAAACATAATCCAAAACTCAAATCAAAACTAGATTGTGGACACTCTGGGTCTGTTATACTTAGGTAGCCACATCCTGACTCCATTTTAACATAGGGGGTACCTGGGTAAGGAGACCCCTTGTTACAAAGAGAATCCACTAAGTAACTCAACCCAAAGACAGTTGAGGTGATCGTAAATAATAGTCATGGTGGTTAGAGGAATATAAAAGACATCGCTGGGAAGGGAATGAAAACTCACCTAATTACTATATATTTCTGAAGTCTACTCACTACTGCTACAAGATGCCAGAACCATTCATGACAAATTGTCTGAACAATATAAAGAGATTTTCACTTAAAATGATAAACCCAGGTGGGCTATGAGCTGCTTCCTATTATTTAGGAAATACACCAATCAAATAAATGTGTTCCCAAAGACAGATAGCCCAATAGACCAGTAGGTAAAGACTGACAAAAGAGAGACATAAGGACTATAGAAACAAATATGAAGCACATCAAAGAGTCTTGCTAAGGCATCATTCTGTTGGTTGTACCTTTAGAATCTCAGAATCATAAAGTGTTAAAAGTTTTTCAAGTATCCAGAGGGCATCCTCTTCTCTCCTCCATCACTGGAGAACCTGGAACCTGAAGCTCAGAAACGTTAAATGACTTCGTGAAAGAACAATATGAATGGTGAGACCGAGGGCAAGTCACTAAATTTCCTTTCAACATCCACCTCTAGAAATGGAAGAGGTTGAACTAGGAGACCTCTGAGTTCTCTTCCGGCTGTAAATCTAAGCTCTGGTGATAACGATGATGATATTGATGATGATAGAGAACAAGGCACTTTGGGGTGAGCAGTACTTAAGAGAAGGGGAGGCTATCAGTTACATGGCGACCAGTGTTCTCTCTTTCTCCTCTATATGCTGCCTTGCACATAAATGCTCCATAAATGTTGAACTTGACATGAATGGCAAATGAAAAGGCCAATGGGGGCAAAGGTATTGTCTCTCTGCTACTCCTAATTCCCTAACCCCTTTGCCTGCCTCCTTTTGAGTGTTGCCTTTCTACATTAGATTGCAAACTCCTGGCAGAGTTTGGTTTTCTTTTTATCATTGTATTGTCAATGCTAATGAACATAGTAGGTGTTTAATCAATGTTTATTGGATTGGATACTAACTGGTAAACTCGTTGAGGAAAGAAATCCTATCTTAGTTCAACTCTGTACCCTCTCCAATGCACAGAACAGACTGCCTGCATTGTATTAAAATTAACAGAAACATTTCACCCATGAAAAGAAATGGAGGCCAACCCAGCAATCCTCTCTCCCTTATGTTGTATGCTTTCTCCTATTTCGATGGTCAACTTATTGGCATATCAAACTATCTTTGGAAATGCAGGTATTTGTTGAGTATCATTCCTCAACACTGGAAAACAGTTCTAAGCCCATTTGGCTTTGTCAATTTGGGTGAAAATCTCTGTTGACTTAATTCCTCAGGTGGTTTAGTGTTGCTCCAGCCCCTTGTAGCAATGAGCAACACACATTTCAGAAATAAGTAATTTGTCTCCCAATGATTAGAAAAGAATTTAAAAGCCAGGCTTTGGAGCTCATAATTGACACTATCCTATTGCCAGGTCTGATGAAAGTAGCACCAAAGATTTTGAATGAATTTAAAAGTATGTTCAAGAAATTCCATTTGTGGGCTTTTAATGGCAGTTTATACTTTCTGTAAAAATCATAACGAATTGTTAAGGTGATTTATAGTTTTATAACACAACCACAGCAGGAGACACACACACACACAATTTAAAAAACCCAAGGAATGCAGAAGTTGATGAGGACTATGTACAATAGACACGAAGAATTGTGTAAAGTCTGCAACATGTGGCACAAAGTAACTGATCTATCTTACTTCACTAGGGATGCCAGAAAAGAAGCTGGTAAGCCAAGGCAGTCCATCCTAGCTCTACCAATAGTAGTTATATTTATGTAGCATTTTAAGGTTTGCAAAGTGCTTTACATGTGTCAACCAACTCATTTGGTCAAAAAAGCCATCCCTGGCCACCACTACATTACACATGTTGTTTAGACTACTAGAATTTAAGTTTCTTGAGGGCAGGGATTATCTTGATTTGCATTTATATCTTTACTACTTAATATGGTTCTGAGCATATAGTAAGCACTTAATAAATGTTTTTTTTCAATTATTCACTATTAAGAAAACATGTAATAATTGCTAACATGTAGCCTTGTAAAGTTCACAAAGTACTCTATTTAAAAACGTCATTTAATGTCACACCAACCGCTGAAGTGACAGGCAATGTTGCTCCCATTTTACCAATGAAGAGACTGAAGCATAGGCAAATTTAGAGATTTATTTGCCCTGATCACACTGCTGGTGTCAGGGTAAAATTCGAACCTGCAACTCTCCTGACTCCAAATGCAGCACTTGTTCCCCTAAACCTTGCTTCTTCGTCTCTTCTGATTCCGAATTCATCAGTTTTAACTTGGTTTAAATGTCAGGGCTGCACTGTTGATGCAGAATCTCTCTCTAGTAGGTTCAGGCCCGTCTGGAAACACGTGCCCCAAGTGAGCTTCACACTGCCAAAGGCAAACTCATCATTAGTAATTGCAAGTGCTCTGTGGCCTCAATCAGATAAAAACAAGGCAGTGGTTTTTAAACAAATGTTTAGTGATGTCTTTTGTTGTATCATTTTTGTTTCCAAATATATTCCTTCCTGCAGGAGTGTGCTGTTAAATGTTTAACAGCAGGCTCTCCCAAAACCCAACACACTTTTTTATCTGCATCACTAACAATTTCCTCATCACTTTCTTAAGTCTAGACATTCAACAAAACAATAAATCAAACCCTGATTTGTAGCATTCGTCAATTTCTGAGGTGTGAGTGCTCACACTGAAAACTTGATAATTGGCTCTTTTTCTAGGAATTATTTCCCCTGGCAAGTGAGTCATCCCTTAGAACAAAGATTAAAAAAAAAGAGAGACAGAGGAAAACAGTTTAACAATAGCAAGTGACACATCATCTCTGTCTGACAACATGTGCAATATTCCACCCACATAATGTGCCCTTTGCTTCTGCAATGAAGGGAGGGAGGTAACGTTTTTCATTTTTTTTCATGGCTAAGACTGTTCATTATAATTTATGTAAAAGATAATTGTACATTTTTATCATAGAAGAGGGTCTGACTTTAGAGGATGGAGGGATTAACTTAAAGGATAGGGAATTTAAAGGACCTTATGGAATATCTGGTGGCACCCCAATATTTCACGGTGTTTGGTAAACCTAAGCACTGTGTCTAGGAGAGTTGTCATCGCCATCCTCATCATCATCAATGGATAAAACAAGATTCATAGAGATGAAGTGAATTTCCTAAAGTTACTAACAGATGCCAAGAAATTATGAATTGGTACCTAGATCCTTTATTTCCAAATCTAGCTCTCCAATGCAACTTGCTACTTAACATGTCTAAAAGTAAATGCTGTCCCATCAGCCTTTCCCTATGGGAAACTCCTTCCACCAAAGCAGACTGAAACCTATGACTTGAAAAATTCAGGAAGTTCCCTGAAATACCTTAATGGTTAAGTGCTCAGGGCCACACAGCTAATGTTAAGAGGTGAGATATGAACCCGGGTCCTTCTGTGTCTAAGCTCAGCATCCTAGCAACCATGCTGCCTACTGCCATCTCTAAATCCTCAGAACCACCAGAAAAAGTTTCAGATGGTAGCCTTGTGCCTTGAAAAGGTTAAACCAACTGACCACAGCAGACAGATATTTTTGAAACCTACACATTCACACAGAATGGTTCAGTAGAAGAGATCAATAAAGAGTGTAGTCATAGCACCTGAATTTAAATCTTGTGTGATCATGGGAAAATCATTTAACTTCTTTTAGTCACACATCAAGGAGAGATAATTTATATGGCACTTCATATATGCAAGGGCACTGGAGGTACTGTGATCACTGCCACAATCTCCCTATCTGTAAAAGAAGGGGGTTGGATTAGATGACTATTTTGTGAGCTTCTTGAGGATAGGGGAATCTTTGGCCTTTCTTTGTATCTCCAGGGCTTAGCATAGTACCTGGCACACAGTACACAGTAGGCATTTAATAAATGTTTATTAAGCCCTATACCCAAAGTCTCCACAGCTATGGTCCTATGTTCTCTTTAGCATATTTTCACTGGATTATATCACTTTACTCAGTTCAATTACCTTTAATATTTTCCTCTTGGTCTTTCAACGCACCTAACAACATGATATCCTTCATAGTGGCAATATGGTGCCATGGAGAGCAAGCAAGCTTCCACAAGCAGGAAAATCTGGGTTCAAGTCTACCTTTGAGCACATATTGGCTGTGTGATCCCAGAAAAGTCACTGTACCCCAGGAAGCTCTCTCAGAACCTTCCATTGCAGAAGAGATGATTGACTTACATTTTTGAGGGGCTCTCCTTTATCTAGAGTTTGCTATGCGAATGGAACCACAGATCTAACCATAGAACTAGACCAAAAGTGAAACAAACACAACCTCACCTTCAGGGTGGATCCCTTACTGCATGTGAACCTTACTTGACACCATGTGCTTTTAAAAAAAAATTTCAGAGGGGGGAAGCAATTGGGGTTAAGTGACTTGCCCAAGGTCACAAAGCTAGTAAGTATCAAGTGTCTGAGGCTGGATTTGAACTCCAGTCCTTCTGACTCTAGGACCAGTGCTCTATTCACTGGAGCAGCTAGCTGCCCTGCCCCCCCATTTGCTACTTTTTAAAAAAATACTTAAAGAATAATTCCCCCTTTGAAGACATGGAGGGATGGTTTTTATTCTTGTCTTCACATTCCCAGTACCTAGCACAATGCCTGACTTCAAGTAAGTGCTTAATGTTTTTTTTTTTTTTGAGTGGAAACGAATTTCCAGAATGCTACAAGCTTCCAAGAGAGTTCTCATTAACAGAAGGAGTTGAGCACAAGAGCTAAGAATTGTCTCTTCATTTTCAAAAAACGCCATTGGCCTCCAGCAGGGATTCTTAACCTCTTTTGTGAATATGGCCCCCTTCTCACAATAATGTTTGTAAATGCTTAAAATAAAATACATAAGATTAGAAAGGAAATCGATTATGTTTTAAAACAACAGTTATCAGGATATGAAAAAAAAAAAATCCAAAACATTCAAGCCCAGTTTAAGAACCACTGGTCTACACTCTGCTTTCTTAGAATCTTAGTCTGATTACTTTTCTGGCTTGTCTATATTGATTTGCAAGATTTCCTCACAGCTAAACATTAACCATTTTCTAGCCCCTATAAAGGAATCGCTAATTGTTCACGTGACTCTTGGTTAAGGCTGATGGGAGAGAAGATTCTATTATAGCACAAATGAAGATGGCAGTATCTCATGTCTATACTCATAAGGTCAGCTATAGCTTCTTTCTCCTAGTAATTTGGCATATTCCTCCTTAATGCTAGTATGAGGGCATAGGTACCTTGGCAAAGCCTTCATCCTAGTTATTTATCTTTAACCAACCCCAGGGGACAGGGAGAAGTGGAAGGGATCACTTTAATTTCCTGTCCATTCCCAAGCCTGATTCCGATCCTGGTCCTAATCCCGCAGGGAAGGCTGAAGCTGGAGAGATCAAGGCTTGAGAGGGTGCCTCAGGAGGATTGTGGCTTTACTTCCAATCTTGAGAACCATGTAAGAGGGGCTAGAATTACTTGAATATTTTTAATTCTGAACTTAAGGAACAACAAATAAAATTATCATTTCAGAATTACTTTTTAAGTTGATAAATGATGGAAAATGTGTGTGAAGTAGTTACAAGACAGGTCCTGTGATCTGATGTTAAAAACTGGGAATGTCAACAAAAAGGATGGAAGAAAATACTTATTTCTCCTTCTGGGTAACTTTAAAGTAAATGCACCTGTTTGCAAACCACCTCTACTCGAGTTGTCTGCCGGGAGTAGTCTGGACGCCTCAGGATATTGGCTTCACTTTCATCAGAGCCAGATGTGCCATGAGCCTCGGTGAATGAAGGCCACCCAGTGCCCGAGCAGAATTTTTTTTCAGAACTGCAGAACAAGAATCACACTTGTTATTTAGTAGTCCACTTAATTATTACCATGCAAAGCACATTCTGCTGGCTCATTTTCCCAGCAAAAAAAATCCCCCAAAATGAAATCCTGTTTCCTCTCTTTGACCCACATCAGTTTCCTGTTATACTAGTAGCATGGCATAGTTAAAGGCTGGTCTTAATATTAGAACCTGGATTCAAATTTAGACAATACAGAGTGGATAGTGCTGGGCTTGGAGTCAGATCCTTCCTCAGACACTTAGTAAGCTGTGTTAGCCTGGGCAAGTCATTTGTCCTCTTTTTGCCTCGGTTTAGGTTGAACCCAATGACCTCTTAGGTTCCTTCCGGCTCTAAATCTCTTGCCTTTTTTTATATACTTGCCATGTGATCATGGCCAATTCACTTAAACTCAGAAAAGTGTTTTAAGACCTTAAGTTATTAATGAGCAGAATGCAGCCAAGCTGCTTCAGTGAAGGGAATTTAAATCGATGATCTCACAGGTCAGCACAAAAACGAGCCTCCCCTCTCCCTCCCTCCTAATCCCCCCCCCTCCCCCTCGTAACATTTAGCATTAAAACTGTCGAGTAAATCCTTTAGTTACTTTGGCAGTAAGATCTAGCTCAACACTGAATAATAGTTATATCTTACAGTATCTTAACATGTTGGGATAATTACAAATGTGGCCATGGGATATTGGCATGAGAGATAAGAACACTGATGGGAAAGCCAGAGGTAATGATGAAGGGAGATGGAGGGCTGAAAGATTTGTTCCCTTAGTTTTCACTAACTCAGACCAGTAAGAAAGTTGATTGAGAAAGTCATATGTTTAAAAATGCCCTTTTTATTAAAAGAGGGGAGACAGAAATGGAATCCTTTTTTTTTAGTGATCAAATAATTCCACATATAGTCTATTACTCTCTTACAAACCCAGAGTTTAGAGTGTGATCCCTATCAGTCCCACTGTGTGATGAAACAAGCCACAGATGGGAAACATGGTTTATTATTTTTATTAGTTGTGTGACCCTGGACAAGTCAATTAATCTCTGGCTGTCTCAGTCTCCTCAACTATAAAATGGGATAATAATAGGACCTGTGTTCCAGGTTTATTATGAGGATCAAATAAGGTAATATTTGTTTTTGTTTTGAAGGCAAGGCAATTGGGGTTAAGTGACTTGCTCAAGGTCACATAGCTAGTATGTCAAGTGTCTGAGGCTGGATTTGAACTCATGTCTTCCTGACTAAGTCTGGGGCTCTATTCACTAGCTGCCCCAAATAAGGTAATATTTGTAAAGCACTTAGCACAGTGCCTGACACATAGCAAATGCTTTTTATATCCTTCCCTTCCTTCATCCCTCCTCTCCTCCCTCTATCTATATGCCTAATATTTCTCAAAACAAAAAGTATTCTAAGACACAATACTCATCTAATCCTATCTGGCCTAAAGAATTTCTTTTATCATACTCCTCCCCTGCCCATTTATTCTATATTGACTCATGTTTGCTGATATTTACTAAGAAAATTCATCTTATTAAACTATAGTTTCATAAATGATCAATCATACTTGTCATTAAGGCTTGAGAACTTGAAAGAAACAGCTGTAAATAATTCTTAATTCCAAAACAATAATAAAAAGCTAAAATTTCCAAAGGTAACAGTTTTATGGGAAGAAGCCCTTTGTAGACATGATTAACAGAATCTAGATATATGCCCTAATTGGACAGGCCTAACTTGTACAAGCATATAAACAACTTGATTTAGGAGGCTTGAAAATCAAAGAGCATTTGGAAAAAGTGGGTCCCTACATTTAAGTGACTGGCACAATTTAAGGAATACAAAGTAAGAAATAGCAATATTCTGGACCTATCCTAACTTATTTTTAATTTCAAATCCTGGCAACTCCCTACTCCCCTAAATCAATACACAGTGACACCTAGTGGTACATGGTAAAACTCACATCTCAGAAAATTTTCCATTAATTTTATGGAACTCATAGCAGGGTTTTAAGCAATATCCTTTACTTGCCTACCCCATATATCAGACAAGGATGATTTGGAACCAAATTTAAGGAAAAAATTTCAGTTTATATCTATTTTAAGGAGAACTTTTTAAAAATTGTGAAATATGTTTTATGGCCCCAAGATAATTCAAGGAGAATTCAACATAATTTTACATTTACAGAAAACAAAACATTTTCATGAGCACTTTGAAAGTTAGCTTATGGAAGAGGAAGACTGTTTCACAACTCTATGAAGCAAGACTCTTAGAGCCCTCCTGGCCATTCATTACTTTTCCCTAAGCTTACAAATAAATTAAGAGTTCCCAGACTTGAATTTGGGTAAATGGGAGCTGCCAAAGAAGTCACTCAATGTTCAAGCTAATGATTGCACAGTCTTATGAATGAGTCTGGAATGTCAAGGACTTCTTGTTCGGGATGGGATCAGGAAAAGAGGGCAGAGTGATTAGTTCTCACTGTTAGGGTTGGATAGACAGCTCATGGTCATTCATTCATCCAACAAACATTTATTAAAGGCTATTGTCATGGTTCAAACCAATTTCTTTGGTTGACTATGGGTCAAGTGGGACATCTTGAGTCTGAATCCTAGCCCAGCTTGCAAGTTTGCCTACAAAGTCGATGGGGAGATAAACATGAACAAAAGGTACCAAGGCTAAAACTTCTTAAATCTAAGCCAAGCTTCGAATTCCATTTCTTCTTCTCTGCCTTTAATAAAAGGGACCACTTTTTCACTTGCCTTTTTAACACATATATCTCTACAGCCAACT
This sequence comes from Gymnobelideus leadbeateri, assembly GCA_011680675.1. Taxonomy (NCBI): domain Eukaryota; kingdom Metazoa; phylum Chordata; class Mammalia; order Diprotodontia; family Petauridae; genus Gymnobelideus; species Gymnobelideus leadbeateri. The sequence continues at coordinate 96,738 of WOXC01007646.1, forward strand.
TTCTTATAGGTTTACTTTAATGGAAATTTAGTGAACATACTTTCCTTTCTGTCCTCTATCTTCTTTTGACATACCTCTATAGAAACTGGAAATCATTTACTGCTGTGTGGGGGGGAGGGGGTTTACTTCTTTATTAAGAAATACTTTCCTCAGATTTTGCAAATTGGATACTTCAAAGAAAACCAATTCCCAAGAAAACCCAAACTATACATACAAGAAAAACTGTCAGAAAAGCTCCTTCCATTTGGGAAAAAGGGAAAAAAATTTTAATTACACATTAACAACATCTAGATCTCACATAAAAACCCTGTGAAATTAATTTTTGACTACTGAAAATTTAGATTTTCAAGAATTAATTTTTCAATTTTTAAAAAATACTAAGTGGCATCAACTTCTTTCTCTATAGTGTTCAATATAGAGTACAGTGAATAAAGTGTCCACATATGCAGAGCTAATATCTATGAAAGGGCTATTTGGCTTTGAGATATATATCTAGTTTTCCTGGTCTACAAGGTAGCATCAACCATGCCTACCTTCTGAGTAGCTTCCTTCCTGACAGGAGAAGCTTGATGGCTAAGAGTGGATGTGGAGCCTGTGCTAAGTTAGAGTGCATGGCTTGAATCAGTGTGATTCAATGTGATTCAAAATGCTCTTATAACATCTGTTTCTGTGGGGGTGCAGCCTCCAGCATGGAAGCTATAATGGGGAATCTCAACTCATTGAACTGTAGTGAGAAGACAATAAGAATAACAGCTCACATTTATATAATATTTACTAAAACCCTGGGAAGTAGGTGCTATTGTTATCCCCAAATTACAGATGCTGGTTAGTGTTTGAGCCTGGATTTGAACTCAGGTCTTCCTAACTTGGTTCAGGGCTCTAATCACTGAGACACTTTGCTGCCACTAAGTGGAAAGGTTTCTGGATCTGGAGCCATAATACTTGGGTTCAAGACTTGACTCTTCCACTTACAACTTGAGTGATCTTAACCTCTTTGGGTTTCATCTATAAAGCAAGGTGGTTGAATTAGGTGACCTCCCAGACTCCTTATGGTTCTAAATCTGTAACCCTAATGTCCAATTATGAAGAGCAGACCAAAGGACTTGGGGTAATGAGAATGTATAAAAGGATATAAACATTTCAAAGCATTACAAAATATAAAAATAGATAATTTATTATATAAAATTTAAAAGGTTTTATGCAAACAAAACCAATATAACCAAAATTATAAGGAAATCAGAAGACTGGGGAAAATTTTTTGCAATAAATATCTCTGATAAAGGCCTCATTTCTCAACTATATAGAGAACTGAGTCAAATTTATAAAAATACAAGTTGTTCCCCAATTGATAAGTGGTCAAAGGATACGAACTGGCAGTTTTCAGACAAAGAAATCATAGCTACCTATAGTCATATGAAAATAATGCTCTAAACCACTATTGATCTGAGAAATGCACTTAAAACAACTCTGAGGTACCATATCACACCTATCAGAGTGGTTAATGTGACAAAAAGGAAAATGCTGGATGTTGGAGGGGATATAGGAAAACTGGAACATTAATACACTGATGGTGGAGTTATGAGCTGACCCAACCATTCTGGAGAGCAGCTATGAAACCACATATCCCTTGATCCTGCAATACTACTGCTATCTCTATATCCCAACGACATCCAAAAAAGGGAAAAGGACCTATTTGTACAAAAATTTCTATAGCATCTTTCTTTGTGGTGGCTAAGAATTGGAAATGAAAGAGATACCCATCAATTGGGGAATGGCTAAACAAGCTCAGAAAAACCTGGAAAGACCTACAGGAACTAATGCATAGTCAACGGAACAGAACCTGTACATGGTAACAGTAATATTGTTTGATGAAGAACTTCCAATGACTTGGCTCTTCTCAGCAATATAATGATCCAAGACAATCCTAAAGGACTAATGATGAAGTATACTACCCACCTCCAGAGAAAGAACTGAGATTGTTTGAATATAGACCAAAGCATGCTATTTTTCACTTTCTTTCACTTTTTCTTTTGTTCACGTATTCTTTTACAAAATGACTAATATGGAAATGTTTTACATTATTGCATACATGTAACCTATATCTCATTGCTTACCATCTCAAGGAAGGGGGAGGTGGGGAAGAAGAGATGGAGGGACAAAATTTGGAACTCAAAACTTTAAATAAGAATGTTTTAAAAATGCTTCAAAGCTTAATGGAGTCACGATTTAGTTTATGTTGGTACTCCCTCTACACATTTCAGATTGCAATTCTTCTATAGATCAGATAATTTTTATGAATTGCTGTAGCAAAAAAATCAAAATGAAAGTTGTCATCCTTCAGTCAACCTTGCAAAGAGCCTCTCCTAATTTAGCTAGGCTGGTCCTTAAACAATTAGAGCATCATAGGATAACATATTTAGAAATGAAAAGGACCTCACCCTTTATTCTTAAAGATTAAGAAACTAGGTACAAAGAGGCTAAGGGACTAGTACAGAGTCATTAGTAAATGTCTGAGGCAGGATTTGAACTTGGCTCTTCCTGCCTCTGAGTTCAGTGCCTTATCCACCTCAGTCTATCCTTGGGCTTAGAGTCCTTCCAGCTTGGCAGAGCTTTTACTCTGATGCATTTACTCTTAAGCATTCAGGGTCATATTTCTATACTGCAATGATGCATCAGGACCGTATTTACTCCTTATATCTTCTTACGGTTAGGAACTTTCCAATGTGACATCTACACTATTCTTAGTGTTTCTCTTTGTCAAATACTTTATCAAAATGAGGCATTATCTTCATTTCTCATAATATACTTAAGTTCAGTCAAGTCCTCAAACTACAATGTCTTTCACATCCAGAACAAGAGTAAAGAAAAGAAACAGATGATCAGTCTTTTTTCTTCCCCTTTGCTTAAGACATGGTGAGTCTTAGAGTTAAGTGAGTCATTGGCCCTCATTTTAGTTTTCTATCAGGAAACCCCATGGACCTAGTCTTCCTTTCTGAGGGCAGTGTCTAGTCCCAAAAAGCTCTCTCTAGTGAAGAGAGTCCCCTCAAGTCCCCACTCTCCCTGGACAGAACTTCTCAAGAGGTCTCTGTTATAACTCTTCACCTTGGAAGACTTTCAGAGCTTTCCACTTTCTATAGAAAGAATTTGACACATATTCTTCCCCCTGGCATTATTCCCTCTCCAGTTTCCCTTTTGTCCTTCAAAGTAAGAGAGCTATAAGGCAATAAACAGCTTCTTCTCCAGACCAAGTTTGAAACCCTATGTTTCTGGAGATCCCTGCATTCTTCATATTATTTGAGGGATTTTCTGTGTAGTCCCAACCAAAGGAATTTTAACTTACAAGTGAAGATCCAATAAGTAGTTAATTGTTCTTTTTCCTTCCAGACCTTTTTTTTTTTTTTACAATTTCCAAAATAATTTTTATTGTCAGGATTCTGTACTTTAGTTCTCCTTCTCCTGTACAGTCTTGGTACCCCGGAGTCGACCAGTACGCCGGGCAGCGATGAGACCGACCTTTCGTCCAGCCGGGGCATCTCTTCGAATGGTCGATGGTTTTCCAATATGCTGGTGATTACCTCCTCCGAAGGGATGTTCCACAGGATTCATGGCTACACCCCGGACACGAGGCCAGCAGTTTCTCTTAGCCTTGTATTTGTGATAGGCACGACCTGCCTTAAGGATGGGTTTATCAATACGACCTCCTCCAGCAACAACACCAACCACAGCTCTGTTAGCAGAGGAGATCACTTTCTTAGAGCCTGAAGGTAGCTTCACTCGCGTTTTCTTGGTTTCAGGATTGTGGGAAATCACTGTGGCATAGTTTCCAGATGCCCGGGCAAGCTTACCCCGGTCCCCAGGCTTTTCTTCAAGACAACACACTATGGTCCCTTCAGGCATAGTGCCAACTGGGAGGACATTGCCGATGTTGAGCTGAGCTTTCTTACCACAGTACACAAATTGGCCAGTGTGGATGCCTTCAGCAGCAATGAACAACTCTGTCCTCTTTTTAAATCGGTAAGGATCCCGAAAAGCTACTTTTGCAAGTGGAGCCCCTCGGCCTGGATCATGGATTATGTCCTTTACTATACCCTTAATGTAGCCATGCCTCTCAGCAAAGTCGACAGCCCGAAGCTTGGCGGCCCCCTTTCCTGTGCTTCACGTGGGCTCGGAAGACTGAGCCAGCACCCTTCCTCTGACCACGGATCACTCGCCCCATCTTGCACGGTCTGACTCCGGCCTTGCTAGAAAGAGCCTTCCAGACCTTTTTGAAGCTCATTCATAAATGCTATCTCTTTGTCTTAATAGCCCTAGAAGCACGTGAATATTTGTATAACTGCTTTTGTTTTTTTCTTGCTCATATGGACATTTATCTTTCTTAACTTTATTTTCTTTAATGTGTTTGCATTTCAAGTGCCTTCCTTATCTTTGGGTTCTTCAAAAGAACAAACTTAATTTCCTCCCTTTTTGCTAATATTTCATATATTTGCATTTATGATTAAGGTTAACCTTTCAGGATATAGTATTCTGGTGTGAAAACATTTTCTTTACTTTTTAGAATATCATATTTTAATATTTTACTTTTGTTTCTAGCTTTCAGAGATTCTGATTTTTCTCTGGTCTGTGAAGGGATTCTGTTTGACTGCTTACAAGATTTTTGTTTGTTTAGTATTAGAATTCTGGAGTTTGACAGTGATGGTTCTAGGTGAGCTTTCTCTTTCTTGCTACTCCAAGGAGTCTATTGGTCTGTATATTTACCCTCTGTTTCTAACACTTCTGGAATACTTTCTTGCATGATTTCCTAAAGTCTGGTATTCAGAATTTTTATTTTATTATATTTTTTTCCCTGGAGGACTGTGGTTTTCCACTTATGTGAATGCAAAGTCATTGTGTTGGCTTGTAGAAAGATCAGTTTCGGGCGGAGCCAAGATGGCGGAGTAGAAACAGCTCGTCCAAGCCTCTCTGCCCCCAGATTCTCCACAAACTATGTGAAAAAGGACTCTGAAAATCTTCTGGAGCCCCAGCACCCACAGAACGACACAGAGAAGCTAACCTCCCGCTGAGGACAGCCCAGCACCCTGCAGGAAGGACCAGCGCAGTGGTCTGGGAGCCGGCAGCGCGCAGACCAACACCAGCCCAGGTCCACTTGAGCCGAGGTTTTAGCCCCAGGGCGGCAGGGCCAGCAGCCAGCTGGAGGAACCCCAGAACACCAGGAACTGTGGAGATGCCAGAATTATCAACATAGACTTGCCTAGGACAAAGTAAGAGGTTAGTGTCCTATGGACTTTGGGACCTGTATTTGGGGAATGCGTCAGCTCCCTCCCCTGGGGGCTAGAAGCTGCTGAGGAGAAAA